>JAJOZX010000449.1:960000-1215000 GCA_023014485.1 Bathynomus jamesi
ATCAGTAAGCCTGTAAAGCACAAAGCTAACAGAGGCATTACTAAATTTCAGATGCTCAGCTGAAATACCATCAATACCAAATGATTTGTTACAACCTAAACATTTTATGGCCTGATTATTGTCACTGAAAACCAAGCATCGTCAAAATTGCACATGTAAACAAAACTCAATTAGGCCCACCTATTGCTAGGCCTACTTAGTGTGCATGGGTTAAAGGATCAGTCATTCGTCTGGACTCTCAATGCAGGGCAGCAGGGTCCTATCTTCAGTTTACCATGATGAATCCAGCCCACCCTAAAACTGAATAAGGCCTAGTTCTGACCTTGACGCAGCTGAGCTAGTTTCGACTAAGATAGGTCCAATTGGTGCAGGACCAATTCTTTATCTGAGGCTTATAAATGCGTAAATTCAATCTAACGTAGCCTTCTGACATCATTAAAATGTATTTCCTAATATAAATAATGTAGTAAATTCTTGAACCGTTTGATTCGGCTGATGTCATATTGTTTGTTTACAACAAAAAAACAAAAAAAAAATCCAGTCTTGGTAGAGAGAGAACTTTGGAGGTGGCTCGAGGAAAATTCAGATCGAATCAATAGGTTTCTTGAGCTTCAGTCTGATCTTTTATCAACAGAACGCGGCAGCTTTTCGTCTCATCAATTCTCCGCCTCTTACTGACTGTCTCCAATCCCTCTCTCTTCGCCGCAATGTTGCCTCAATCTCTCTTTATTATCGCTGTTACATCGTACACTGCTCTTTTGAACGCTCTAACTGCATGCCTCCTCCTTTAACCCTTTTACTACGGGCATAGCTTTGAAGCGAATTACCGTATTTCCCGGCGTATAACGCGCACTTTTTTCCCCCCAAAATACTCCAAAAAATCACCCTGCGTTAAAATTAACTCGTTAAAATTATACATGTGAAGTGAGGTAGGAGGTATATTGTTTCCTAAATTTTTATTTTCCTAAATTTTCTCTTCAAAATTAGGGTGCGTGTTATACGCCGGGAAATACGATATATGAATTCGAATTATACCTATATCTCCCCATTTTCAACCCCAGAGGGGGGGGGGGAGAGAGGGATATGCACTTGGTTTATAAACTACACCCAGAATCCAGAAAAGATTGGTAGCTGATTTATTTACTACACCCAGATCTGAGTGCAAATTGGACGTGTAGTTTATATACTACACCCGGAGTGAAAGGGTTAAGGAGAACACGCAGCACCAGACTTTTAACATATTCTTATTCTGTCCAACTCTCCAACGCAAAGGTTAATTGGTATTTTTAATCTGTCTATGACCTCCAATCTTTCAAACGCAGAGTGTCTAGGCATCTCGAAAACCCCGAACCTTGACTGTGGCTCTCTGCTTCTTCTATGGAGGCCGGGGTGGGGGACGCTTTTGCGAATATTGTCCTTGGGCCCTTCTTATTGCATAAGAAAATCCATGAGTTTCGGAGAACTGACTCCCAGTCATTTGGATCATTGGAAAACGGCTTAATGCGTATTCAGAATGTTGGATTAGAGATTATGAATTGTCCAATCACGAACCATATTTCATTTCTTCCAAAAACTGACCAATCAGAGGGGAGGAAAATATTTGTACACTTAAGTCTGATACTATTTCATTAGAATATACATATACAGGAGTTAAACTTTTGTTATTTGCTACGTTTTCACTATATTTTTTGCGCCAATTTCAAAGACAAACCATAACGCAAATACTTATAATTCCAGTAATTATGACTCGAGCAATACATTTAATTTGCTTGCATGCATTTGACAAGAACACAGTATTTTTATAACCTTTGAATTTGGTTGAATGCCATTTATAATGACAAGTTGTCATTTCGTAAAAGTATTAACAAAATTTATATATATATATATATATATATATATATATATATATATATATTATTAAATTATTTTAGTTTGTAACCCTTTCGTTCCGGTGTGGCATATAAAGTACACGTCCAATTTGCACTCAAATCCGAGTGTGGAAAATAAACCAACTGATCTTTTCTGAACTCCGGATGTAGTTTATAAACCAAGCGTATATCCCTCTCTTTCCACCCCCCCTCTGGGGTTCAAAATGTGTGGGGGGGGGGGATATATGTATTATAATTCGAATTCAATTATTCGCTTCAAAGCTAGGCCCGTAGCTATGCCTAGGTTCAGAATTGATATACGAAGCTTCATGCGTGTATCGAAGGATACTTTTATATTGTAGCATTTATTGCTTTAATTAAAATACCAATTAAATATTATTGATGAAACTTACTTAATTTTTGTATAACAGAAATAGAAATATAATTGGTGCAAAATTGAAATGGAGAGAGAGAGAGTTACAAGGAAAAGAAGTACCTCAAAAGGCCTTGCGGCCCATACCGAGGAGGTAGTGCGGCCCATACCGAGAGAGAGAGAGAGAGAGAGAGAGAGAGAGAGAGTATATATTACATGCATAAACACCGATGTTTGACTGCTGGTGAAATCACGTGTGTATATATATATATATATATATATATATTGTGTGTGTGCGTGTGCGTGTGCGTGTGTGTAGAAGGGAGAAAAAATCGTGTTGCTGCGCACCTGTATTAAGGCTCTTTTGTATCAAATCTTAGCAGTTAAAAGTAAATCAAAACATTATATTATATATATATATATATATATATATATATTATACTGTGTGGTGTGTGTATATATATATTGGGGAAAAACCGGTGTAAACCTTATACATTGAACCGATTTCAATGTTCTCACCCAAATCCTGAGTTCAGTTCTTCTTTCAAACACGAAGGTTTGGGGTCTCTGCTGCAGAGAGGGAATTAGAGTGGGGGGCGGGGGCGAGAGAGAACGCAACGAGAGGGCGCGACAGGTAGACATAAGTTAGGAGAGTTTACCTTCGCGGAGGAGCGTGTGATTATCTATCGGGTCTCCCAGTGCCATTTCGTGTGGCAGAGAATAGTTGGTAAAAGAGTGCCGTCAAAGCAAGGTCAAATTCTGGCACAGATTTGCAATGATAATCGCCCGTAGTGCCTCTTGTGAACGAATTATTTAATAATTTTGGTGTATGGCATTTTACGTTTCAATTATGTTTTAATATCGTGATTAAAATAGGTTAGGTAAATAAAGAGTAAATAAAGGATATTTTAACACGTAAAAAAAAATATAGTTTTTATTCAAATTGACAATTATAACTTGGTCGAAAGTCGTCATTTCGTGTCTATTTTATACAAGTGGTGTCATTTTTGGTTACGAATTTTATAATGTAATTCTATTGAGGATATTATTTAATAGCGGTGAAAATTATGTTCATATATATATATATATATATATATATATATATATATCTATAAGAGAGAGAGAGAGAGAGAGAGTTCCATTTTATTAAAATTATTATTATATTATTAATTATTATCATTATTGGTGTTGTTTTTGCTATTACAGAAAAGGTAGTAAAGAGTTATTTTTTAGCCTCAGCGATTTTTATTTATTTTTTTTGAAAAAGAAAAAATCGTAAAAGAAAATAATTTCCTTCTGACATCTTTGTTATGACGTCACATTGAAATGCGTCAGAAATGAAAATCGCGAGCGATGAGTCCAATGGGCCCGTTTCCCCCGTGTGGCACTCCCTCAAGGGTCTCAGTTCCAGAGACGCTGGACAAATGGGTCCCCTTAGTCCAGGGATTGCGTCTTTAGGGCCTTCCGGATTCACACCCCTCAGTGACTCTTCGTTCGGGGCTTCTCCACCCGTTCTCGCGCACTCTTCCAGGTCCAGCTTCAACGCCAGTGTTAATGCCGGTGCGCCTCGAACCGCGTCCTGCATATCCATAGAGCCGGAGGGACCCTCCACTTATAAGTCTCAGGACAGCCTCGAAACCCCGTTGGGGGCAAACGCCCTCCAAATCACCTCCTGCGGGTTGTCTTCCTGCACAACGTCAACGACCCTCTCTAACCCCAATTTAATGGAACAAAATAATGTTCCAGGATTAAGGGGTCCTTTGGGCCTCCTCAACACGAAGGACACCACTGTACAGTCGGCCTCGAAGGACGATCCTCAGGCCTTTAGGTAAGAATTCATACTCAGTGTTTTTCTCTGCTAAAGTATTTTAGTACCTCGTTATTTCGTAATTAGAAATACAGTATTTAGTACCTCGTTATTTCGTAATTAGAAATACAGTATTTAGTACCTCGTTATTTCGTAATTAGAAATACAGTATTTAGTACCTCGTTATTTCGTAATTAGAAATACAGTATTTAGTACCTCGTTATTTCGTAATTAGAAAAACAGTATTTAGTACCTCGTTATTTCGTAATTAGAAATACAGTATTTAGTACCTCGTTAGTTTATAATTAGCAAAATATAAATAATTAATTAATAAAAAGTATTCGGAATTGCTTAACCTCCTTCGTTAGACCGAAGGTCATATGACGTAGGGGAAATATACAGCTTTACGTGGGATCCGAACCACTGGTCGCTACATCAACTGAACGCAAAGGATGGTCACCCATCCAATCACTAAATAGACCCAACGTTGTTTGACCTCGTTCATCGAACGGGAAGAGGTGTTGCAACGTGGTCTGGGCATAGTCATTAGTTAAGTAACGAAATATAAATACATGTATCGAATACCTTACATATTAAATACTACAAACGTGTGTGTATGTATATTATATATATATATATATATATATATATATATATATATATATATAACAGGAGAGCGAAGTAAAGCGTGCAATGGGGAAGGTTTAGCTCCTGCGTCGCTGAGCTACGATCCCAACACGTCATCTTTGCATTGGACTTATCAGGAGACCTGAAATTTGCTTTCAAGCTCAATTTCGAAACAAAATCTGTTCTATCACTTGCTTTTTCGCAAACGCACTCATTATATATACCTTGGCCCCTCCTTCTTGCATATAAAAAAAGGTTATGTTCTGGTTTCTCAGCAACGCAAATACGAAACTTCTTTTGTTTTGTGTGACACACTTTACGCTCTCTTTCTCTCTCTCTCTATATATATATACAGGGTGTCCCATAAGTCCGGTCTCATAGGAAAATTTATTTTAATTTGAATTTACATCAGAGCGAAAATAAATGTTCAAATTGATGTCTTGTTTTGGGACCTTTTTTTTTTTGTTGCAGGTAGAATAACACACAATGGTTAATATAGAAGTAAGTTACACTTCCGCCTCCGCTTTTTCCTCACGAGTATAACCCACTTCCATATTAGACATTGAGTGTTATTCTACCTGCAACCGAAAAAAAGGTCCCAAAACAAGCCAAGTTTAAGTTCAAATGCATTATTTTTGTAAATATAATTTAACGTAAATTTTCCTATAAGACCGGACTTATGGGACCCTGTGTATATATATATATATATAGGTGCTACTGTAGTATGCGGTCTACCTACGATTCGGCGGTCTACCTTTTAATTATAGCTTCTTATCTTGTTTACTAATTGTTTGTTTACATCCCATTGTCAATCGCCCTTGACGATTGGTTAGGTTTAGTCATGATATTTTCGTTAGTTTTAACGAAAATATCATGATTAAACCTAACCAATCGTCGGTAGACCGCATACTACAGTAGCACCTATATATATATATATATATATTATATATATATATAAAAGGCGTATTGGATAAAGCTAATCAATACATAAACTGTACTTAATTCGACATAGTTTTATGCCGAAGTGAATTCGTATGCATGTGAATATCAAATTAACAGTGTTCTGCTCTCGCCACTTACTGGCGAGTCAGTACTTTTGTACAGGGTGTTCGGAAAGTCACTGTGACTTATATTTATTTAATAGCATACAATAGTATAACATTGCATATATGATAGAGGTTATGGATGGGACCATCAGAACGTATAAAAGGTGTTGAAAATGATGTCCTTTAACAGCAATACAGGCCTGGACCCGTCTTATTTTATTTTGAAACACCTTTGCCAGTTCTTCTTTTGAAATGGACCTTACGTACGCAGTTATTGCAGTTTTCAGGTCATCAAGCGTGAGTGGACGATCTCGATTATATAAGTGCACAGTGACTTTCCGAACACCCTGTATTATGTGTTGGGTTTAAGTTAGATTAATCATAGATTAACTTTAAAGGGCAGGTTAAGGTTAAATACCCGGTTAAATTTGTTAATATAGGATTGGATTTAGATCAGGGATGGGGAACCTCTATTGTGTGGAAGGCAAATTTCAACTAAAATAGTGTCTAGTAGGCAAATTTCAACTAGTCTCTAGCAGGCAAATTTCAACTAAAATAGTCTCTAGTAGGCAAATTGCAGCTTTCAAAATAGTTTGGGATTTAATTAAGGGTATTTGTAGGTTATCTCCCCCCCCCCCCCCTACCAATTTTGACAGAATATTTTCGTTAAAACTAACGAAAATATTACGACTTAACCTAACCAATTATAATTATCAAGGGCGTACAGTTGATCTATTAGTAAATAGTAAATAGTAATACTATTCCAGAAACAATGTTATAATTAATAATAGATCAACTGTACGCCCTTGATAATTGGTTAGGTTAAGTCGTGATATTTTTCGTTAGTTTTAACGAAAATATTCTGTCAAAATTTGTGGGGGGGGGGAGGGAGATAACCTACAAGTACCTAATAAAGATGTAAATATTACATGACTTTATTAAATAATCAAACTGTCCGCGGGTAAAATTAAATTATCCTAATTATACATTATGCCAACGGGAGGCAGGTCCCCCCCCCTCTCTCCACGAACCTCTGATTCAGGTAATGGCTTAGCTTATATTAAACTAGATTATATAGATTATATTATGCCTAAAAACGTCTTCCATTGCGGTCAGAAGATTGGAACATTTTAAAAGACTCCATTTGTCCAAATAAATATTAAATATACGATTGATTTTTTCCTCCTTTCAAAAACTAATCCAATTATTATTAATTTTTATTCCTCTTTGAAGTTATTACGTAAATTAACCATTTAAGTGGGGAATATTTTTTTGTAGGCTTAAGTTATGGATGCGTGTATTTGAAACGTTATCAATTTGGGATCACCTGAAAATCAATGCCCTCAGCCTTCTTTAGTTAGCTTTATAAGGCTAACTAACGAAAATATCACGACCTAACCTAACCAATTGTCAAGGGCGTACAGTTAACTTAACGATTGGTTAGGTTAGGTCGTGATATTTTTGTTAGTTAGCCTTATAAGACTAATTAAAGAAGGCTGGGGGCCCTGATCTTCAGGTGATCCGAAATTTTTTGTAGGCTTAAGTTATAAATGCGTGTAATTGAAACATTACCAATTTGTACCAGCCGTCCTGAAAGGGTTAAAGGACGCAACGGTGTAAATCGAAACCTAATTCGTGATATATATATATTTTATTATTATGCAGGAAGGAGGGTCCAAGGGGGAACGCCCGCAAAACTGGCGCACCCCCTATCATAGAAGGAGAAGAGAACCGAAATCAAGGTCCAAAGTTTTGGAGATGCTCGGACACTCTGCGTTTGAAAGATTAGAGGTTAGAGGTGGGAGGAAAAATAGACTGAGGAAGGGTGTTCAAGTTAGAGGAGTTGTCATACACTATATATATATATATCTGTCCTCCTAAGCTGATCTTTTTCGTGTCTCATTTACTCTGTGAGCAGTCCAGCATGCTCACAAACACACACTTCTGCCTCTATTCTTCACTACACATTCATGCATTTTACACACTACACACTCTTTTCAAAATTTATGAAAAGAAGGCATCGTGGGCCTAGGAGACCTTGATTTTGGCTCTTCTTATGTAGGGGGGGGGGCATTTTTGCGGCCCTCTCCCTTGGATTCCTTTCTACAGAATATATATATGAAAAATATTATATGAAAATGAAAATGAACAGGTTTATTGTCAGACTATAGTCCATATGACAAATATTATTAATACAATGACAGTTCATATACTAAGGATAGAAATATATACAATTGATTAGAAATAATACTGCAATGTCAAAGTTAAGTGGAGCTACAGACAGACGTTTTCGTACCAAGAAGTCCATAGCTTATAGCAGTGATTCCCAACGTGGGGCAATTTGAATATTTTGGGGGGCAATTTGAAAATGCTACAATAAAATGAAATTTATACATAATAATTTTTATAAGTAAATATATTTTAAAATTTCAATAACATATAATTATTTTTATTTGCAACATTTTTACACGACGACAACAATCCCATAATAATTTAGTTAGCTTCAACCTCAAGTTTATTTACTCATATTGAATGTACGGTAAATCATATTAAATGTACTCATATTATTGTAAATTTTAAATAATACCTTTTCAACACCAAATTTGTTTTTATATTAATGGGGGGCATCAAATTTTTTGAGGTGTCGAGGTGGGGCATGGCGCAAAAAAGGTTGGGAACCACTGGCTTAGAGGATAAATGGCAGGACTCATGGATAGCTTGGATGATTGGGTTTGTTGATTTTTTAATTCTTTGCATTAGACTGTGTTCAGCACGTCTTGTTACCCCCGGAAAGCTCGGGACATTGCGGGTAGCAAATATTTGCGAAGCTGAGCATCTCGGGGGTAATTTATGTAAGTCTAAAAGACCCGTTGTACAGCAAATTTAGGGTTCTGCCAGAACCTTTTTTATAATTCACCAAGAGTTGCTGACCGTATATATTACTGCAGAAAGTACGAAATAGAGTGTCTTTAGCTTCACTTGTACAGAAACGAAAGTTGCTTGTGGTCATATTCGCTTTAGCACACAGGCTTCGAGATTGTTTTCTTATATCCGAGTCATCACTCAAGAAGCTGGTAATAGTTTGACCCAAATACTTAAACTCTTGTACTTCCTCAATTACTTCACCATTCATTTTAAACCTTATATCAGCTGGCTGATTACAGCTTTTAGGATGAAATTGCATAACCTTAGTTTTTGTAACATTAAAAAGAATATCATGTTTCTGCGAATACACTTCGCAGACATTTAGTAGCCGATCCAGACCTTTAACAGAGGGACTTATTAACACCATATCATCGGCATAAACTAAGTTATTTATCCTTGTGTTATCTATACAACATCCCACTGTTGCCTCATTAAGTGAAGCAATTAATCCGTCAATATACACATTAAACAGCATAGGGGAGAGCAAGGAGTCTTGTCTCACCCCGCAAGAGGAGCCAAAACACTCGGATAGTACATTGCCCCACCTAACAGTGAAAGATTGGTGGGAATACCAAAATTTCAATAAATTTAATATGTACATGGGAACCTTCCTGTCTTCTAGTTTTGCAAATAAAATATTGTGGTTCACCCTATGATATGCCTTACTTATACCAAGGAAACAGCTATAAATGGTTGAATTACTGTCAATGTATTTAGATATTGTTTCTTTAAGTACATAGATACACAGGTCATTTGAGTGTGACCTTTTAAAGCCAAACTGATTAGATGTCCATAGGAAATCATTTAATCGGAGTAACAAGAGTTTTTCTAGTAGTTTCGAGAAGCAGGAAGCGACAGCAATAGGCCTGTAATTACTGCTGGACAGAATGTCTCCGTACTTATTTTTGACCAGGGGCAAGATATATACCCTCATGAACTCTGCAGGGATATATATATATATATATATATATATATATATATACTTTTGATACTTTTGATGGCTTCCAACAAATGTTCAGGGCCGACCTCCATGCGTTCGACCCTTTTACAATATTCTATCTCACTTTGGAGATTTGATGTCGAGAGTTGCTTTCTATTCTCACCCTGCCCCATGTATGGCTGATAAGAAACTTTACATAGGATCGTGTCGAGATGATTCTTGAAATTATTCTGGTTGGTGTATTGGACATTCCTCAGTTCTTTTGGCAGCATGCTAAAGAGTTCTGGGTCGACTAATCTGAGTGTATTTTCCATCTTCGTTTTCATGGGCCCCCTGCAGTGATGGAGGACTCGAGACCAGTCTCGAGACCTTTTTCTGGTCTCAGTCTCGATCTCGACCATGGTGGTCTTGACTACATCACTGGCCCCCTGTCCCATCGCAGCTGGGACAGTACAGACTGTACCTCATCTCTCATTACAGTCTGTTTTATTTTATTTCTAAAGGCCTGGATTATCTTTCTTACGTACCGAGTGTGTATAAAGTAACGCAAGTGTAGAGACAAATCCCATTTGAATTATATTAACGGAAGTTAACGTGGACAAGTAATATTTATTACATGTACTTTATAACAACTGTAATGTACAACATGTACTTTATAACAACTGTAATGTACAACATGTACTTTATAACAACTGTAATGTACAACATGTACTTTATAACAACTGTAATGTACAACATGTACTTTATAACAACTGTAATGTACAACATGTACTTTATAACAACTGTAATGTACAACATGTACTTTATAACAACTGTAATGTACAACATGTACTTTATAACAACTGTAATGTACAACATGCACTTTATAACAACTGTAATGTACAACATGTACTTTATAACAACTTTATAACAACTATATATTCCATAGTAAGGTTTATAAGAGTTGTTGAAAATGTTTTAACGAGTTAAAAAACAAGTTGAAACTAGTTTAAACCAGTTCAAATCGGATTTGTCTCTTCACTTGCGTTACTTTATACACACCTTGTATATTATTGTGTATTGCTCCTTTCCAAAGAGTAGAGTTTCAAGAATTGTGGTCGTGACCACTAGTCTTCATCTTTCGTTTTCTCTATGGCTTGTGAGTACTGAGCAGTACTCAATTATTGGTAGGACTAAACTCTTCCATACCTTCAACATGGTGTTTACTTCTCTACTGTGGAAACGCCTCCAGATAATTCTCATTATTTTTCTGTAATTGTTATAATTTTAATTTTTCATTCAATGACATTATAATTCCAAGATCCTTGGCTTGAGAGTTTGGTGTTATCTATTTGTATTGTAATATTTTTTATTTTTTATTATGTAGCTCTTTCTTATGACCATATCTTATGAGTGGAATTTTTCTTCGTTGAACTTCATATTGTTGTCTTCCGCCCACCTGAATAGTGTTTCACTGTCATCACCTTCATTTGATACTTCCTCGCATATCTTTGTATCCTCCACGAAGCACGACAAGATGTTATCTTTAATAGCTCCATCTATGTCTGCAGTCATTATTGTAAACAACAAGGGAGCTAATACTGTACCTTGTGGATGCTCACGACTTTGAGATTTTAGCTTTAACTCCATTTACAAAAACTCTTTGTGTTCTTTAGGTCAGAAAATTAAATAGCCACCATCCCAGTTTTCTAATAATTGCTGTTTTCTTAAGTTTGTGTGCTATAATCCTGTGATCACAGTTATCGATGATCACAATATTCCCATTATTTTCTCCTGATCGTTTAACAGCTGTGATAGGCATGAGCTTCCATCCCTGTATCCATGTTGGTCCGGATTTAATAACTTCTCCTCTTGTAGGTAGCGAGATATTTTGTCTCTAATAACACTTTCAAAACACTTTATGAAGTAGGAAATGAATGCTACTAGGTGATAATTCTTAGGCATTGCTCTGTTTCCTTCTTTGAATAAGGGAACAACGTTTGCTTTCTTCAATGAGACTACATAGGATTTTTCTTGTCTAGCAATTTTCTCCAAAGTACATATAATGACATAGCTACATTCTCTTTGCATTGGTTCAGAAACGTGGCACTCCATGTGCCTGACCTGGTTCTGAATTATTTGTGACACAGGTTTAATTATGTCCCCGTTCTAGAATTCAAAATCAGTTAGTAGATTCGTGTCTGTATCTGTTCTTGAGTAATTTGTATTTATGTCAAAGAATTCATTAAGATTTTCTCCTTTTATCTCCAGCTTAAAGTATGGAACACAAAATCAAATTGTTCCTTAAGCAGTTCGTTCAATATTGCGGATAGGGAGGTGTCATTTGAATGTTCGTTTAATCGATCTTTTATTATAACGAACTGACATTTTCTTTACATTTAATATTCCTTTTTCGCGAAGGCGTAGAAATAATTAGGCTTAATTTTTTTTTTACCTTATTTTCCTCCTCGTTTGTCTCGTGGAGGATGAACGTTTGTTTTAGGCTCACTGCTATTTCGAGTATGTTTTCTTTTAGCTACGGAAGCTTAGGTCTCCTTACATTGGTTTTGCATCCTAAGGATATTTTTAGAGATTAAATATATAAATTCAAAGAATTGGGTTAGTATGAGTGCAAAATTAAAGGACGTAGCTTGGGAATTCCTACTTCTCGAAAAAGAAAACCAACCATTAGAAATACTACTGCATGTATGGTGCAAAACTAAACTAAGCCTATTGCTAAACATGTTTCGAAAAAACAAGAATTTAACGTAGCAAACTTGAAAGAAAAACAGGCTATTATTATTATTATTATTATTATTAAATAACTTTCAAAGTGAAATAGATTTGAAGCGAGTTAGTTTTACTACGGTTTTAGCGATTTAAAAAATACGTCGGTTCTCTCTTTCACCTGATCCTACACTCTCGTGCAAACCATTAAAAGATATTTGTATTAACAATTTCAAATAGATGGGATAAAAAATATTACAATTAGTTATTATTAGTTTTATACTTTTAAATTTTACAAAATATTTCTATTAAATAAGAGTAACTAATATAATTTGAAAAAAAAGTGAGAAAATAGACAATTTTAGGATTTATTTGTGTATTTTAATTTTACTTATATATTGTACATTTTATATGCATTTTATTGCACTCTTATATTAATTTTATTTTATAATTTTCTTTAATGGTCTCCACATCACTCCCCCTCCCAATGGCCGGAGCCCCAAAATGGACGTTAAAAATAAGAGAAGTTTGGTTGGGAATTTAATTTCATTCTCCGATCTGATCGTGTGTGCGGAGGTGATGAGGAATGAGTGGGCGTCGCAGAGGTTGACGGAGCTACTAACGGAGTATGCAGGGATGCTGCATCGTCGTCTGCACTATGCCTGGGGTGACACAATGGTGTCTATTAGGACCGTATCTGGCAAATATACTGGTTTCAAACGATCCACGGAGACGGTTTCGTGCTTGCCATTGGGTTTCTGCATTACGAAGAATTTCTCGTGTCGCTCGAGAACACGCAGAGGTCCTCGGTAAGAAGCCTCAAGTGGTCGTCAAACACGAACGATAAACTCGAATCCAAACGTGAGTAGAATTACGGATATTGGGGGAAGGTATATCGCTTGAATGGAGTGATAAGTGGAGAAAATCGATTTCGGTCATTTGTTTGGTGTGTCCACTGATGAAATTTTGATCAGAGCGAAACGAAGCTGAACTTCTTCTGTCGACTAGAAGTTTTGGGCATAAGAAAAATCCACCGGTGATAGCAGTAAATGGAGAGTATCCAGATTCGTTTGGAAGGCTACGTACGCCTAAGAGAATAATGAAACAACCAGCCATTCCTGACAACGAACAGTGATGACAGTCTTGAGAGTGCAATGGCAACGCTCGATCATTCTATGGGTGGTAAGCTGTGGTCCGAAGGCGATAGAAACCAAGGAGCTGTGAAAGTTCCTAAAAGAGTTCGGCTTCAAATTGAGCCCCTCGGTCAGGATAGACATACAGCGGGACTCTAAACCTGGAAACCCAAGTGAGTAAGAAAGCTATGGCAACAGATGGAGCTGCTTCAATCTAACGCATGGCTCAGTCGATACACGTGAACAAGTAACGGTAAGGTGAAGGATAACTTTGGCCGCTCGTAAACGTTCTAGTGTTGAACAATATGCAGCTGCATTGATTGTTGTACCTTTTTGCATGAAGTCTGCGAGCAAAAGGGCCAACAATGTCAATGTGCACAGCTTCAAAACGTGAAGAAGGTAAGTCCAAAGGAGTAACAGGAGATTTGTATGGCACTGAATTTTTGCCGAATGATACGAAAGACATTCTTTGGACCACTTGCGGACAGCACGATCCATATCCGGCCAGAAGTAGCGGGATTTGACCATACGTAAAGTATGCGAGACATTATGGAGTTGTTGAGAAATGGCTTTACGACAGGGAGTTGGTAAAAAAGGACGTGGATACGAAGGGGAGATATTGCAAAGAAGCTGTTTACCATTGGGGAAGGGATAGGCCTTCAAACGGCTGTAAAAAGACTGGGTTTCCGGATCTTCCTTAATTGGCACAACACTGAACTCTTACTCGAGTTCAGGTAAAGAAGTTCATTGTTGAAGGAAGTGTCAAAATAAAATGGAAATTCCTTGGTAGACCAAGAAATCCCTCAGAAAGCGATTACGGTTTTGTTGGCAAGCTCAAGGGGTAACAGTGCGAAAAAGGTTAAATACCACTGATCTAGGAGGAAAAATTTCACACGACATATACGAACATGAGAAAGATTAGCCAAAAGTGAACGTTTGGTGAGCTACGTCGCGCGAGATCATTCACGGACAAAACCATTAATGTAGAATCTTATTTTAAGATGTTAAAAAGTTCTTCGCTACTTTTGTGCGACAAATTCCAGGTCTATTGCAACGTGCAGTGCAGTACAGCACGATGGTGCACCGTCTCATTTTCCTCGTACTGCGTCTATGTTTTTAGACGAAACATTCCCAAGATAATAAATTGACCGAGTAGGACCTACCAGATAGCCAGCTCGTAATGCGGACCTATCAAATTTACATTTTTATCTTTGAAGGATATGTAAAGACAACCGTATATCACAACAAACCAAGGGATATTAGTGGCCTAAAATGCGCATTAGAGACGCCATAGCATCAATTCCTGTAACTGTTTTGAACGATATTCTGACTTAATTAGAACGTAGATTTCATATAGTGATTGAAAATGATGGAAGACGTGGAAATTTAGTAAATATCAGATGTGAAACTTGAGACATTAATGAATGAAATACCCCTTAAATTATCCGACTGTATCAGCCCAATAAATGGTTCTTATAATTTTGAGTGCCACTTATTATTAATATATATATATTAGAGGAGGAAATTGTAGACACCAATCGATCAGGGAAGTACTCCGGGTGGAAGGACGTTTGGCAGAAGACAGGGAATGCTAGAACTCCCGTTTCTCCTGTCACTGTCCTCCTTAGCTGATCTTTTTCCGTGTCTCATCTACTTTGTGAGCAGTCCAGCATGCTCTCAAACACACGCTTCTTCCCTATTCAAAAAGATATAGTTTTTAACAACCTCGGAGACTTTGATTTCGACTCTCTTCTTTTCCTTCTGTGGCGGGGAGGGGCCGTTTTTGCCGGCGTTCGCCCTTGGCCCCTCCTTCCTGCATATATATATATATAACACAACATTGTTTTTACACTTTCGTTTGATGTCTTTTCTCTTTCGTGAAAACCAAAGCGAGTCCATGTTGAAATTTACCTTCATTTTCGTTCGGGCTAAAAATAGTTCTTGAAGGTTGGAACTGATTGAATAAATTATGGGGTAGAATGATCAGGGAAAATGATCAGGGAAAATGATCACGAAAATGATCAAGAAAATGATCGTGATAAGAGAGAAAAAGATTGATCAGATTCAGGGGAATAGAGAAAGATTGAGATTAATCACGAAAGGGGAAATACGTAATTAATATACATTGTATATTAGAACGCCTGCTGCGCCTTGCGCAACAAAAGCCCCCTGAAACACAACCTAAGGGGGTACTGGGAAGGGTGGGTGTGTTACTAAAACCTTCCCTGGTTTTTCTTTAATGTGTACACTACGCTGTTTAGGCGTGTTTAAATAACATATAACAGCAGACGTCATTATTATACCCTATATATACAGGGTGGGCCGTAAGTTTCCATACATAGGAAAAATAAACATTTTTTTATGGACAACCATTTTTATTTATATAATATGCTCTACATGGTTGCCATTGTTTTGAAAACACATTTCAATACGTGTTCCCCACTGTTGATGAACACGCATTAGCACAGTTGACGTTATGCTTGTAATGGCGTTGGTGATACGTTCCTTTAGATGATTTATGTCTCGTATCTTTTCCTGATACACCATGGCCTTCAAGTGCCCCAAAGATAGAAAATCAAGGGGGGTGAGATCTGGGGATCTGGGAGGCCACTCCACAGGACCACGCCGACCAATCCAAGCATCCGGAACTGCTGATCCAAATACCGACGCACGTTTAAATTTTCCTATGTATGGAAACTTACGGCCCACCCTGTATATATATATATATATGTTACAGGGAATCTGTGTAACTAGGTATTTCATGAAATCCCTAAAATGTTCAGGGATTTCATGTAAGGTTAAGTCGTGATATTTTCGTTAAACCTACGGGAAAATTATTGAATGCCCGGTTAGGTTAACTGTGTGCCTTTGATGATTGGTTAGGTTAAGTCGTGATATTTTCGTTAGAACTAACGAAAATATCACGAATTAATCTTACATGAAATCCCTGAACATTTTAGCGATTTCATGAAATCCCTAGTTAAACAGATTCCCTGTAACATATACAGAAAGAAGATGACGTTATAGAAGCGATAAAGGTTAACTCAAAATACTTTCTATAATTTTGTAAAAAGGAAGTCGAAAAACGACTATCGGACCTTTGAAGAATGAAAACAATGCATTAACCGATGATCTAAAACAAAATTGGGTCGCCAAGCCATTTTGATTGGGTCATTCATTATCATTTATCATTTATTTATGTCATCCCTAATCATTTTATCAGTAATTATTTATTTTATTATATATTACTCGCGAACTGTTTGAAGGCATGGGTTGCCGAGCTAGCAGCTCCGTGACCAGAATTTGGATCGCAACCTAAAAAGGTTAAGAACCACTGATCTGAAAGAAAATATTAAGAGCTCAGTATGAATCATCTTTCAGTATCCCCAAAACTGATAAATTAATAAGCGATAGAAATGCATCTTTTGAAAAAGAACTACAAGGGGAAAGTATAACGGACTTCGACTTCACAACAGATGATATCACACAAGCTAAGGGAAACTTAAAGCGCACTCGGCAGCAAATCCGGACAAATGGAATGCCATACTGATCAAAAATTGCAAGAATGAAATCGCTAAGCCCCTGTATTGGATATGGAGACGATCACTAGATACGGGAGAAATATCGAGCATCCTGGGGAGAACGAACATGATTCCAATATATAAAGGAGGAGATCGATCCGAGGCTAAAAACTATAGGCCAGTGTTACTTACATCTCATCTCACTAAAATATTTGAAAGAATAGATAGAGAAAAAATCTATGACGTTTTGGAAACTCAGAAAAAATTAAATGATAACCAACGTGGGTTTCGGTCAGGAAGACCATGCCTATCACAACTAATGGAACACTACAACAACATTATTGATGCACTTGAAAACAATGAAAACCATGATGTGATATACACAGACTTTGCCAAGACGTTCGACAAGTATGACCATGGAATTATAGCACATAAACTAAAATATATGGGAATAACGGGAAAAATAGGAAAATTGGTATATAATTTCCTTAGTGAGCGGCAGCAAGTCGTTACAGTTCAAGACATATCTTCATCAGAGTCAGAGATCCTTAGTTCAGTACCACAAGGAATAGTATTAGCTCCATTACTCTTCATAATCATGCTAACTGATATAGATGAGGAAGTCACCAATGACAGCACAGTAACATCCTCTGCTGATGACGCCAAAATTAATAGAAAAATAAGAAACTCAAATGATATCGAATTTCTACAAACAAAATCTACAATTGGTCTGAAGGCAATAATATAAAATTTAACACATAGAAATTTCAACTATTAAGGTACGAAAGAAGGAAGGACTTAAATTCCGTCGAATGCATACCCAAAATGGGCAGGGCATTCAGAGAAACTCTGAAGCAAATGGTTTTGGAGTTATAATGACTGATGACGCAAAATTTGAAACTCAGGATAAGCAGTAAACAAAGCAAAAAGAATAACCGGGCAGATACTGAGAACCTTTAAAAGAAAGGATAGGAATACTTAACCCCTTATTCTTCTCTTTTAATCCCCTACTCTTTCCTTTCTCTCGGGCTAACCTTAGAGTGGATCTTAGGGTCTTTGTTAGCCTTAGCTTCTGTAGATCTGTAGATAATGATTCCTCTGTTGAAAACACCGATCATACCCAAGTTGGAGTATTGCTCGATCTTAACATGCCCATATAAAAAAGAAGACATTAGTCAACTAGAAGGGATTCAGAGAAGCTTCACAACCAACATCAATGGATGCAAAGAACTAAATTACTGGGAAAGGTTACGTGAATTAAACTCATATTCACTGGAAAGAAGAAGAAAGAAGTACACCATTATTTACACTTGGAAAACAATGGAGAAACAGTCAGTGGCGGCTCGTGACTAAAAATTCTAGGGGTGCTGTCTCTAAGAATGGGTTGAAATAATTACTGAAATAAAAGGATGGGCATTGAGCAATGAATAAAAGTTTCAAAAGTTATTGAAAAAGTTATTCAGTGAGCTCATCCTTATATTGTTCTTGATTATTTCAATTGTAAATAAAAAATTTAGGGGTACTGCAGTTCCGCAGTGCCTACTGACGAGCCGCCACTGGTCAGAAACTAGTTCCTAATCTTACTTTGAAACCTATAACCACTTAAACAACAGTAGAAATTAGGAAAGGAAAGAATGTGTCGTGTTTCAAACTAACAAACTAAGGGCTAGACAGTGAAAATCCTCATTCCTGAAGGAAAATAACTTTGTTGTGTGAGTGTAACTCATTTCCATATTAGCCATTGTGTTATTCTACTTGCAACAAAAAAAAAAGGTCCCAAAACAAGACATCAATTTGAACATTTGTTTTAGTTCTAATGCATTATTTTTGTAAATTTAATTTAAAATAAATTTTCCTGTGAGACCTGAGTTATGGGACACCCTGTGTATATATACAGAGAGAGAGAGAATTTGCTTTTCTTTAATCCATGGCATGCATAATGTGAGAGAGAGAGAGAGAGAGAGAGAGAGAGATTGCGTTTCTTTAATCCATGGCATGCATAATGTATGAAAATATTTACTCTCTGATCAGTCCCATATTATCGATTTCTACTTTGCTTTCTCGACAACGCCTCCGCCTGCAATCGACTTTAGATAATAATTTTAAGCTTTCAGAGACATTATTTTTAATACAAACAAAGCAGAACAAACCTGTACAGTCGTTATTCGTCCCATACATACACGATAAGTCAATAAACACCAATAAAGAGGCATTCGTAAGCGCTACACAAGTAATTGTGCTATTAGCTTTTCTCGGTTTTGCTTTTGACCTAAAAATGCAGAACTTGAGTGCGTGCAGGACGGTATCAAAGGACGGTTTTATACTTCATTTAATAAAGTTTGCCTATAAATGAAAGAGATTTGAGTGCCTCGCAAAGAGGCACCACCGTTCACAGGGATGAAAGGCGGAAATAATTAACTTGACGTAATGGTTAACACACAAACATGCTCGGTTAGCTATCGAAACCGCGTAATTTTTCCATTTTCAACTGTAGATGGTAATATTTAACCTAATCTAAGTAACTTAATTAATCTAATCTAATCTAACCTAACTTAATCTATAGCTTAGCCTTAATTATATCCCCTTTCCATGATATGTAATGATTTCCAAATTAGTGTTGTGCCGAGCCCTGTGTGTATTCTAAAGAGTGTCGCGGTCTCACAAGAGAGCCAAAAACACACACACACACACACACACACACATATATATATATATACTAACCAAATTTATTTCTGGAGCGGCGCTCCCTCAACATTTTTAATACCAGAGTGCCGTTATGCCCTGTTACGGCAGCACTACACGACTATATATATATATATATGCTTTCAAAATAAAAGAGAGATTTACGGCATTTCAACACAAATCATCCTTAGATATACTTTCAACAAGCGTATGTGACATTTTTCTGCTAATTTTGCCACATTTTTGTTGTAAATGTTAAAATTCAGTCTTACGTCAACTTATCATAAAATAACGCTTTATGAAGATAAATTTGTTAGTTAATAACGAATAATTACTTTCTTAAAGATAAAACAAAGATCACAGAGGGATTGGGTCTGTGAATAAATGTGACTTGAATCACGGATGTATATATAAAGTATTTGGGGGGTCGTATTTACGAGTGGGATTACGTGTGCTGTAGTTGCGGCCTTTTGTGGATGGAAGTGGTCCATTTCAAGGTTTCAGGCATGAACCGAGATCATGCATGGGGTATTTCTTTCGGGGGGGGAGGGGGGAGGGGAGGAGCTTCACAATTGCAGAACGATCGTCTTCTGAGATGTGTTTTAAACTCTGGTCTTTTGATTTGCCAATTTTTCTGTCTTGTTTATTATAAATCAGGTCGTTTTCAGACCAAAACCTTTGATATTCATCAAGTACAGAGATTGATGAAAGTAATAAGAATTACTTTTATTTTAAAGGCTACTTAGTAATTGCTGCCAATTAAAATACCCTCTACCCTCTACGGGTTCACTACATTTCGTAATTGCCTATAAGAATAACAGATTAAATTCGCTTCAAGTTGGGTTTTGAAAGTACGTGGGTTGTGTAAGGCGGTGGTTTTTAATCTTTTTAGGTTGCCACCCAAATTCTGGTCGCGGGGTTAGCTCGGCGACCCATGCCTTCAAACAGTTCACTTGTAATAGATAATAAAATAGATAATTAATGGTAAAATGATTAAGGATAATGTAAATAAATGATAAATGACAATTTAATGACCCAATCAAAATGGCTTGGCGACCCAATTTTGGGTCGCGACCCAGGGGTTAAGAACCACTGGTGTTAGAGTTGGAAAAAACTTTAATAGGGTTCTTTACTCTGACGTCTGGTAAAAAAATTCACAGGATATTTTCAGTTCCTATTTATTTCAAAATAGCAATACCTAAATTGGAGGGTTGACAAGGGAAAAGTGACGTAAGCGCATTTTTCGCAAAACTTTTTCCTTGATTTTTAGAGTTAATGACGGGCAGAAGAATTAAGTTTGCGATTCGCCAAATGCAAAATATATTTATTAAAACTTTCGGGGAAGAAAATTTGTCTTTCTCAAGTTAAAGAATTAATTTTTGTGAACGTTATTAATTCTCAAAATTACGGATCAAAATTTTTGAAACATGCCTTTTACATCACTTCTCCTTGTCACCTTTCTTCGAAAAAGGCAGGAATACTGTTGGAGTTGAATTTGTACTCTTTGCTCATAATAGTGCCTCACATCAATATACAACATGTAGTAACATCGGTTACATGCGTGCCGCCGGCTTGCTCGATCAGGGTGGGCTGATCGGCTAACCAACAACAACATGTAGTTAGCTCTTGCTTAGAAATAGACGAGTGTCAGATAGTTTTGTTTGTTCACCTACGCTATATTTTAAAATCTTTGTGTGTTACTAGCGGGCACTGAAGCAGTTCAGTTCCTTTGCTGTTATTTGATTTTAATCCTCATCGTCCTTTACTAGGTCCTGAATATTCTCAAAAAGAGGAAAATGTTATTTGAATAACAACAATTTGTATGTGTTAAATACGCTTTTTGAATCTCACATTTTTTTCTGAGATCTTGGAAACTTTGGATCCATCTTTACGCCCTAATTTTCTTGAAATTCTGAATGATATGATAGTGACAATTTTTTGTAGTGCAGAGATTTGTTTTTCTTTAACGACAGCCGACTTCCTCATTTGAATTTGAAATGAGGCAGCTGGAACAAATATCTTATTTTTTGGTTCTTTCAAATGTGTCCACAACCTTCCCATGGAAAAGTGTGGTACGTTTTGTTTTAAGTACTATAACAACAGGTAGTGTAGGCTGTAAAGAATAAAGTAGGCTAAAGTAGGCTAAGAAACATTTTTGTTACAGGATTTTTATGGCTATCATCTCTAAATTAATTTCTTGTAGTCACATACGGAAAAAGTTTAGACATTTTTGGGGTTGGGTCAATGTTAGACACGAAATAGAGTAAGCTTTAGAAAGGATATCGACTAAGTTTGACTAATTATTAATTAAGTCAATTAATTATTGTGCAGTTCTAGCAGTATTTATAAGGAACTTTCCTTATGAAGATCTAGAGAAACTCTCTAAGGGCAAAAGGGGAAGCCAAGTTTACCTAAATCCCTGAAATGATATGAGCAGAAAATATCTTTATATATACTATAAAAAGGCAGCCCTGTTTGTAGACACCATGTATCCGGATTGGTTGAAAGATAGTGAAATCATAGACACGTCACAAAATATAGAAAAGAACGCAACAATGAAAATCTTAAACTTCACATCCCGAACCTATTGTATCAAGATTTGTAAACCTTAAGATTTTCATGGCTGCGTTCTTTTGACCGAAAACTATTGATTTTTCAGTAATTGGGGAGCCGCAGGGTCTCCAATTACTGAGGCTCTTTCTAGCAGCTGCTACGCTTGTTATAATTTTACAGTTTAGGGAATTTTTCTTTAAAATAGGGATTCCCTAATTAATTTTAGGGAATGCTTAACAACAGAGATTAGCAATGATGTATTGCAGTACCTCGTTAGTGTTTGTCATTATCTTTGGAACTCTCAAACCTTTCTTGAACAGTGGAGAAACGCTATCATCTCCATACCTTCAAAACCTGGACAGATAATGGCAGGACCTAAACCTCACTGACCAGCAACCTGCGATCGATTGTTTCAGTAAGACCTTTGACTGGATGCGTGGGTAACAAACATTAAAACGATTATCATGTATGAATGTGGATCTTAGACGTGACTTTTGGGGGATTCGTCTTCTATTTGATTAGGCTGGATGGTAATATTTTTGAAAGCCCATTTGATCCAGTATGACATCATACCAAAAGTTGCAGTATTATACATAGGCGGATCTAGAGGGTGGCCCAGAGGGCTTAATTGAAGCAATGGGGTTTAATTTGGAGGCCCCATACATCCTGGTTAAAAGAAATTAGGTAAAACGTTTGAGTGTTTATGTCTACATTGCTTCAATTAAGCCCGTGCCCCCCCCCCCCCGCCTCTCTGGATCCGCCTTTGGTATTATATAAATCTGAATTAGTGCGGGAGGCTGCAAAGATAACCTGAGTTTCATGACGGTAAACTTAGCAGTGAGAATCAAATAAAAAATATAAGTAAAATAGATAAGTAAATAAATAATATAAAACTCAAGCTATAAGTGTGTAAAAAAAACGCTAATAAAGAATTTAAGACTCTTTAAGCTACGACATTACGCAATAATACTTTTACAATGTATTACGCGGATACATGCATGATTCTCATATTCTTAACCCTTTAACGCCGACTGTTACCTTATGGCAACATGGTCTTGACAATCAATTTTGAGCCTTACCATCTGAATATTAGAGGTCATTTTGGCTTGAACGAAACGTCTATTTTAAAGCCAAAGTTATCCTTCAAGAAACAATCATTGTAAATGTATGGTTGTATGTAGGTATGTATGTTTGTGTGTATGTATGCAAATCGGCAAGTCGGTAGGTATTTTGTATAAAGAAGAAAAAAGATTGCGTGAAATAGCTCGCATCACTCGATTGTCAAGATGTGGTATCTCGAAGCATTATTAGCAAGTACGGAGAAACATCTTCTGTAATTAACAAACTCAAGACTGGAAGACCCAAAAAGCTGCCTAACGAGGATGAACTATACCTGAAGATATTATCTTTAAGGAATAGAGAGAAGACAGGTGTTAAAGTGGCAACAAAATTGGCGGAAGGCTCAGGTGTTGTTGTCCATCCATCAACAGTACGAAGGTCACTTTTGAAGTCGGGATTTAAAAGATGTGTTGCAGTGAGAAAACCTCTGTTAAGAAAGGGGGACGAGGCTAAAAGGCTAAAACATGCACAATAACACGGTGCAACGCTGGAACAATCTTCCTCAATCCATCTTTCCTCCTGTCTATAACCTCCCATCTAAGTGTTCTTACGTTGGTAACCCCCTCAGGACGCGAAAGCGTTGTGTGTTTCCCTCGGGTGATAAAATGTCGCCATGCAGATTGTCGTTACCTTTAATGCTGTTGTAGCTGAATGGTGGAGTCAGAGATCTCGGGTTCGAATCCTGGTGAAGTATATATAATTATATAGCCGGGTGTACCTGGCTGAGATGGAGAGGCCAGGAAAACAATTTCCTCCAGCCTGAACTCCATTGCGAAAAGAGACCGATCGACGCGCGGAAACTTTGACAGGTTGACAGGTCATAGGAATTCCTCCTCGGAAGAAGTGGCTAAGCTACAAAAGTAAAAACAACACCAGAAAACGAGGTTAAAGTTGTACCAATTTGAAAGTTGTGTGTGTGTGTGTGTGCAAAAAGGAAGTCGAAAAACCATGCGACTATTGGACCTTTGAAAAACGAAGACAGTGCTTTATCTGATGATCTAACAGAAGTATCCGAAATATTAAGAGCTCAGCACGAATCATCTTTCAGTATATCACAAAAACTGACAAACTCATATGCGATAGAAACGCGTTCTTTGAAGAAGAACTACAAGGGGAAAGTATAACGGACTTCGACTTTACGACAAATGATATTACACAAGCTATAGAGAAACTAAACGCACACTCAGCGGCAGGACCGGACAAATGGAATGCCACACTGATCAAAAATTGCAAGAATGCAATCGCTGAGCCCCTATATTGGATATGGAGATGATCACTAGACACGGGAGAAATACCGGGAATCCTGAAGAGCGCGAACATAGTCCCAATATATAAAGGAGGAAACAGAAAATCTATGACTTTTTAGAAACTCAGAAAAAATTAAATGATAACCAACATGGGTTTCGGTCAGGCAGATCATGCCTATCACAACTAATGGAACACTGCAACAACATTATTGATGCACTGGAAAGTAATGAAAACTATGATGTAATATACACAGACTTTGCCAAAACGTTCGACAAGTGTGACCATGGAATCATAATGCATAAATTGAAGTTTCTGGGAATAACAGGAAAAGTAAGGAAATGGATATATAATTTCCTTAGTGAGCGGCGGCAAGTCGTTACAGTACAAAGAGCATCTTCATCAGAATCAGAGGTCCTCAGCTCAGTACCACAAGGAACAGTATTAGCTCCACTACTCTTCATAATCATGCTAACTGACATAGATGAGGACGTTACCAGAGACAGCACAGTAACATCTTTTGCGGACGACACAAAGATCAGTAGAAAAATAAGAAACCCAGAAGGTATAGGATCTCTACAAACAGACATGAACAGAATCTACAAGTGGACGGAAGACAACAATATGAAGTTTAACACTGAGAAATTTCAACTATTACGGTACGGAAAAAGGGATGACCTAAAATCCATGGAATACTATACTCCAAATGGACAGGAAATTCAGAGAAATTCCAGAACAAAAGATTTAGGAGTTGTAATGACTGGTGATGCGAAATTTGAAACACAAAATAAGATAGCAGTAAACAGAGCAAAGAGATACTGAGAACCTTTAAATGAAGGGATAAGGATATAATGATTCCTCTACCGAAAACACTGATCATACCCAAATTGGAATACTGCTCGGTCCTAACATCCCCATATAAAAAAGAAGACAGATAACTAGAAGGGATTCAGAGAAGCTTCACAGCCAAGATCAATGGGTGCAAAGAACTAAATTACTGGGAAAGGTTACGAGAATTAAACCTATATTCACTGCAAAGGAGGAGAGAGAGATACACCATTATTTACACTTGGAAAATAATGGAGAAACTAGTCCTTAATCTTACTCTGAATCCCGTAACTCCCCAAACAACGGTGGAAAGTAGAAAAGGAAGACTGTGTCGTGTTCCCAAATTGAAGGCTAGACAGGGAACATCCTTAACCCTGAAAGAAAATAGTTTTGTTGTAAGAAAACCAAAACTGTTTAATCAGCTGCCCAAAGACCTAAGGAACACGAGTGGTGTTGCAGTGGACATCTTCCAAAGAAGATCAGACGCCTGGCTCAGAACAATCCCCGGTGAACCGGGCGTACCTGGTATGTGAGGTGGAGAGTACAAGAAACCAACTCACTACTTCACTAGGCCAACTCGAGAGGAGGGGCAACAAGCTTGACCTTCGAGAAATGAAGAATCATCGCGCGGAACATTTGAAAAGTTGAAAGGTATAAATAAAGCTCTCCAGTAATATCCCTGACTGTGTTTATGACTTACGATGGCAAATTAATATAATAACGTTATTAATCCTTCAGTTTTAACCCAAAGAGATTACCTCACCCCAGATATAAATTTGGAACCCCGAAATGAGGTCAAATAACGCCCTAAAAGGGAGCTATGAATCTAAGGATGACCAAAATAAGAAAATAGAAGCGTCAATAGATGACACATAATGAGGCTCTAATGGTTTTGCGTCCATTAAGTGAACACGAATATTCTCTTCCTATTCGTTGGGCCGATGAGGGCATCAGGTATTCAGGTAATCACATATTGTTGTAATTACATGTATGGATAAGAAGATAAACATGATAGTCTTAAGCTATATATATACATACACACTCTGTGTGTGTGTGTGTGTGTGTGTGAAAGAGTGTCTCCAACAACTTTATCGAAATTAATCTACACACGTAAATCTGTGAAGTAATAATGAAGAATTTAATCGTGTTATTATGATTACAGAATTGGTAGCGACAGCCAGCTTATTCTTAAACCTAGCTGGGTTAGGCCTATCAGCATATGCGAAAGAGTTCTATTATTATGGAGTAATGAAGTACCTACGGCAAGCCTATCTCATATGAGAGTAAGCCTTCTGTTTACAAGATGTTAACCACGGCCTTGTTTCGGCTTTGGGCCTACCTTTTCTGACAAGAATAGATTTGATTATTAATACTAAGGCAACCAGTATTTACTACACCCACTGAGAACGATACCACTACACTATAGGTTAGCTCCTTAAGAATATAGGTTGTCTCCTTAATGGACGGCGTCGCTAGTCTCCACACAATGTTTGTTTAGAAAATGTCATTGATCCATTTATGGTCATCACTTGAATGAACCACATACAAATCACAATCAGGTATGAAACACGTTGTTAAAAAATATTATTATATACTTAAGTCACAGATATGAAACAAAAACATAAACAAAACCTATAAAACAATATATGAGTTGGTTTAGATCAAACTTTCTTCTTGTCTTCTCGAAGAAATCCTTCGAGGATTTTCCCTTTAACGGTGTCTAACGCGAGTCCTTTCGTCTCGTCTGCCCATAGGTGCCCGAAGCGGGGGGGGGGGGGATTGCAGAGGTTATCAGCATCCTATTTTAGGTTGCGTAACTTTGGGAACTCTCTCTCTCTCTCTCTCTCTCTCCAGTACATACGAAAATAAGAGTCACTGACTTTTTGGAGGAAGGTCCGAGTAATAATGTAAAAATTAAGTTAGTGAAAACCATTTAAACGTACTAACCTAAGCTGCACGTCTGTTCAAAGATCTTTAATTCTCAGTTGTTATTTCCAAGACATCGAAAGGTATAATTACTTTTTGTAGACATTTTAAGACAGAGCTTTTGGTATGATCACAACTTAAATGTATTAAACTGTTTGACCTCGACGTTGTCTTCTACGATTTTATTTCATTTAACGATGGACGATGTTATTCAATCTTAGAGAAGACCTCTGGTGACTAAAAAAGCCGAAATGAAGAATTTGGAAAGAAATGTATTTTCGTAATATTTTTGTGTCCATTTTTTTTCCATTTCCTCGACCAATTTGGCAAGTCAAATAGGTTTTGTTTTTGACATAAACTGATTTCTCCTTTTTCCTATCTCATTTTTATTCTTCTATATCGAAAGACTGGGGGTTAGTGAGATCGCGTGGGGTAATTAATAAAGAGGGGATTGTAGACACCAATCGACCAGGGGAGTACTCCATGGGAGGGGGACGTTAGGCAGGCGACAGTGAGTGCTGGAACTCCCGTTTATATAACTTCAGAGACTTTGATTTTGGTTATCTTTTTCTTATAAATGGGGGCACTTTTGCGGGCACAGGCCCTTGGCCCCACCTTCCTAATAAATAAAAAAATTTGAAGCGCTCAGTTTTCCTAGTATTTTCTATTTGTAACTATATTTAATTAATTAATTAAAGGTCAAGACCTAGGGAGTTCGTAACTTAGCCTAGTTTAAAAACACATTTTCAGACATACAGTATAAGGGTTCAGAACAGAAAATACTAGGAAAAATAGAACGAGCTTAGTTACCCAACTTATGGTACTAGTTAACCAAAATGGTGGAGACATTCCTTTGTATAGTGGAGTAGCTGAAGAAAAATGTTCTCATTAATTACTTAGGGGGATTTTTACTTTATTTTACGGGGATTACCTGTCGTCAAAAATAGAAAATAGCGAACAAAATATATTCTCTCTTGTATTTTTTTTGGATCACCTGAAGATCAGGGCCCCAGCCCTCTTCAATTAGCTTTATAAAGCTAACTAACGAAAATATCACGACCTAACCTAACCAATCGTCAAGGGCGTACAGTTGACTTAACGATTGGTTAGGTTAGGTCGTGATATTTTCGTTAGTTAGCCTTATAAGGCTAACTAGAGAAGGCTGGGGGCCCTGATCTTCAGGTGATCCTAATTTTTATTATAAAAGTCACCCAGTACCTACTATTTTCACTAAAGAAACACGTTTTTAATTTTTTATGTTATAATAAATTCTTTGTACTTATTCCTCGTGACTTTCAACTTTTGCGGCGTACGTAATAAGGCTCTTGCACGCTCATTGAAGTATTGACGGGTTAGAAACCTAACAACCCAACTAATTTGAAAAAGAAAATTATTTTAAATTTAAAAACGAAGTATTTTCTGTCTTTTAAATTTAAAACAATTGTTGTTGGTGTTGTTCAGAAGCTAAGGCTAACAAAGACCCTTATAAGATCCACTCTAACGTTAGGCCGAGAGAAAGAAGAGAGTAGGGGGTTGTTGTTGTTGTTGTTTATTGTTTAGTCATACTGAGAATACTTTTCACACTTTTCGGAGAAAATGTGACGTTAATGCACGTAGATCTAGTCCGAAATATAGAGATATTCATTTCGTGACTCTCATTCATTTATAGATCCATCCAAGGTTGTCTTTCCGTAATAGGTTATGTGGACTCCGTTTAAAATCAAAGCAAAAATCATTACACTCCTAAGTTAGAAGAAGAAGAAGAACAACTCAAAGTCACTTTAAGAGAGAGAGAGAGAGAGAGAGAGAGAGACTATCTTAATATGTTTACATTTATGAACGTGTAAAGTTTTTCTATAATAGTAGAAGTAGTAGTAGTATAGAAGAGACAAGGCCCTTCATTTTCTGCTAGGTACTGCTGACAGAAAATAGTGGTGAAAAAAGAGTTTGAGGAAAGTAGGAGTACAATGAAAAGAATAACTTTGGAGTTCTTTCACACCATACGTACACTTATTATATGAGGCCCTCTTTGGAAGAAGTGGCGGAGCAATCCAAGAATAAGCACCCTAAATCAATTTAGGGTGTTTTTTCTTCGATTGGGATCGAACGAGGGTGCTTATTCTTGGATTGCTCTAAAATGGAGTTAAAATAGAGTTAATTGCTCTAAAATGGTTAACTGAATGCACGGTTAGGTTAATTGTGCGTCCTTGACGATTGGTTAGGTTAATTGTGCGTCCTTGACGATTGGTTAGGTTAATTGTGCGTCCTTGACGATTGGTTAGGTTAATTGTGCGTCCTTGACGATTGGTTAGGTTAGATTAAGTTAGGTTAAATTGGTTAACCTAACCAATCTTCAAGGGCGTACAGTTGACCTAACCTGGCATTCAATTAACCTAACCGGACATTCAATAAATTTACCGTAGGTTTCGATATATATATATATATATATATATATATATATGAGTAATCCAAGAATAAGTACCCCATAATAACGGTAGCACTTCAAACTGAGGTGTTACCATTATTGATTGAAGATCCAGTAATAAATTGGGGTAACCTTTGGTTAGCTTCCGCCCGAATTGTTCATTCTGACGAAGGTCAAGCTTTTCACTCCACCTTAGACCTACAGTTTAACGTGGAATCCGAACCACGCCCCACCAGCAACCCAGCGTCTAGGCCACCCAGGGTACCCATTTATCTACCAACCGCTTTCTTTGTGTGGAAGGATGAATAGCTGGGTTTTGCTGCACGCCGGTTTCAGTGACCGGGTCTCGAACCCGGAGCCGATGGATTCGTAGTCAGCGACGCTAACCACTACACCACCGAGGCGCATATGTAAGGGAAAATATCTTATTAAAAAAGTGATGTTGTATGCTAAGTGCGATCAAACAATGACCTGGACAAAGTTTTCGAGGAATGTTGATGTTAAAATCTTTTACTTTGGATTGAGGTCGAACTGGGGTGCTGTTTCTGGGATTGGGGTCTAACTGGGGTGCTGTTTCTTGGATTGGGGTCTAACTGGGGTGCTTTTTCTTGGTTTGGGGATTTTGAGGTGCTATTTCTTGGATTGCTCCGAAGTGGCGGCAAAGCGACAAAGGTAAAAAAACGCCAGAAAAAGTAATTAAATTGTACCAAATTTGAAAGTGACGAAAAACTTTTGAATTTTTAAAGACACGCAAAAAACTTCACTTTTCTACGTGAAGATCAAAATATGACCTTCATGTTTTTCTGTATCTACCCGAAGAGGATGCCAGTGGGCATCGAAACTGTTGTGGAAATAAACTCTGTCTATTAAAGTGGGTTTTTATTATCATACTTTAAAGACATTTTGAAGAATGTGCGTGTATGAACAAACCCAGAAACCTTTTCAAGCTTAGCTGCAAAGAAAGCGAAATAAAAAGGTTATTGGCTTGGGAAAAACCCAATTTCCTACAATTGAAGTGAAATTTCATGTCAAAACAGAAGAAGTAAGAAAGAATCAACTTGTTTGTCCACCCTGTTTTGTTCGAAAAATTAGGGTGCGATTTATACAAATTTTATGCAAACTTGTTCATCTCTGGTCAAAAATCTACTAATACCTGCGACTTATACGCTGGTGTGACTTATCGTCTGGTTTATAGTACATCATGTTCACGGACGTACTCCAGAGTCCAGACGACTGTCGCTAATGACTTCATAAACAAAAATGTTCTTCGCAATATTTTTTTAAAATCTTTCACCACGTAATTTGAATCCGTTATTTCTTGCTACGTTTGTAACATTTAATTAATTTTAAAACGTTCGTAATTTACATTGTCTCAACTATTTTTACTGTTTTAAGAACTTGAGTTAGGTCGCCTCCCTAAGCGCTTCATTTCAAGAGAATTCGTATTTAATTTCCTTGATCTATCTTTGTATGGTTTATTTCTAATAGATAGAATTAACCCTCTAACGCCGATTGGGTCGAATATGTACCGTTTTAAATACACGCATTTAGACTTAACCCTACAAAAACGTTCGGCGTTAACGGGTTAATTTTGTGATTCTACAATATACACTTTCTCCTTTTTCTATATTTTTACGCACGTAACAAAGGATACCAAGTGACAACAGACCAGCTGCTGGTCTCTCTACGAGTCTGTTCAAGAAGGTAGGTTAAAAGATGTCAGAAACTTTAAAGACAAGTAAAAGTTTGATAGCGAAGCACGGAAGAGAGAGAGGTTGTTGATGTTGTTGGTTAGCCGATCAGCCCACCCTGATCGAGCAAGCCGCGCGGCGGCACGCGGGTAACCGATCGCTCTCTCCGGAGTGGACCAGAGAGAGGTTCAGCGCACTAGTGATGTTGTGTTGTGTTCTACGTTGTGCTAGAACGGTACAGTCTAGTTTAGTGTTGTTATGAATTCCCTAAATGTTGAGAGAGAGAGGTTGAAGGAAAGGAGAGAATTTTAAGATGAAGTGAAAATTTTAAAGAGGAAAGAATCCGAGTTAAAATTCTACAATACTTCTTCTACACGCTAACAAATGCTTCAAAACTGGTGGTTTAAGGCAAGATAAGCATCTAGTCTCTTTTTAAAGGATTGGACTGAATTACTTTGAACTACGCTAGCTGGCATTCCACACATTAATTCTTCGAGGCTGGTTCTTGAGTTTCTCGAGCAATAAGGTTTTTACACCACTGGCTTGCTAGGCCTGTTGTGACAACCGTCCTCTTTTATCCGGGCTTGGGACCGGCATGGGATTCCAGATGTCATTCCCTATGGCAGTAACTCTGCGATTGAAGGAAAAATGTTTAGCTTCATTAGAATTAAAATGTTTACCCATTAATTTGAGATCATTACCGCGAGTTCCATCCACATTTCTGAAGGTGAAATATTTTTCGGCGTCGACATTATCAAAACCTTTAATCAAAGCTAAACCGTGTACATCTTTTGGTTTGTGGTGAAAGTATGGTGAAATGATACCTAACAAAACTCCTGTTATACCTGCTATAACTCTACCCACTGATTTTCAGCATTTCGGTCCTTTGTGACAAACACCCCATAAATCATCTTCGGGAGAAGAAGAAAAAGCACTTCGCTGAAACAGAATTATAAATTACATGTTTTGAAACAAAGACAATTCGTGTAAGAAAGTGGAAATTTTTGAAAAAACTATCTAGCTGTGATTTCTCAATAATAATCACTGAACAGGGCCAGAAACTGGCACAGCGCTCAGGCCAAGTAACGCAACTCATTGTACTAACTCTTGTATTATTATTATTATTATTACCAGCATTACCGGGGGATAGAATCTCCGACCTCAGTCTTCATTTCGTTTATAGGGAAATGGTATTAACCACTGAGCTACAGACGCTAGCAACTTCTAAGTTATTGCACTCAGACTTGCCCTCGGGTATACGACCTTTAACCTATAATTCCTATACAAAAACTAAATATAATATTTGTAAGTTCCCTGAGTCTGAATGTCTATTTTTTACTTCTCTTTATACCAAAAGTTTTAATGTATGTTTGTGGATAAGAGAAAAATTGGCTTGTAAGAAATTTATCTGGTAATTAACTTTTGTAGGATTGTACGTAAATATGTTAAAAGTTACTTATTCATAACTCAAAGTTGATATTTGTATTCTGTAAATACTGTACGTGTTTCTGAACTGACATTATAGGCTACAAATTTTACTAACATCGTTTTTATTTTAACTCTGTTTCTTATAATTTAATAAAAAAAATATTAAATAGTAATAAATTGTTAACTTTAATATATATATATATGAAAGGTCTTGTCCCTGAACACATCTTAAAGTAGAAATTTAATGAGTATAATGGTCTTCTTTCATCTGTAAAAGAGGTTTTGTTAATTTTTTGCAGATATATTAAAATGCGCGTAAATAAATTTTGCAGAAATTCAACCTCAAACAAACATTATCAGTGTCATACATGACAGATTAATGTCCCCCGAGGAAGACATGTGAAATTCTTCATTTAAAAAGTCTTCTTTTAGCCTAATAACGCACGGAAAAGAAATTACGCGTCAAAAACTAGATCTCACTTCCCAGTTTTCAACGTCACGCGGCTTAATGGCGTAACTTGCTGAATCAGTTTCCTTCTTCTTTAGCAAGACTGGGTTAATAAAATGGTTCATTGTTGACTTTCCAAACAATTTCATTGTGATACACATGATTTTGTTTATAATAACCTATTTTCAATCAATGTTAGGCTAATGAAATTTAATATACATGTCAAATCTTATTAACCTAAGTTATAGCTTAGTCCGCGGATTAGAGATATATACTTACCGAGAAAAAATAGGTAGGATAGTATGATACGTGAAGTTGCATAAATTGGGAGAGAATATTTTCAAAAACACTGATCCGGCAATGTTTCTTTTTTAACTCTGGTAATACCGAGTTTTCCAGTAAAGCAATTTATTTAGCGACTTAAATATCTTTATTAAATAGGAACAAAGTTAAGATAGACGAAAATAGAGCAAAGAATGTTCTTAAATGCGATGAAGAATAGCCAGTTATTATCCGCTTGGATCTTTCTTTCATCAACTTCATTCACTCGCACCTCGAAATGGCTTGTTATTGTCTGTGACATAAATATTCTCAACATTTGAAATGCTTTTTGATTCGTTTATTGTTTTGCTTCAGATTTAAGAGACCAACATAAGAAGTAATTATTTTTTATGAACGGGCGTTAAAGTTCGTCCCACAGACTAAAGACGAGATTTAGAGTTTGATTCACTGCCAATAGAGAATTAACCTTTCGAGTACAAGCGTCATAACATGGATGCCACCACTTCGCTATTTTATTCTGGGCTTTGAGGAGTTGAAAGATAAAGTATTGTCAAGGCATATCAAAAAAACATTTTTTTTTAGAACTGCAACTCTCTTACCCCCACCCCCCACCCCCACCATGCTATCTCATACTATTTATGCTTCTAAAAAATAATTAACTTATATTGCATTTTAATATATATATATATATATATATATATATAATTATATATATACAGTATATATAAGTTAAAAATTCCACCGCCTTTTCTTGTCACTGACAAGTAAAATTTAATGGCTGACTAGCAGATGAAAATTTATACTATTACGTATTATTTGACTACTAGGTTCAGTTGGCAACCGCTACTATCGAAAATCACTACAACCCGGAAAGAATTGTGCCCAGATTATCAACCTTCGTATGGCCAGAATCTGACCTTAGAATTTTAACCTTCCCAGACTGGTGAGGAAAAGACAAAATTTTGGGTCCCTGCACACACACACACACACACACACACACACATATATATATTTGTGTGTGTGTTTGTGTGTGTGTGTGTGTTTTGCCAAGAACAACAATGATGATATTTCGTTTTAAAATGTAATTAAGTTTTCATACCCGCCTCTAAAATGATGACTCTTTGGCTTTTGTTTTTTTTGTTTCTCTCTCTCTCTCTCTCTCTCTCTCTCTCTCTCTCTATCTCTCTCTCAATTGACGATGTAGAATGTATAAGGTAACAAGGCTATAAAAATGATATTAAAGGTTTTATTTCTTGTTCATAAAAGATTTAAAAACAGGATTTTTTTAATTCACTGTATCGTTTGTTTTTAGGGGTCTTTTTGTTGTTGTTTTGAGTCGGGGCGGTGCGTGAGGTCAGTGGTGGGAAGACCCCCTATAAAGTATATTCGTTGGGAATAACCCTTAAAATGACAGTTTGTAGTGATCGTTTGTAATCAATTCATTTTCTATACGCAAAAGTGGGTCCTACGGGCCCATTTAGCTAGACCTGCGGTGCTGCCCCCCCCTCCCACCACAAATTACTGGGGAGTCAATAGTTTTCCATCAAAAGAACGCAGCCTTGAAAATCTTAAGCTTCACAAATCTTGATACAATGGGTTCGGATGTGAAGCTTAAAATTTTAATTGCTGCGTTCTTTTCTATAGTTTTATTGACCGAATAATTGATTGAACCCTCACGACGAACAGACGGACAGGACTCACTTTTTATAGTATATATATATATATATATATATATATATATGATGCAAACCCACAAGGAAAAAGAAAAATTTGTTCCAAGGTCTTTCGTGTATTCAACAGAACACCTCGTCAAGGAATCTGACGACGAGGTGTACTTCCTGACGAGGTGTACTTCCTGACGAGGTGTACTGTTGAATAGACAAAAGACCTTGGAATAATTTTTTTTCCTTTTCCTTGTGGATTGCATCATTCATTCATTTCACGTGTTTAGGTGTGAAATTCATCCCATATATATTGTGGTGCTTTCATGGTAGACCCAGATTAGGACCAGTATACATGAATATGTGTAGAAGTAGGGGTCAATATAAGGCGGCCATAAGGCGATGTAAACAGGAAGAAGAGTCTATTCGAGCATCAAAAGCCTGTGAAGCTCGCATAAATAACGATAATAACAAATTTTGGAAATTTGTTAAGAATCAAACAGGTGTCAAAAATGCCCTCCCTCCGACAATCGATGGGGTGTCGGGGGAGGATGAAATTGCAAAGCTGTGGAAAAACCACTACTCTAACATTCTTAACAGTGTGAGTAGGGATAATCTTAAGATAGATTGCAGCGAAACGATTGTGCGAGGGACAAGGGAAAATATTTTTATATAATTTTCTAAAGTAAAGAGGTTAGTTAAAGAGTTAAAGACTGGTTCTGCGTCAGGGGTAGATGACTTATCGAATGAGCACTTAAAATATGCAAATGACGTAGTATGTCTGCATATATCATTGCTCCTATCAGCCATGCTTGCTCATAGCTATATCCCTGCAGAGTTCATGAGGGTATAGATCTTGCCCCTGGTCAAAAATAAGTACGGAGACATTCTGTCCAGCAATAATTATAGGCCTATTGCTGTCGCTTCCTGCTTCTCGAAACTACTAGAAAAACTCTTGTTACTCCGATTAAATGATTTCCTATGGACATCTCCTAATCAGTTTGGCTTTAAAAGGTCCTACTCAACTGACCTATGTATCTATGTACTTAAAGAAACAATATCTAAATACATTGACAGTAATTCAACCATTTATAGCTGTTTCCTTGATATAAGTAAGGCATATGATAGGGTGAACCATAATATTTTATTTGCAAAACTAGAAGACAGGAAGGTTCCCATGTACATATTAAATTTATTGAAATTTTGGTATTCCCACCAATCTTTCACTGTTAGGTAGGGCAATGTACTATCCGAGTGTTTTGGCTCCTCTTGCGGGGTGAGACAAGGCTCCTTGCTCTCCCCTATGCTGTTCAATGTGTATATTGACGGATTAATTGCTTCACTTAATGAGGCAACAGTGGGATGTTGTATAGATAACACAAGGATAAATAACTTAGTTTATGCCGATGATATGGTGTTAATAAGTCCCTCTGTTAAAGGTCCGGATCGGCTACTAAATGTCTGCGAAGTGCATTCGCAGAAACATGATATTCTTTTTAATGTTACAAAAACTAAGGTTATGCAATTTCATCCTAAAAGCTGTAATCAGCCAGCTGATATAAGGTTTAAAATGAATGGTGAGGTAATTGAGGAAGTACAAGAGTTTAAGTATTTGGGTCAAACTATTACCAGCTCCTTGAGTGATGACTCGGATATAAGAAAACAATCTCGAAGCCTGTGTGCTAAAGCGAATATGACCATAAGGAACTTTCGCTTCTGTACAAGTGAAGCTAAAGACACACTCTTTCGTACTTTCTGCAGTAATATATACGGTCAGCAACTCTGGGTGAATTATAAAAAAGGTTCTGGCAGAACCCTAAATCTGCTGTACAACGGGTCTTTTAGACTCTTACATAAATTAACCCCGAGATGCTCAGCTTCGCAAATGTTTGCTACCCGCAATGTCCCGAGCTTCCCAGAGGTAACAAGACGTGCTCAACACAGTCTAATGCAAAGAATTAAAAAATCAACCAACCCGATCATCCAAGCTATCCATGAGTCCTGCCAGTTATCCTCTAAGCTATGGACTTCTTCGTACGAAAACGTCTGTCTGTAGCTCCACTTAACTTTGACAGTGCAGTATTATTTCTAATCAATTGTATATATTTCTATCCTTAGTATATGAACTGTCATTGTATTAATAATATTTGTCATATGGACTATAGTCTGCCAATAAACCTTTTCATTTTCATTTTCATATATATATATATATATATATATATATATATATATATATATATATAAACTCAGAATGGTCCCCTGAGAAACTTATATGTTAAACACAGACCTTGCATGGAACAAGGAACTCTTCTGGGAAATTACATCCACTATAGTTCGAATAAGTAATGATAAATGACAAATACTATAGTTCTTTCTTTTTCATGATGAAAAGGCCAACGTGGGCAACAGGTTACTCGCAAAGAGGCCCGAAAATATAGCTTCCCTCACCAGCTATCTGCAAAGCGGATAGGATCCAGCTTTGGGACAGGATCTAGGGTTTACAGCTTACACCTACCCTACTACATTCAGAACCTCAATATACGCAAGAAACTCGTTGCATTCACGTCGGATTGAATACATCAAAGAAAAAGGGGTAACTATTGTATTTTTAGCCAAAAAACAAAAAACAAAACTTGCGAGTAACCCGGTGCCCACGTTGGGCTTTCCATCATGAAAAAGAAAAAACTATAGTATTTGTCATTTATCATTACTTATTTGAACTATAGTGAATGTAATTTCCCAGAAGAGTTCCTTGTTCCAAGCACGATCTGTGTTTAACTATATATATTAGGGTTTCTTTACCGGGATCCCGGTAGATTTTTAGCTAATTTAAATTTCCCGGGAAATTCTCCCTGTCCCGGGAAATCCCGGGATATTGCAATCACTCTTTCTGAAGAAATTCAAACTGAAGATGACGAACATAATGACAACATAGATGAAGATGGAGAAGATTTCAATCATAGTATTGATTTTGAAAGTGTTTTGTGTGAGCGCTTTGATGAGGATCCGTTCGAGATAGATATTTCATTTGGATCGCACGACACTGTAGGTAAAGAAATCAACGTGTCTCAAATCATCAATAAAGTCAGAAAAATAGCAAAAAAAATTCGCAAATCACCTTTAAAGAATAAAATCTTACAAGGATATGTTCAACAGGAACAAGGAAAAAGTTTGCATCTATTGCTGGATTCCAAAACCAGATGGAATAGTCTTTTAGCCATGCTGGAGCGATTTATCAAAATAAGGTCATCCGTATCGAAAGCTCTCATCGACTGCAATAAAGATATGGACAATTTTGACCTTGACAAACAAGAAGTTGCTGTAATTCGTGACATTGTGGCATCGCTGGAGCCATTAAAAGTTGGAGCAGAATAGCTGGGCAACAGAGAATCGACTTTACTTTCATCAGAAGGTGTTTTTTTCTTTCATTTTGAACGAACTAAATCAACTAAACACACCTTTTTCAAAAAAACTAAAGGAGTCGTTCATTCGACGCATAACAGAGAGAAGAAATGAGAACTTGACTGGCCTCATACAATACCTCAATAGTGGAAAGAATTATAAAAAGGTCGCAACTTTCGCAAGTGACAGAAGTTTGCCAGCCTTACCAACCAAGTCTATGTTAATTTCATCAGCAAAGCAGATGTTAGATCGCCTTTTTGGAGTACCTGCTGATTCTACCTCTAGTGAAACAGATGAAGATAATGATGTGCAAGAATCAGCTGTCCCTCAGTCATCTTCGATGACTCTAGCTGAAAGGCTTGATGCAGCTATTAAAGCAGCCGAGGTAGAGAAATCAAGAACACTAGACAGCAAAGCAAGCGCTGCAAAGCACCTTAAAAAGGAACTAGAGATCTTCGAGGCTACGGGCGAAAAAAACGCAGAACATCTCTCTTCTCTTGAATGCATTAAAGACGATTCCACCCACGTCAATAGAATCGGAAAGGGCATTTTCAGCAGCAGGACTTTTCGTGACTAAAATGAGAACAAGATTGAGTGATCGAAGTATTGACCATCTTTGTTTTTTGAAATCGTACTATAAAAATTCACAGTGATAATTTTTTTGGTTGAATTCATTGAAGTTCTTTGCAATTTGAAGGTAATTTTTATTTTTTCTTTAAATTTTCTAAGCAATTCAAAGGCAATTTTTTTTTCGTTGTATTCATTAAGTTTTCAATGAAACGGAGCAATTTTTTTATTTGTGAAAATTTTCTATGTAATTCAAAAGTATTTTTTTTAATACATATTTTTCACAGCAATATTATTTTATTTTGCCCATCATGGAGATTGCAGAACTTATTAAATGACTATAAAAAAACTAAAAAATAATTATACCCCCTCTTTTCTAGGTTAATTTATTTTATAATATATTTTAAATATAATTAATTATATCCCGGGATTTCCCGGGATCCCGGATTTCCCGGGATCCCGGAAGGGAATCATTTTTATCCCGGAATCCCGGGATAAGCAAAAGGCCGGGAAATGAGAAACCCTAATATATATGTATGAGGGGTCCCGCGTCTTAAGGTACCTAAGCGCCAAAATTAAAATTCGCCAGAAATCGCCTCCAAAGTTCAGCAATATTCTCGCAATAGTATCTCCGTTATTAATTGAGCTAGAACGTTCATTTTTGGCTAAATTAGAGTTCTAAGTATGCTAATGAAGATATTGATGAGTTTTTGGAATAGATTTTCATATTTTATATTTTATATATATATTTTTTAATTTTTTGATTTTCTTATTATGTCAAACTTTGGGTGAACTTTTGGCTGGCGATAGAGGTGAAAAAAGTAGTTCGCTTCATAAGGTTTTCAATCATACTTCTAGTGTCCACGCGATAGAGGAAGGGTGAAAATAGTGATATCCATCAAAAACACGTTTTCGCCTATGGTGGCGCTTAGGTACCTTAAGACGCGCGACCCCTCAATTATAAAACCTCGTTAACCTCGTTGATGTTCCGTGTGTTGGTCTCTCTTCACACGAAGGTCTAGTTGGTGGCCTCGCCTCTAGGCCTGGCTTGGTGGAGGAGCGAGTTGCTTTCTTGCGCTCTCCACCGTACATAGCCAGGTACACCCGGCTCATCTGGTACCGTCCTGAGCCAGGTATCTAGTCTTCTCTTGAAGATTTCAACTTTGACCCCTGTAACATTTCTGAGGTCCTTAGGAAACTGGTTAAAAAGTCTTGGGCCCCCTGACAAGTGACAACCAAGCTATTTTCCTTCAGAGTTGAGGAGGTCCCTTGTCGGGCCTTTAATTTGGGAACACTACACATCCTGCCTTTCCTATTTTCCAGCGTTGTTTGAACGGTAATTGGGTTTAGTTTGAGGTTTGGTACCAGTTTGTCCATCATTTTTCATATGTAGATTATGGTGTACCTCTTCTTCTGTCCAGGAGTACAGATTTAGTTTACGTAGTCTTTCCCAGTAGTATATATATATATATATATATATATATATATATATATATATATATATACAGTTGGGTCGTGATATTTCGCGAAATGTCGTGACAAACCTCGCGATATACAGTGAAGCTCGCGAAGTATTTTTTAAAAAGTTGTAATTTAGGGGTTTGCGAAGTACAGAAATCGTTGCTTTAAGTCCCACTAAATCATGACCCTAATATATATATATATATATATATATATATATATATATATATATATATTATATATTACTAGCGGAGCGACCCGGCGTTGCCGGGGTGGATGTTGAACGCTATATATACATATATATGCCCAGTTAGGTCAATTGAATGCCCGATTAGGTTAATTAAATGCTCGGTTAGATCAACTGAATGCCCGATTAGATTAATTGAATGCCCGGGTAGGTTAATTGAATGCCCGGTTAGGTTAATTGTACGCCTTGACGATTGGTTAGGTTAAATATCACGACTTAACCTAACCACTCGTTAAGGGCGTACAGATGACCTAACCTGGCATTCAATGAATCTAACCGGGTATTCAATAATTTTACCATAGGTTTCGATATATATATATATATATATATATATATATATATACGTAATGACGTAATGATCTTGATGACGTCATTTAATTTTTAAAAATTACTTACTTAATTTATTGACACCCAGGTGCACAACCTTGGGACCTAATCTCTCTATATATATATATACACCCAGTAATTTTAATTATATGTGAAGCTTAAGATTTTCATGACTGTTCTTTTCTATAGTTTTATTGACCAAATAAATAATTAGTCATGAAAATTTTAAGATCTTGACACAATGTGAAGCTCAAAATTTTCACGGCTGCGTTCTTTTCTGCAGTTTAATCGCGGTGCTGGGGCCTTCGGGCCCAGTAATTTTAATTATTTAATTTATTAACACCCAGGTGCACAACCTGGGGACCTAATCAATATTAGTGATGTAGGTCACATCCGCATCCGCATCCGCATCCGCGGAACATCCGCGCATTTTCTCGCATCCGCATCCGCACCCGCATCCGCACTTTGGACTGCGGATGTCGTGCGGATGTGGACCGTTGAGATAAAATGTCATTAATAAGCGGAAATTATCAAATTCTACTATATTAATAGAACTAGTTCATTGTGCGCAAAAGTGATGCAAGCGACAAGACGAGAGGCTGTTCTTGTATGAAGTTACTTTCTTGCAACCTACTTAGATCCACGTTACAAAGCTAAGTTATTTTCACCTAGTACATTAGAACGAGTTAAATCATCACTTGGCAAAGCAGTTGAAGAGCTTCAATCTCTTGAATCTGTCGCTTCGCCACCCACCAAAAGAATAAAAGTTTCAGTGACAGAAAACACCTTCAACAAGCAAATCTATCACAGAATCTGTCTCTCAGTTTCTTGAGTCAAGCAGCAATGACGAGACCTACGCGATGTCAAAAGATGTAGTAAAAATGATCGAGAGCTATCACCAAGAAAACGCCTGGCTGCATGTGACAATCCTATTAGTTGGTGGAAAAATACGCAGAATATCTATCCATACTTGAGTAAACTTGCAAGGAAACATTTAGCCTGTCCTCCAACAAACGTACCAAGCGAGAGATTATTATTTAGCAGTGCTGGATTAATATATGATGAAAAGAGAAACAGACTGGCAGCAGAAAAGGCAGAAAAATTAATGTTCCTTAAGCATAACCTTCCTATAATTAAGTTTGAACATTAAACGATGAACATCTTAGTTTACTTTATTTTAATTACTCATTTATAAATATGCCTAATAAAACGTTAAACTTAATATAAATAGTTATCAAGCTAATTAAAGATCTCTTTCTATAAGGGTGGAGGAGGTTGGGGAAAGAGGTCGGTGGGGGTGCATTTGAGTTGGGTTCACGTCCCGCATCCTGGTAACACAATTATGGTTTCTAATTGTGGCTGAAACTCAACAAAATATAACGAATTTATTTGCAGACGAATTCACTAATTGATTTCTATATTAGTTAGATGCTTGATATTATTTTATATGTTCAGAGAAAAGTACAGCAATTATTGTACAATTAATCAATTATACGACATTATAGCTACAGCTCTCTCTATATAATAACTTATTATATACGTTAAACACAACAAATCTCGAATATATCCTAAAAAATAACGAAAATGTAGACATCCGCATCCGCATCCGCATCCGCGGATGTGAAAAAAATGACATCCGCTACATCACTAATCAATATGTATGTGAAGTTTCATGTTTGTAACCGCTTCCATTTTGGAGTTATGGCTGGAACAGAGAGAGAGAGAGAGAGAGAGAGAGAGAGAGAGAGAGAGAGAAACACACACGTCCTTTAATTATTATTATGATAGATATAACAAGCGGTAGCTCGCTATCGCCCTCCGGGCAGGTAGCAGTATATGTCACAGTATATGTAGCAGTATATGTCACAGCTAGCTGTTTATGTATATCGGTATATGTATATGTATATTGGTACTTACGTATATCGGGACTACCAAACTATTATCGGGACTCCCAAACTATTATCGGGACTACCAAACTATTTATTATGTATTTTTGCTCTCGTCATTTTCGTTTTCGAAGTACGTACATTCACTCGTAATAGATATTAAATAGCTCGTGCTCGGCCGCGGAGTGACCTAGGACCGGGAAACTTGACAGAGCACATCGGCAGCTCATGGGCTATCAGTTGGTGGTGGTTGCAGGGTTTCCGATGTACCGTTTAGTCTGTGCACGGTTCCGAAGAAAGCGGACAGACACACAAACACATTTTAGCTCAATAGTATATAGGATGTACAATGAATTATAAATGCCTATATATACAGTCATCTACAAAAAATGGTAGGCCCAAGAATAGTCCGTATAAAAGCGAGAAGGAAGGGCACGCAGGTTCGTGGCGGCGTATCTTCCGCGTTACGGAAACAGAACGAAACCCTGACACTATGTTCGAATATGGGAACTGAAACGTCGGTTCTGAATGTCATTTCATAACCTTGGAAAGCCTATCGTCATTTCAAACTCTCTCTCTCTCTCTCTCTCTCTCTCTCTCTCTGCTTGTTATAAAGATCAATGCATTAATTTATACGCTTAAACTATTTTGAATAATGGCACGCTTCACGCGATGAATGAGATAAGAGAGAGAGAAGTAAATACTCTTTGTGGCCATGCAATCAGTGCCACTTTTAGTGCCAACGAGAACAATAAACTGAAAACTGTCAATAAAGTAAAAAAAAATGTATACTGTATATATATATATATAATATATATATAGAGAGAGAGAGAGAGAGAGAGAGAGAGGCTAGGTTACCAGAACACATTTTTTGAGACGGTGTGGTGTTGGTAGGCAAGTCTTTTGCACAGTTGAGCCACCGACGAATGCTTGCTTGGCTTTAAGAAACTAATACGTTCTTTGACTTGGGTTGCGGTTAGACCCTCTTTGCCCAGAGTTATGATATGTATTTTCCATTCTGAGGTCAAGGTTTTACTTCACATAGTCACTCCTGGAACGAAAGACAGCGTTAGAGCTGCTAAAACGCAATACCCACACAGAGGCCTTCAACCGGCACTGAATGGGCCGGTAATCACAATGCAAATGCATTTCACCCATCAGCAATGCTGATACAAACCCAACAACACCGGCCGTCTGGGTACGATGCGAAAAAAACTATCGTTCCTATTTGCTGGAAGTCGGTCTCATTCAGGTTGTCTCAAGGAAGGGGGGGGCCGTTCTCAACCCTCCAACTATCGTCCATTTGCCTTGATATCTTGCCTTTTTAATGTTTTTTAATCTATCCTTAATAGGAAGATTCTTGAACACCTCTCTACCAATAATCTTCTTCCAGATTATCAGTATGGGTTCATCCTGGTTCATCTTCGTCATCCTCCTTTCGGAACTTCAGTGAAACCTTTGTTATTGTGTTAGACATATCAAAAGCTTTTGATAGAGTCTGACACAGATCCTTAATTTCCAACCTGCCCTCCTTCGGTTTCTATTCTTCTATCTGTACCTTTATCTCTGATTTCCGTTTTGGCCGATCTATAGCTGCGAAGCCTGCGATTGTAGGTGGCCACTGTTCTTCTCTTAAAGCTATTAATAGTGGTGTTCGTCAGGGTTCTATCCTGTCACCCAGTCTCTCCCTTTTATTCATCAATGATATTTTAAGTCGCACTTCCTGTCCTATCCACTCCTATGCCGATGATTCCACTCTTCACTTCTCCACCCGTTTCACAAAGCATCCCTGTCAACAGTCACTCCATGCTTAGCGAGAGGCGGCTATGGCGCACTTGACCTCTGATTGATCTTACTACTAATCGTTGATTTGGGCAGAGAAAACCTTATAGTTTTCAATGCCTCAAAATCCCGTTCCTTCTTTTGTCTGCTCGTCATAATCTTCCACACTACTATCCTCCTTACTTTCACAAATACACAACTCAATCCTTCCTTTACTTTTAACATTCTTAGTGTTGCCTTTTCTAGCGATCTTTCCTGGAAAGATCACATATACTCTCCTTCTGGAAGAGCTTCTAAGAGGTTTGATGTGCTGTGCCGGCTAGTTTCTTTACCCCCACTCAGTTGGTGTCTCTGTACAGGAGTCTTGTCTGCCCCTGTTATGGAGTACGCTTCTGGTGTGGGGTGACTCATCCCACAGCTCTACTTAACCATGTAGAATCAAAGGCTTTTCGTCTCAATTCACCTCATTCATGAACATCAGTTCCAATTCAATTCCAATTCAATATGTTTTAATTTCTATGTATTCAATTCAATTCAAATTCACTCATTTTTTTTCACCAATACGAATTCAATTCCAATTTAATTCAAAATTGACCTCAGCTCTGTTTATATAATTCTATTTTGAATCAACATCATGTGTTTAGTTCAATTTTAACAAAAACCAAAATGGGGCCTAACTACTTTGATCGTCTAGAATTCATTCTTTCCTTTAATTAGAATGTTTTAAATGTATCTTTCAGAATGTTTACTCATATTTTATTAAGTATACTTAAAAAACTTATAGCATTACTTTACATTCTCTACTTTCACTAATATTTTCACACAGTGGTACAATTATAGCTTTTGTCCAACAGTAATTCAAGTACCATTCTCCCCCAAGAAATGAAAACATTTCTCCATCATCAGTTTCTCTTTAGAGAGAGAGAGAGAGAGAGAGAGAGAGAGAGAGAGAGAGAGAGAGAGAGAGAGAGAGAGAGAGAGAGAACAGAAATCCAAATACTAAAATTTTTCCAAGAATTGACGTAGACAAATTGTCTTCATTAGTTCGTATAATAAATATCAAATACAGAGTTGCCAAAAACTGAAAAAAAACGAAGCGGGATAAAGAATATACAAGAATATAATGAGGAAAGATATTGAGTTTCTTCTCTGAATGAAGTGGATTTTGATATCAATTAAAGATAAATCTGAACATCTTCCATGGCCAACAACTAATGGTTGGTTGTTGTTGTTGTTGTTTAGCCGATCAGCTCACCCTGATCGAGCAAGCCGGCGGCACGCAGGTAACCGATCGCCCTCTCCGGAGTGGACCAGAGGTTCAGCGCACTAGTGATGTTGTGTTGTGTTCTATGTTGTGCTAGAGCGGTACAGTCTGTCATAATGTGTTTAATTGTTTGTGGTGTGTCCTGGCACAGGTGGCAGGTGTCGTCTGTGGAGTTGTCTAGTCTGTGTTTATATGTCTGTTAGTTTGGGGGGGGGAGTTGATGGTTGGTTGCTCAGGTTTGCGTCTTTCGTCCGCCAGAGGGCACTCAGACTGACGATAATAATGGGATCGAGTTGAATGCATTACGCGCGCCGAGCTCGCATTGTACCTCCTTCCCAATTTCTGAGCTGGGCTTGGGACAGTATATGGCAATTGCAATGGTAATTGCAATGGGAACATTTTTAGACCGGTGTTATGTATGACTATAACAAAAAAAAATAGTAAGTGCAGACCTATTTTTACAGTCTGTACTTTCACGAGACCTTGTTTTACAGTTAGAAAAAAAGGAAAAAGTTAAAAAAATCTATAAACAAGGGGTAACTATTACAAACGTGGATTAATTGCCCTAAAAAAACCCACTTGTATATTTATTTAATAAATAGCTATTTACTACGATTATACCGTGATTAAACCAAAGCAGTAACTTTAAGGATCTCTCTCTCTCTCTCTCTCTCTCTCACACACACCCACACACAACACACACACACACACACACACTCCACAATGACTGAGTTTTAATGTAATGGTTTTTAGTTATATGATTTCTACTTATTTATAATTATATTTGTTATGTAGAACTTTTACTGTACTGCAAAACTTTAACGGTTTTCCTGTAGTGAATTTTGCTTAACTGCATCCCGACTCGGCAGCGTTTGTCTGGTTAGGCCTAACGGAGGGGAGACCGAAACACGATTTACTTTTTATGCAATTTTATTCAATTAAATTTTTGAAAAACAACACGGTGATTAAAGGCGAGGCGATTAAGCTAAATAAATCCATGCTAAGAAGAGAGATTTAGTTAGCCTGAACCGACTAAAATTCACGGGAAGTAAATCAAACAATCACTATGAAACAGAATACGCGTTTCGATCACGATCCTAAGCGAAAATCTGTTGAGTGGTGCTCAGGTGTATTAACTGTACCAACTAGCTGACTTTTAAAACTTTCTTCTCTCAACAATTAATATAAAACATACCGTTTGCGACACTCGCCCCGCCCTCATATAAAATAAGTTTTCAATCGGAAAACTTACTTTTTCAACAACAATTTCAAAATTTATCTTTTTATATAGACAATAACAAGTCACAGAAGAGGAACAGAAAAATGAACAGTATCACAAAACTTAAAAAACACGACATTTTATACCATTGTATGATAAATATTTCGAAATAAATTAGATAAATTCTAATATCTGCAGACATCTGCAGACATCTGTATCAAATGACATTTTGAATCGATAAATAAAAAAATAAATCGGTAAAAAATAAAAAATTACAATAAAATTGGGAATTTTATTCTAGATTTCATTATAATAAATTTGACTTCCACATTATATTTCAACGAGTTCTCATTAAGGATCGCTCTACATTAGGAAATATACGTAGTTACTCTCAGAACAAAATTAAAAAAAAAAATTTACTAACCAGAGGCCACACGGCACATACAAAAGAACATAAATTTTAAAAGAATTTAGGACACACACACACACACATACATATATATATATACACACACAGTATATAGGTTATTGTCCGAACTGTCACTTCATTGGGTGCCTGCAAAGACCACATTATCATATTAAATTGTCGCATATAATGCTTACCGCATTTTTAGTGGTGAAAAATTCTCTCCTGTTGCGCAAAACATCATACGTAATGGTTGCAAATAATTTCACAGCTAATTTACGGTGTACTTGCATGAACGTTAAGTACGAAAATTCCGTGGAAGACATTCTAGGTTGCTCTACGCAGAATTTCGTTTGCATAACCACTTTCTTACGACGAGGGACCATTTCATTCGTAAGCTCATTCCGTCAAGATATCTTCAACAAATTCAAAAATTTTGGCACTTTTAAATTAGTATAACTTTTAATTGCGTTTTTTTGGCGTTTTTTACTTTTGTCGTTTAGCCACTTCTTCCTTGGAAGGCCTCATATATTCCGCTAGGCTATTCTCCAAAAACAACAACATGTATTTGCGTTCAACGATACAAACCTCTTTAGGGCCTATCTATACACTTACCAAAATGACATTTAATGTCTAAAATGTTTCATATAATATCGAAATTGTAATTACAAAACAGTTTTCCAAATAGGAGAAGTGTTCTGTTTCAAAATGGAGGTTAAAACTTATTAATAAATGTAGAAACTAACTTTTTCTTTCAATCTTTCCTGTATAAAATGTGTGAAAAAATGTCCCGACAATGTATGAAATATTGGAACAAGAGTTAATCGAATCAAAAATGGCTGACAGAAAATACTAAAATGGTTAAAAATGATTTAGAACCTCAGTAATTATTAAATTAACTTAATAATTAAACCGTAATATTAAAATTGTATACTTTAAGTATATATATATATATACACGAGTGGCCCAAATGTAGGTATACACTTTCATATATTGATTTTTTTAAAATTCATTTTCCTTTCATTGATAGTCTGCTTCGAGCTGCGGTCCCTAACGTTTCATTCCACTCCCTTCTTACAGTTTCAGCGTTTTCTGATTTCCAATAATGTTTCAGCACTTACTTCCGTTGGTCATTAGTCAGGTCACCGGCCATTATTATCTACCCTGAAAGATAAATGAATTTTAAAAAATATCAACGTATGAAATTGTATACCTACATTTGGGCCACACACTCTCTCTCTCTCTCTCTCTCTCTCTCTCTCTCTATATATATATTATATATATATATATATAATATATAGTATTTATTTTAGTGTATCTCTTTATTTTGTACATGTGTGAAATTCACTGAAAACTTGTGTGTTAAGACATTATGCATATAAATTTAAGGACATTACTGATATAAAATTTTGGACATAGGAACGTAGGCTAACCTACCTAAATATACTAGTTAAAGTGTGCCCTACGGGCCCATTTAACTAGACCTGCGGTGCTGGGGTCTTCGGCCTCAGTAATTGGGATGCCTGCGGTCCCCCAATTACTGGAGAGTCAATTATTCGGTCAATAAAACTATAGAAAAGAACGCAGCCATTGAAATTTTAAGCTTCACAAATCTTGATACAATGAGTTCGGATGTGAAGCTTAAGATTTTGATTGCTGCGTTCTTTTCTAGCTAAAATGGCATTTAGCTAGACCTGCACTACTGGGGCATTGGCCCCCCCCCACAATTACTGGAGGGGTCAATTGTTAAGTGTCGCAAAAGCTCCTTGTGAACTTAAAGTAAATATTAAGCTTTCAATGCCTTACTTACTTTGTTACTTACTTTATGTGAGTTTGAACGCCAGTTCAGGATCGACCTGCGGTCGCCCCCACTGCAACATCCCGCCTCATTTGCGAAATTTAATAATTTCTTTTCAAAATTTTCGGTATCCGATTTCAGCTTTTGAAATAATTTTTTGGACAGACTTTAAAAAGAAGATAAAGCAGGTGATATTTTCGCTTTGAATATCATTATAAAATGAATGATAGCCATTGAATCTCTCTCTCTCTCTCTCTCTCTCTCTCTCTCCTCTCTCTCTCTCTCTCTCTCTCTTTCGCGTGTCTGCAATTTTTTTTAATTGAAAAATATTGCGAGCACAAAGGAGGCCCTGTTACTTCTAACAGGCGGATTTGGAAAGGAGGCATGCGAAGGTATTTTAGACCTTATGCCACAGAAGAATAGCGCTTAAGGAGAATCGAATTTTGGAGGGGTTGGAAAGAAATTTTAAATTTTATGCCACGGAGTTATAACACTTCATTGAATTATTAAATTTGGATCACCTGAAGACTAGAGCCCCCCCCCCATGTATTCTTGTTTTTTGCTTTACAGTACCAAATATAATAATAAATTATTAAATTAAATGCCCTGTTAGGTCAACTGAACGCCCTTAACGACTGGTTAGGTTAAATCGTGATAGTTTTGTTAGTTTTAACAAAACATCACAGTGGGGGCTTTAGTCTTCAGCTAATCCTTAAATTTAACTGAAGATAATATCCGCTAATTTAATTAATGCTATAGAAATGGTTAGCAATTAATTTGGCCGAGCTGAAGGCCAGCATGGAGAACGTGGAGATGTCCTCCTTTGAATTAAAGAAAACGTAGTTACCAGTAGATGTAATAACTGAGTTTTAATATAGTAATTTTTAGTATACTATATTGCAAACTTTAATGATTTTCTTATATTGGATTTTGTTTAACTGCACTGACTCAGGCAGCGTCTGTCTGCCTAACGGAGGGGAGACCGAAACACGAATTACATTTTACACATTTGTATTTAATTAAATTTTGTAAACACGGTGATTAAAGGCGGGGCGATTAAGCTAAATAAATACATGCTAAAGAGAGAGCGAGATTTAGTCATCCTGAGACAGCTATAATTCATGATACGTCCATCAAACAGTCACTATGAAACAGAATACACCTTTCGATCACGATCCTAAGTGAAAATCTGTTGAGGTGTGCTACAGGTGCCAGGCGTACGAAATGTACCAATTGGGTGATTGTTCAAATTCTTTTCTTTCAGTAATTAGTATAAAACATAACAAGTTTCATTAATAATCATTTTCCATTTACTACAACACACACACACACACACACACGCGCGCGCGCGCGCGGGCACAGTGCCATTTACAAAAATAAATAAATAAAATGCATGAGTTTAATTGTTTCAGTGTTTTCGGTCACTGGTCTGTGTCATTAACTCTGCTTTACGGTATTTCAAATTGTGAAAAAAATTAAAAATACTTCGCAAAGATATTAATTTAATATTAAATTTAAAATTAAAATTGTTTAAGAGTTTTTATTCAAAACAAATACTAATAATTTAATATATAAATATATAAATAATGATGTGTATATAAAGAAATATAATCTCAACTTATGTTTAACAGCTATAATACTTTACATGAACTTTTGGGAACTTTTTTTTTTGTATTACCACGTAGAAATAAAATATATGAACGAACTTTACGAAGGAGTTAGAATAAAACATTTATAACTACTTTGCACCCAAAAGTATTTATTATTCTTTACGGTGTACCACAAGATGTTTGGCATCACAAATGCTTGCCAATTACAATGTTGTTAGTTTTTCCCGAGTTTACAAGGACGGTTATACTTAGCTTCAAAACAGAGCATTCATAGTTATATAGCAATCTAACGGTAGTTTATTGTATTTGCTAATGTCCCAACTTAGGGCTGTAAAATGTGTTTTGTTTGGCCCAGAAATGTATTTATGTAAGGCTTAAAAATCATATGTTTGTTATTCATTATATCTCTTTATCTTAATATCTTTTAACACCAAACGCATGTCAAAATCCCGCTTAGTTACTGGTCAGCAAATTGATAATATACAAGTTGTAAATTTCAAATGCAACCAATTAAATATACACTAAAAATCTAACTTGTGTGTGTGTGTGTGTGTGTTGTGTGTGTAGATATTTCATTCTATATTTTACTTTATGGCAAGTACTTTTGTTGCCAATAAGAAAGTTTATATTATATATATATATATATATATATATATATATATAGAGAGAGAGAGAGAGAGAGAGAGAGAGAGAGAGAGAGAGAGAGAGAGAGAGACTGTACAGAACGTCAGTGGGCCATAATACTGTGGACTGGTGAAACGAAAATAGAACTGTTTGGGCACGCACAACAACGCTATGTTTGGAGAAGAAAGAATGAGATGTTTTCCGAAAAGGACACCATTCCTACAATCAAGCATAGTGGTGGATCAATTCGATTTTGGGGGATACTTTTCCTCTGCAGGTACTGGAAACCTAGTAAGGATTGAAAGGATGATAGATTCAGCAAAATATAAACAATTGTTAAAGGATATTATGCAACCATCCGTAAGAAAACGTGGTCTTGGTCGGCGGTGGGTGCTACGACGAGACACTGTTCCAGAGCGCTCTTCACACGCAGCAAAGAAATGGTTACAGGGTAAAATAATAGAGGTTTTAAAGTGACCACCACCAGAGGGGTCCTGACTTTAATCATATTGAAAATCTTTCGAGTGAATTGAAGAAAGTTGTCCGTAATGGAAAACCCTCAAACTTAAAGGAATTTAAGTACTACTGTCCATGGAAAAGTGATAAAAAATCCTAGCGTCTCGTTGTCATAACCTTATAAAGTCTTATAGACACCGTTTACTTCAAGCAGTTAAAGTTGGCGACGAGCAACAAAACCCAGCTGTTCATCCTCCCACAAAATAAAAATTGGTTGGTAGATAAATGGGTACCCTGGGTAGCCTCGTGGTTAAGACGCTGGGCTGCTGGTGGGGCGTGGTTCGGATTCCACGTTAAACTGTACGTCTAAGGTGGAGTGACAAGCTTGACCTTCGTCAAAATGAACAATTCGGGCGGAAGCCAAACCAACGTTAACTAAGGTTAGACGAGCTTCTACAAGATACTAATAACTGGGTAAGACTAATTTTGAAACTTGTTATTTCATCGGCAGCGATTTACATATTGTATAACTACATAAATTTTATATAGTTACTTTTTTTCAATAGTTCCTCATGGGGCACCAATAACTTTAATTCCAACTAACATATATATATATATATATATATATATTATATATATATATATATATACAGGGCGTCCCAAAAAAATGTGTATACACACTTTAAATAATTATAAAGGCAGTGTTTATTAAAATACATTTCATTTTCAAAATGTAATAGAATCTACAGACATTATTTAATTGTTTTGTCAACGCCTGTTTTCAAACTGACGTCCGTTCTGGTCCAGGCACTGCTGATAACGCGAAGCAATGGAATCGCAAACATCACGAAACATTTCGTTTGGTATTTGTGTGCATTCTCGTTCAATGGCTGCTCTCAATTCAGCGACTGTTGCAGGTTTTATAGCGTAGACTTTGTCTTTTAAGTATCCCCATAAAAAAAAGTCTAGTGGTGTGAGGTCTGGTGAACGCGGAGGGTATTCTACGAAACCCCTTCGTCCAATCCACATCCACATCGTGCCAAGTACCACTCGCAATACTCCACTCTTCGGTCCGGATCATCTTCATTAATAGCATGGACTAATCTTGGAATGTAACTTTTCCATTGACAGCGCTTCAAAATGCGTTGGACAGACGATTCTGAAATTCCTACCTCACGACTCGCTTGCCACACAGATTTTCTTGGACTTTGGTGATACGTTTCCAGTACTCTTTCTTGCTTTGTGGGGCTTGTCGATGTCCGTGGTCTTCCGGAACGCTTCTTGTGGACATTCTGAACAGTTCCATCGGCTTCAAACTTATCTCTAATTCGAGTGATGGTAAGTCGCGTTGGTGGATCTGTTTGAAACTCCCTCCTAAACTGTCTTTGCACTTCAACTGCGTTTTCACACTTCCAGTAGCATTTTAGAATGAATTTCCTTTGTTCAAAGCTTAGTCTGACTGCCATTATTAATTCTAATGGGTTTAACTTGGAAAGAAAGAAACATTAATTGAGCTATCAGCTGTTAAAGTGTGTATACATTTTTTTGGGACGCCCTGTGTGTGTGTATATATATATATATACATATACATATAACCTTTGGTTAGCTTCCGCCCGAATTGTTCATTCTGACGAAGGTCAAGCTTTTCACTCCACCTTAGACCTACAGTTTAACGTGGAATCCGAACCACGCCCCATCAGTAGCCCAGCGTCTTAACAACTAGGCCACCTAGGGTACCCATTTATCTACCAACCACTTTCTTTATTGTGTGGAAGGATGAACAGCTGGGTTTTGCTGCGCGCCGGCTGCCGTCGGGTCTCGAACCCGAGGCCGATGGATTCGTAGTCAGCGACGCTAACCACTACACGGTCGTAAAATTCGCAAATAAGGAAAAAAGTTGATCGTAAAATTTTCCTTTGACGACAATAAAAAAAAATAAAAATAAATAAGGTTGAAAAAAAAAAATGTCGGAAGGAAAACAAAATGGCCGACAATGACATTGACCTTCCAGAGTAAACCTCTTTAGCACTCTATATATCCGAATCGGAGAAGATCACTCACTACATGCCATCATAGACTTTCTTTGTATGGATAGCCCATACACATACAGCCAATCGATACAATGCATCTTCGAGTCTAACATTTTTATCAAATGTCGAATGTCGGCGTCGATTTTATTTGCATGGGATTTTTATTCATTTATTCCCCGTTCGAGTGATTTTTACCCATTTTTGCACCTTCTCCGTTCGAGGACCGACGGCTAATGATATGACCTCTGCTTAATGATCCAACGAGACCGAGGGAATGGCCATTTATTTGACCCTGTTTCAGTTCCTAGAGATATTCCCGTGTGTCCAATACGCCATTTCTTTTTAGGTTCTACCATATATATATATAGTTTTGATATTTATTGCATAATGGAGCATTTTATAGGATCCTAAATATATTTTAAACGCTGGTGTGTATATATATATACAGTATGTGTGTCGTTGTGTGTGTGGGGGAGGGGGTTACGTAGGAACTCATGATATATCACATTTTCTCATTCACATCAATTAAATAGAAGATTTGATGGCAATTCTTTGTTAACGAGATATCCCTTATCATTTTCATTTTTGTGTGTGGTTAGCTATCATCTATCAGAGTGCCAGAGTGCCAGAGTGCCAGACGTCATCAACTTAATGAGATCACCTTCAACTAAATATGATGTACATAACTATTAATATACAGTGTATATATGCACACACACACACACACACACACACACACACATATATATATATATATATATATATATATATATATATATATATATATATATAGGTCGTCAAAATTCAAGGTATATCATCATCAGAATTGGAAGTACGCAGCTCAGTACCACAAGGTACAGTACTGGCCCCACTCCTGTTCATTATCATGGAGAGCGCAAGAAAGGAACTCGCTCCTCCACCAAGCCAGACCTAGAGGCAGGGCCACCAGCTTGACCTTCGTGTGAAGAGAGACTAACGTACATATAACGCGTACCTAATACTAAAATTCACCGAATACCAAGTACTGAATATTCGGTGCAAAACTATTCGGCCGAATACCGTATACCGAATATTCGGCCGAATACTGTATACCGAATATTCGGTCGAATACCGAATATTAGTTTAATTTGGGTTATTCGGCGTCAATATAAAAAATTAAATCATTGTTTAAACCATTTAAGACTGGTTTAAATTTTATAATTCCCCCATCTTTCCCGCAAGGAGGAGGGGGGATTTGGGGGGGGGGGGGTAATTGCCGATTTTCAGGAAAGGAAAGCCTATATATTAGCTTAAAATAAAGGAAATTCAAGAACACATTCAAGTTTCACCGTCAACACCAACGGAAGGAAAGTTCCCAAGGGAACGCCAATCATGTGAAAGGTTTCCGAAACTAATCATACTTGCTGCAAATATATAGGTTCATTCACTCGCTGATTCCCCCCCCCCCCCCCCCCCGGAGTATCGCTAATATATCCGCTGGGGCAACCAGCGAGTGTATCACCCTGTACTTACCACGCCATCCACAAACGTAGGAAGTAAAAAGATCTGTCCAGTTCTGCGAAAAATATAATTACCGACCCTCGTAATTGGTTAGTTCCTGATGCTGCTGAAAGACTAATTTTTTTAGACGATAATCTACTTGCCTTAAGTTTCCGAATACAGAATATCCTCATTTTTACCAATTACCGAATACCATCTGAATATGCCGTTGGGAAGTATGACGACAGCTTTTCATATATTATATATATATATATATATATATATATATTATATATATATATATATATATATATATATATATATATAATATATATATATATAATATACATACACCTTTCAACCTTTCAAATGTTCCGTGCGATGATTCCTCATTTCACGAAGATCAAGCTTGTCACCCCTCCTCTCGAGTTGGCCTGGTGAAGTAGTGAGATGGTTTCTTGTACTCTCCACCTCACATAACCACGTACGCCCGGCTCATCGGGGATTGTTGTGAGCCAAGCGTCCAATCTTCTTTTGAAGATGTCCACCGCAAGACCATTCGTGTTCCTTAGGTCTTTGGGCAGCTTATTAAACAGTCTTGGTTCTCTCACACCAAAACTATTTTATTTCAGGGTTAAGGATGATCCTTGTCTAGCCTTTAATTTGGGAACACTACACAGTCTTCCTTTTCTACTTTCCACTGTTGTTTGGGGAGTTACAGGGTTCAGAGTAAGATTAGGGACTAGTTTCTCCATTATTTTCCAAGTGTAAATAATTATGTATCTCTCTCTTCTCCTTTCTAGTGAATATAGGTTTAGTTCGCGTAACCTTTCCCAGTAATTTAGTTCTTTGCACCCATTGATCTTGGCTGTGAAGCTTCTCTGAATCCCTTCTAGTTGTCTAATGTCTTCTTTTTTATATGGGGATGTTAGGACCGAGCAGCATTCCAATTTGGGTATGATCAGTGTTTTCAGTAGAGGAATCATTATATTCCTATCCCTTCGTTTAAAGGTTCTCAGTATCTGCCCAGTTATTCTCTTTGCTCTGTTTACTTCTATCTTATTTTGTGTTTCAAATTTCGCATCATCAGTCATTACAATTCCTAAATCTTTTGCTTTAGAAGTTCTCTGAATTTCCTGTCCATTTGGGGTATAGTATTCCATGGGTTTTATGTCCTCCCTTTTTCCGTACCGTAATAGTTGAAATTTCTCAGTGTTAAACTTCATATTGTTGTCTTCCGTCCACTTGTAGATTCTGTAGATTCTGTTCATGTCTCTTTGTAGAGATCCTATATCCTCTGGGTTTCTTATTTTTCTACTGATCTTTGTGTCATCGGCAAAGGATGTTACTGTGCTGTCTCTGGTAACTAACGCTCTCATCTATGTCAGTTAGCATGATTATGAAAAGTAGTGGAGCTAATACTGTTCCTTGTGGTACTGGGCTGAGGACCTCTGATTCTGATGAAGCTGCTCCTTGTACTGTAACGACTTGCCGCCGCTCACTAAGGAAATTATATATCCCTTTTCCTACTTTTCCTGTTATTCCCATATATTTCAGTTTATGTATTATGATGCCATGGTCATACTTGCCGAACACTTTAACAAAGTCTGCGTATATTACATCATAGTTTTCATTACTTTCGAGTGCATCAATAATGTTGTTGTTGTGTTCCATTAGTTGTGATAGGCATGATCTGCCTGACCGAAATCCATGTTGGTTATGATTGAATTTTTGCCGAGTTTCCAAAAAGTCATAGATTTTCTGTTTAACTATTCTTTCAAATATTTTAGTGAGATGAGATGTAAGCAACACTGGCCTATAGTTTTTGGCCTCGGATCGATCTCCTTTATATATTGGGACTATGTTCGCGCTCTTCAGGATTCCCGGTATTTCTCCCGTGTCCAGTGATCGTCCCCATATCCAATATAAGGGCTCAGCGATTACATTCTTGCAGTTTTTGATCAGTGTGGCATTCTATTTGTCCGGTCCTGCCGCTGAGTGTGCTTTTAGTTTCCCTATAGCTTGTGTAATATCATCTGTCGTAAAGTCGAAGTCCGTTATACTTTCCCCTTGTAGTTCTTCAAAGAACGCGTTTCTATCGTATATCAGTTTGTCAGTTTTTGTGATAGTGAAAGATGATTCGTACTGAGCTCTTAATATTTCGGATACTTCTGTTAGATCATCAGATAAAGCACTGTCTTCATTTTTCAAAGGTCCAATAATCGCATGGTTTTTCGACTTCCTTTTTGCAAAATTGTAGAAGTACTTTTAGTTAACCTTTATCGCTTCTATAGCGTCGTCTTCTTCTTTTTCTGTATGCTTCTCAACTAGTTCGTGTATGATACAATCGATACTCTGCAGTTTATCATTTAATATTTTTCTGATGTTGTTATCTTTACAGTTACTTAATTTTGTAGTCACTCTTTTTCTCTTTCGGAACAATGACCTCTTTTGTCTCTCGAACCTGCTTCTCTTTCCCCTTTGTTGTATTTTTGGGACATGTCTTTCCACAATTTCCAGCGTCTTCTCCTCTAAGGTCATTAGCATCTCTTCCGTTGTCTTCGCCTCGAAGATGGTTTTTTCCAATCTATTACTTCCATGCTGGATGCAACATCTTCCCAGTTTATAGCTTTGGAGTGAAAATTAAAAATTTCGAATTTGCTTCTTTCTGTTGTTCGTGTTCTTTCCTTTCCTGCTGCTTTTATATTGGTTGTTATTTCAATAATGTTGTGATCCGATATCATAGTTAGGTGTGTGCCAAAAGTCATTGTGCCCCTACCGTAGACGATGAGTATATTCAGAGAGTCCCTGTACATTAATACAAATACATTTCTCATACTTACTTAAGTTACAACAAATGTTGGAAATGGCCCCCACGTGCTTGTAGACACGCATCTACACGTCTTATCTTGTTTGCAAAGACACGCGACAATTCAATCGGAGGGATGTTCGTCTAAGGTAGGTGCACAGTGACTTTTGGCTTACCCTGTATATATATATATATATATATATATATATATATATATATATATATATTAGAATAAAAGACGAAATAATGTCATGAAATAGAATGTAGAAAGCAATTGTTGTTTAAAATGAGCGAACAGGTGAAGAAATTTTAAAATTTATTACAACAAAATGAGAACATTTTTCTTTCAAACTGTCTTCGCCTTGGTTTTATTAAAATAAGAAAAACCACAACATGGTTATACAGTTGACAACGAAGGGTTAAAAGTGGTGTACTAAAATGTCTAAAAATATTCAAGTATCCAACAGTAATTTTGAGGAAATGTCATATCATATATAGCTTGATAAAAAACCCTTTTAAAATGAACCATGTATTACGCTTCGCCTATGCCAGTTTTAGTTGTAAAAGACTCCATCAATTGAATAAAAATATAGTCATACTTCGCCTATGCCAGTTTTAGTTGTAAAAGAATCAATCAATTGGATAAAAATATAGTCATACTTCGCCTATGCCAGTTTTAGTTGTAAAAGAATCCATCAATTGGATAAAAATATAGTCATACTTCGCCTATGCCAGTTTTAGTTGTAAAAGAATCAATCAATTGGATAAAAATGTAGTCATACTTCGCCTATGCCAGTTTTAGTTGTAAAAGAATCAATCAATTGGATAAAAATGTAGTCATACTATCTTATTTCTCTACCAATTTTTCAACCATTGCGTGTTTTGTTACGTAGAAACTTCGTGAACGTGGTCTTTTTTATGATACCTTGTCTCTAATTAATAATTCCCATAAAATCTAATTGACACTCATCAAATTATATATAAATTGAACCATTTCTCCTATGAAGACAAATGGAAGATGCTTTATAAAGAAACATGGCTGCCAACTTTGTCATCTGTGTGAATTATTCCTTAATTTGCTTCCAAAGTTTGTCATTAAACGTCAGTGCACTAAATCACGCTTGAAAATTATTATTACGAGTAACAAGGTCAAATTAAGACACTCAAGGTTTTCTTCTGCAGCATAGCTGTATTGTCATTACCAGAGCTGGGCACTTGCGGTTTTTTTTGCGGTACTGCGGTACTGCGGTACTACCGTGTTGGTCGGTACCACGGAAAGTACCGCGGGAAATTTGAATGCGGTAGCGGTACTGCTGTACTTTCAGCGATCCTTTGCGGTACTGCGTTATGCGGTACCGGTTTGGTAGTGCGGTAGTAGTACCGCAGTACCGCAGTACCGCAAAAAAAACCGCAAGTGCCCAGCTCTGGTCATTACTGACTTGTTGACGAAGTTAAGCTACATTGTGTCTCAGTAGTAGTTGGAGGGGGACCGTCCTTTGCATCCTGATGATATAGTTACCCGCGGTTCGGATTTTCGGATTCCAGGACCACCTGAAGATCCGTCACCCCAGCCATTTTTAGTTAGCTTTATAAGGCTAACTAACGAAAATATCACGACCTAACCTAACCAATCGTTAGGTCAACTGTATGCCCTTGACGATTGGTTAGGTTAGGTCGTGATATTTTCCTTAGTTACAGAAAGGCTGGGGTGACGGATCTTCAGGTGATCGAGATTCCACGTAAAAAGTTGCGGGTTCCCTTCGTCGTATGACCTTAGGCGTTGCGAAGGAGGTTAAGCAAAACCCATCATTACATTTTTTATATATTATAGGATACTTTTCCATTATCTGCCTCCTTCGAAACCTACTGGAAAATTATTGAATGACCAGTTAAGTCAACAGTACGCCCTAACCAACTTAACCAATCGTCACGGGAGTACAGTTGACCTAACCGGCCATTCAATAATTTTCTCATAATTTTAGAGGTGGGGGCAGATAACGAAAAAGTACCCATTATAGACTTAAGTATTTGAACTCGAAGCTCGTATAGACGGAAACAACAATAACTGATTCCCTTTTCAAACAAAATTTTTCCTAGTAATTTGAAATCCTCGTCGCATCTTGAATGAAGCCAAAATTACCTTTAAAGTCCTTCAGGAGCATTCGCTTAAACTACTCATTTCTTATTCTTTATCACCAAATGAAAACGTGTATCAAAACGCTGTGTGTGTGTGTGTGTGTGTGTATAATGTCCTACATTCTTTTTATTTATTACAAGAGGTCTTACGACACCAAACAAAGAAATTTTAGATAAGATTTAGTAAAAACAACACTTCTCAATTTACCTTTTTTTTTCATATTTCTGCTCTAGAAGAAATACTATTAAAAAAATACTGACGCCACAGTTACGCACGTTGCCCATTTGGCACTCAAACTGCATGTGCTGACGCCAATATTTCAGCCACGTGGCAACTCTGCATCATACTAACAAATTGCACTCAAGATGTCTATCTATGTCTACCTATAGTTCATCTGTATGATTCACAGGATTATTTAGTCATAACGTTACAAATTTTATCTGTTTACACACACACACACACACGTGTGTGTGTGTGTGTGTACAGTATATGATTACACAGACTGTGCATGAATCAAGGAACCCTTCTGGGATATTAAATTCACGATGGTCGGAATAAGTAATAGTAAATGGCGGATACATAGATTTTTCATTTTCATAATAGAAGCTCAACGCGGGCAACGGGTCATTAGCAAAGAGGCCACAACTTATAGCTTCCCTCACCAGCTATCTGCTAAGCAGATAGGACCCAGCTTATTCGGAAGATAGTGGATTTAATGTCCCAGAAGGTTTCCTTGTTCCATGCACAGTCTGTATATTACATAAAAGTCATACCCCAGGGGACCATTCTGAGTTGTATCACATTAAACAGACGTATTAAGTACCTCGAAAAATGGACGCTCAAAGTTTCCGGTTGAGGTTTAAGTTTTGGATTTTGGCTAAAAATACAATAGTTACCCTTTTTCTTTGATGTAAATTCAATCCGACGTAAATGTAATATAATTGTCTAGGTTAGCTTTAAAGCCTAGACCCTGTCCCAAAGCTGAGTCCTATCTGCTTAACAGATGGTTGGTGAGGGAAATTATATTTTGGGGTCTCTTTGCTAGTGACTCGTTACCCTCGTGGGACTTCCATCATGAAAAACGAAAACTTTAGTATTTGCCATTTAATATTACTTATTCATCGGACCATAGTAGATTTAATATCCCAGAAGGGTTTTCTGTCCCACACATAGTATATTACATAAAAATTATCTCAGGGGACTAGTCTGAATTGTATATATATATATATATATATATATATAACCTTACAACCTTACAAAGGTTCCGCGCGATGATTTCTCATTTCGCGAAGGTCAAGCTTGTCGCCCCTCCTCTCGAGTTGGCCTGGTGAAGTAGTGAGTTGGATTCTTGCGCTCTCCACCTCACATAGCCAGGTACGCCCGGCTCATCGGGGATTGTTCTGAGCCAGGCGTCTAGTCTTCTTTTGAAGATTTCCACTGCAACTCCCTTCGTGTTTCTTAGGTCTTTGGGCAACTGATTAAACAGTTTTGGTCCTCTCACTACAAAACTATTTTCTTTCAGGGTTAAGGATGTTCCCTGTCTCGCCTTCAATTTGGGAATACGACACAGTCTACCGCTTCTACTTTCCATCGTTGTTTGGGGAGTTATGGGATTCAGAGTAAGATTAGGGACTAGTTTCTCCATTATTTTCCAAGTGTAAATAATGGTGTATCTCTCTCTTCTCCTTTCCAGTGAATATAGGTCTAGTTCTCGTAACCTTTCCCAGTAATTTAGTTCTTTGCACCCATTGATCTTGGCTGTGAAGCTTCTTTGGATCCCCTCCAGCTGTCTAATGTCTTCTTTTTTATATGGGGAAGTTAGGACCGAGCAGTATTCTAATTTGGGTATTATCAGGGTTTTCAGTAGAGGAATCATTACATTCCTATCCCTTCGTTTAAAAGTTCTCAATATCTGACCCGTTATTCTCTTTGCTCTGTTTACTGCTATCTTATTTTGTGTTTCAAATTTCGCATCATCTGTCATTACAACCCCTAAATCTTTTGCTCTGGAATTTCTCTGAATTTCCTCTCCATTTGGGGTATAATATTCCATGCACTTTAGGTCTTCTCTTTTTCCGTACCGTAATAGCTGAAATTTCTCGGTGTTAAACTTCATATTGTTGTCTTCAGTCCACTTGTAGATTTTGTTCATGTCGGTTTGTAGAGATCCTATGTCTTCTGGGTTTCTTATTTTTCTACTGATCTTTGTGTCATCCGCAAAGGATGTTACTGTGCTGTCTCTGGTAACGTCCTCATCTATGTCAGTTAGCATGATTATGAAGAGTAGTGGAGCTAATACTGTTCCTTGTGGTACTGAGCTGAGGACTCTGATTCTGATGAAGATACTCCTTGTACTGTAACGACTTGCCTCCGCTCACTAAGGAAATTATATATCCATTTCCCTACTTTTCCTTGTCGAACGCTTTAGCAAAGTCTGTGTATAGTACATCATAGTTTTTATTACTTTCAAGTGAATCAATAATGTTGTTGTAGTGTTCCATTAGTTGTGATAGGCATGATCTGCCTGACCGAAACCCGTGTTGGTTATCATTGAATTTTTTCTGAGTTTCCAAAAAGTCATAGATTTTCTGTCTAACTATTCTTTCAAATATTTTAGTGAGATGAGATGTAAGCGACACTGGCCTATAGTTTTTGGCCTGGAATCGATCTCCTCCTTTATATATTGGGACTATGTTCGCGCTCTTCAGGATGCCCGGTATTTCTCCCGTGTCTAATGATCGTCTCCATATCCAGTATAGGGGCTCAGCGATTGCATTCTTGCAGTTTTTGATCAGTGTTGCATTCCATTTATCCGGTCCTGCCGCTGAGTGTGTTTTTAGTTCCCCTATGGCTTGTGTAATATCATCCGTCGTAAAGTCGAAATCCGTTATACTTTCCCCTTGTGGTTCGTCTTCAAAGAACGCGTTTCTATCGCAAATCAATTTGTCAGTTTTTGGGATACTGAAAGATGATTCATACTGAGCTTTTAATATTTCAGATACTTCTGTTAGATCATCAGATAAATCACTGTTCTCATTTTTTAAAGGCCCGATAGTCGCTTGGTTTTTCGACTTTCTTTTTGCGAAATTATAGAAGTACTTTGAGTTAACCTTTATCGCTTCTCTAGCGTCATCTTCTTCTTTTTCTGTATGCTTCTCGATTTGTTCCTGTATGACGACATCGATTCTTTGTAGTTTATCATTTAATATTTTTCTGATGTTGTTATCTTTACAATTACTTAATTTTGCAGTCACTCTTTTTCTCTTTCGGAACAATGCCCTCTTTTGTCTTTCGAACCTGCTTCTCTTTCCTCTTTGTTGTATCTTTGGGACATGCTTTTCCACAATTTCCAACGTCTTCTCCTCTAACGTCATTAGCATCTCTTCCGTTGTCTTGGCCTCGAAAATGGTTTTCCAATCTATTACTTCCATGCTGGATGTCACATCTTCCCAGTTTATAGCTTTGGAGTGAAAATTAAAAATTTCGAATTTGCTTCGTTCTGTTGTGCGTGTTCTTTCCTTTCCTGTTGCCTTTATATTTGTTGTTATTTCAATGATATTGTGGTCTGATATCATAGTTGGGGAGATTTCTACATTATCAATTAGATTACTGTTGTTTGTGAATACCAAATCTAGGCAGTTGTTTTTTCTTGTGTTTTCTGTTATTTCTTGCGTTAACATAAATTCATATATATATATATATATATATATATATATAAATTATTTCACGAAAGTAACGCGTGAATAATATTTATGCTGAAAATAACCACGAAAGAAAAAGGAAACACAGAATGGTGCTCAAGCGCTTTCGTCTAATGACATTTATTTCAGTGTTCCTGAGGATTTCATTAGACGAAAGCGCTTGAGCACCATTCTGCGTTTCCTTTTTCCTTCGTGGTTATTTTCATCATATATATATATATATATATATATATTTTTTTTTTAATTGGGGTTGTTTAACCTCCTTCGCAACATCTAAGGTCATATGACGGAGGGGATCTACATCTTTACGTGGGATCCGAACCACGGTTCGCTACATAATCTGGGTGCAGAGGACGGTCTCCCATTCAACTACTACCCAGACCCAATGTCTTTTATATATATATATATATATATATATATATATATATGTTAACCCCCCCCTTTATGGCCCTTTGTCGGTTCGGATTCGAAGGGGGTTCTAGTTAGGAGGCTGCAACGGATGTTTCTTCTTTATACTTTTCTATAATTCTTTTCGGTCGCCTTAGGGGGTCGACACTCTGTTAATTTTTTCTTTCTGCTTATTAATTCTTCTCTTTTTATAATTATCGACTTTTCTGACTAAGTTCTGAAGCGAGCACGGCTCGAAGGAAAAAGATAACAACTTCTTAAAGTGTGGTTTACTTCTTAAAAATTACAGTTGGTACTCTGAATTACAAGGGGTAGAGGTTCGACCTCTTTCGACCATGGCTCAGGCCGGAATCTAAAAATATATTAAGGAGGCAAGGGGCTTTTGCCCCCTCCCGATGGAGTGCTAATCTGAAGAAGTCTAATGAGAAGATCTCTAATAATGAAGATTAATCTAGAAGTGTAATCTAGAAGTGCCTTAAATGAAGTCCTATAATGAAGTGAAGTATTTTTCAAATATACGTATAATATAACTTAAATGTTTGGGGGAGAACAGTTGAAGGTTAAATTTCCCCCCTTTTTTTTTAAACACATGATCAGATGTTTTTTGAAAGATTTCAACTAAAAACAATAAAAAAAATAAAAAAAAAAAGAACAACTATCGCTGATTCTACATTCCTGAAAGCGATATAATTTCGTATTAGCACATAAGCACAATTTTGAGTACATGACTGAGTACGTATTAATTTTGGTTCATTATAATTACGATTACAATTACCAATTAATTCATATTCACTTATTATTGTTTTAATTACAATTCCATTAAAGTATATTCTTACATTATAAATTAAATCATTACATTTAATTAGTTTCACTGAAGTACATTACAAGTTATTGTTCATTACAGTTTCATTAAAGTACATTACATCAATTACATTATATTAAAGGATTACATTTAATTACAATTTTAGCAAATTGTTAATTTAAAGTATTACAGTTAATTATAATTAAACAGTTACTATAACTTTGTCTTGTTTTTACAGTGTTTCATATTAATAGACAATTAAGATGTTAGAAATATAATACAAAGTACATGGCACTTACGGGATAATTTATTTTACGAAATAATATGCTATAATGTTATAAATTCGAATCAAAGCGAAAGGAGACCTTTTTTATCTTAGAAGCGTTCAAATTATGCTGTGATGAGTGGAATTTCTGATAATAACTTACTAAACATTGTCTAGAGTTCACCTCGGGAGGTCAAATAATTAAAAATAAAAATGAAAAAAATAATACGAGAACGTTTTTTCGCGTTCCCGAACGAAGGCAAAGGTTTTGCGTTTCATAGATTGACACGAGTAAAAATAGACTGATAAGTTGATAGGGCATAAGTAGACAATAGGTAGATGAATGAATAAGTAATAAAATTAATAAAGGATAGCGGTCAAGCTAAAATATGGACGTATGGGGGCGGGGATATGGTCGAATAATAGTTATATTTATACTACATAACATAAATAATGACTTCTATAGGGTGTACAGTTTTTATTATGATGATATATAAATTTTCATACATTGAATACAGTTCAGAGCTGGGCACTTGCGGTTTTTTTTGCGGTACTGCGGTACTGCGGTACTACCGCACTACCAAACCGGTACCGCATAACGCAGTACCGCAAAGGATCGCTGAAAGTACAGGCTGTACTTTCAGCGATCCTTTGCGGTACTGCGTTATGCGGTACCGGTTTGGTAGTGCAGTAGTACCGCAGTACCGCAGTACCGCAAAAAAACCGCAAGTGCCCAGCTCTGTAAATACTAGAGATATGATGAAGGGAAATTAATGACGGGAAAATGTGACGTCATAGTTATTGAATTTGTACGTATAGTACGAATCATTGTTAGGAAGATTTACAAGAACGAATTAGAGACACAGAGTGGGAACGTAAAGGGAATAAAGTTATTTTGTGACGTCATAGTGTATAAGTCATTATTACAAATCGAAATTTTACCCAAAACTCGCTTCTGCGATTTTGGCTTCTAACGTAAAAATGGACATTCGAACATAAAACTATTGTTCATTGTTCGCTTTTTACATATATATATATATATATACATACGGTATATATAATATACACAGTGTGTATATATATATATATATATACTGTATATATATATATATATATATATATATATATATATATATAAGCAGTGTAATTCTATGTTCTCCGTAATAAAATAATTAGTCATTCTATCAAAGTATCAGGTCAATACAACAGCCGAACCTCGAAAACAGACTGTGAAAACCAAGAAAATAAAGAAAAAAAAGAAAAAAAAAGGCTTCCACCTTTCAAGGACATTTTAAACAAAGGAAAATTTGTCTTTGGAAGATCTAATTTTTAACCCAAACATTTTTCTATTTCCATTCAGGAATGTTTTTAAAGAGTGATTTTTAAAGAATGATTTTTAAAGAATTTTTTTTAACGAATGTTTTTAAAGAATGTTTTTCTAAAGAATGTTTTTTTAAAGAATGTTTTTTAAAGAATGCTTTTTTAAAGAATGTTTTTTTAAAGTGATTTTTTTAAAGAATGTTTTTATATAGAATGATTTTTAAAGAGTGATTTTTTTAAAGAATGTTTTTATAAAGATGATTTTTAAAGTGTTTTTTTAAAGAATTATTTTTAAAGAATATTTTTAGAGAATATGTTTTAGAGAATGTTTTTTAAAGAATGATTTTAAAGGATGTTTTTAGAGAATGTTTTTAAAGTGATTTTTTAAAGAATGTTTTTTTAAAGAATGATTTTTAAAGAATGTTTTTAAAGAATGTTTTTGAAAATGTTTTTTAAAGAATGTTTTTTTAGAGAAGAGAATGTTTTTAAAGATTTTTTTTTAAAGAATGTTTTCAAAGAATGTTTTTAAAAGAATTTTTTTAAAAATGTTTTAAAGAATGTTTTAAAGAATGTTTTTAAAGAATGTTTTTAAAGATTTTTTAAAGAATGTTTTTAAAGAATGTTTGTTAAAGTGTTTTTTAAAGACTGTTTTTAAAGAATGGTTTTAAAGAATGTTTTTTAAAGACTTTTTAAAGAATGTTTTTAAAGAATGTTTTTTAAAGACTTTTTAAAGAATGTTTTCAAAGAATGTTTTTTAAAGATTTTTTTTAAAGAATGTTTTCAAAGAATGTTTTTTAAAGAATTTTTTAAAAGAATGTTTTAAAGAATGTTTTTAAAGAATGATTTAAAAAATGTTTTTAAAGAATGATTTTTAAAGAATGCTTTTAAAGAATGTTTTTAAAAAATGTTTTTTAAAGAAGGTTTTTAAAGAATGTTTTTTAAAGAATGTTTTCAAATAATGTTTTCTTAAAGAGTGTTTTTAAAGAATACTTTTTAAAGAATGCTTTTTAAAAAATGTTTTTTAAAGGTTTTTAAAGAAGGTTTTTTAAAGAATGTTTTCAAATAATGTTTTCTTAAAGAGTGTTTTTAAAGAATACTTTTTAAAGAATGCTTTTTAAAAAATGTTTTTTAAAGGTTTTTAAAGAATGATTTTTAAAGAATGTGTTTTAAAGAATGTTTTTAAAGAATGTTTGCAACAATATAACTTTCTCTTTCTTGAAAGATGAACTTTTATCCATCTTCAGTCAGATATCAAGTGATTTCAAAACAAAAAAAACAACAAAATATATTTGTTTAAAGCAGGGAAAATCCTTTAATTAACAAAAAACCTTCAAACCCCAGCCCCCCCCAGCCCCTTCCTCCATGGCAGTAAACGTTTCATGAACCATTTATATAGAACTAAAACCGCGATTCTAGGAATCGCTTCGCGGTCGCTACAGTGTATATATATATATATATATATATATATATATATATACTGTATATATATATATATATATATATATATTATATATATAATAGTTAGCCGTTAATTTAATTATTTTACATTTTAATTATATATATATATATATATATATATATATATATATATATTAAAAAAATAAAAATATAATTTGGCAAACTGAGTTTGTTTTTGCGTGTGTGGCCTTATTTATGAGTAAAGGTACGACCTTTAATGTCATAAATATTAACTTACGTTGATTAAAGGTCCTTATTATTCTATATGCAAAATAAGAGATTCATATTTTTTTATTACATAGTTACGGCCCATCAAACGTGACTCATTTTGATAAGAATCAAAGGCGATTAATTGACTCATATTTTTCTTAATAAATACCCATAGCCCTTTTATATATATATATATATATTATATATATATATATATAATATATATATATATATATATTATATATGTTTTATATGTATATATATATATATATATATATATATATATATATATATATATATATATGTCAAAACTATACATTATGATCAGACATAATTGCTACAGGAAGCTGTAATTTTGGCAGTGAGTACCAAGTTTATTTTTGTAGCGTGCCCTTTATGCCCTGCAGCTCGCGATTTTAATACGATATTAAATATTTTTGTTTTTATTAATTCTTTTAATGTTTTTTACGCATGAACTTATACCCCCGAGTCGTTATCGTCAACTTTTAGTCAACGTTTTGCGAGTACTTTCCACAAAACATACCCCAAGAATCCTATTCTACTCTTCAAGATATTCTAATTCGCCTTCATCAACAGCCAAAGCAAAAATTACCTGAAACTCACCCATCTTTTGGAAGAAACGCTCACTACTTCTCGAGAGAGCGAAATGTATGATTTTCTTTGTGTGTGTGTGTGTGTGGGTGTGTATGTGTGTGATCTAGGCACTGCAACATTGGTGTCTTAGGTATACACCAGGGGGCATTTGGGTATTTTGTATATACGGACACGATTATTTGACAAAAAGTATCTAGTTACAGACAGCCGCAGTGGATGCCAGGAGGAGGTGGTACATTTATGTGCGATATATATATATATATGGGCTACGTCGTGGCCAATGTCGTAATACCGCTTCCCGGAGATCAGCGAAGTTAAGCGACATTGGGTCTGGGTAGTAATTGGATGGGAGACCATCTTCCTCGCTCAGATTATGTAGCGACCCGTGGTTCGGATCCCACGTAAAGCTGTAGGTCCCCTCCGTCATATGACCTTAGATGTTGCGAAGGAGGTTAAACAACCCCAATTAAAAATATATATATATATATATATATATATATATGCAAAGAATTAAAAAAATCAACCAATCCGATCATCCAAGCTATCCATGAGTCCTGCCATTTATCCTCTAAGCTATGGACTTCTTGGAACGAAAACGTCTGTCTGTAGCTCCACTTAACTTCGACATTACAGTATTATTTCTAATCAATTGTATATATTTCTATCCTTAGTATATGAACTGTCATTGTATTATTAATATTTGTCATATGGACTATAGTCTGCCAATAAACCTTTTCATTTTCATATATATATATATATATGTGTGTGTGTGTGTAAGGGTGATTGCGCGAATGAGAATGAACGTGTCTTTTGTACGTGCTTGTATGTGCGTGTAGTGGTAACGTAATTTCCTGTAAAAAAATCTAAATAAAATAAATACTTTTGATCGAAAGTAAACTACTCAGAATTTTACTTCCAAAAGAAATTATAAAAAAGTTGGACTAGATAAAAAAAGCTGAGTCACTTCTTCATTTTTCAAAATGAATTATTAATCAACAAACATTTCAAATTTAAAATATTAATTTTTTTATGCTTTATAATAATTTTTTATGTCGTATTTTATGCAGTAGTTTTCAAAGTACGAGTCGCGAGCGCGATCTAGAAGTACTGGATCGCGAAATATTAATCACTAGGTCACTAAGACCTATTTACAGACCTATTTACGATATTTATACTGTAAACGAAATGTTTTTCAAGTAACTTCTATGTCTGAGTACAGTAATACTTGAAGTGAAGCGGTTAAAGTTATCATTTAGTGGTCTTTATTGTGATTTTATGGAAACAAGTCAGAAGGTACTATTGTTTTGCATCGCGGGTGTGTGTTTCTTCTTTCACTCGAACGCGAGAGCAAAGTCTGTAAAACGCTGTTATTGTAGAACTTAAAAGAATTAGCTAGTTTGACGAAAATATTATGTAGGCCTATATATATATATATATAAGTTTTATATATATATAAACCTTGGTTTTGCTTCCGCCCGAATTGATCACTCTGACGATCTAACGAAGGTCAAGCTATACTCTATACAAAACTTCTCTATCCTGAATGAGTTAGAGCAAATTGTACAGCACCCAACTCGTATACCGATTACATTGGAGATAGGCCCAACATTCTGAATTTATTCCTCACTACCCATCGTCCTCCTTACTCTGTCCAACTTTTTTTTTCTGTTGGGGTCCTCCGACCACAATCTTTTATCTGTTTTCTCTCCTATCGCTCCCGTTCGACCTTTGGATCGTCCCAAGAGGAGGTACCTTTGGCAGTTTGGTAACAGCGATTGGGAAACCCTTAACTCCCTTCTACGGAATTAAGCAAGCCATCTTGCTCTCTCGTCCGCTGTTTAATGTGTATAGTGATGGTTATATTGCTTCACTTGATGAGGCGAAAGTTGGATGTTGATAGATAACATGGGAATAAATAACTTAGTCTATGCCGATGATATGGTTTTAGCCCTTTAGGGCACAGTGTTAACTTTGCTAATTTTGTTGTGGCTAACGCCAGACGATTTTATTGTCTTGGAAAAGACCTCTGTGCAGTAAAGTGTTAATAAGTCCTTCTGTTCAAGGACTGTATTGTCTTATAAAAATATATGAATTATATTCGCAAGAAACATGATATTCTTCTTAATGATACAAAAACTAAGGTCATATAATTCCATCCTGAAAGGTGTAAATAATCAGTCAGTTGATATTAATTTCAAAATGAGAAGTTAACTCAGCGGTTCTCAAACTTTTTCTTCTTCTGTACCCCTTGAATTCTTTCACGAGATTTCCTGGATTTTCGAGAGAGAGAGAGAGAGAGAGAGAGAGGATTTTTACTTTCTTTACGATCGTGTGACTTGTGGCCGTTCGTTAATCGTATACATATAAAATTAAAAGGGTTTTCAGGACCCCTTCGCGTACCCCCTAAGATTCCCTCGCGTACCCCCTAAGATTCCCTCACGTACCCCTGGGGTACGCCGTGCCCCAGTTTGAGAACCACTAGGTTAACCAATAGAGGAAATACGATAATTTAAGTATTTGGGTCAAATTGTCACCAGTTCCTTGATTGATGACTCGGGTATAAAAAAACAATATCGAAGCCTCTGCGCTAAAGCAAACATGACTATAAGGAACTTCCAGTTCTGTACAAGTGAAGCTAAAGACTCTTTCGTACCTTCTGCACTAATATACACAGTATGGGCCAATGGACAGCAACTCTGGCTAAATTGTAAAAAAAAAAAGGTTCTGGCAGAACCCTAAATTTGCTTTACAAAATATCTTCCAGACTCCTACATAAGTTATCCCCAAGAGGCTGAGCTTCGCAAATGTTTATTAACCACAGTATCTCGATCCTCCCGGAGGTAACAAGATGTGTTTAACACAATTTGATGCAAAGAATTAAAAAATCAGCCAACCCAATTATGTAAGCCATTAATCAGTTTAGTCACGTGTCATCCAAGCTATTGATTTCATGGTATGAAAACTTTTGTCAGTAGTTCCATTTGACTTCGCCATAGCTATTTTTCATTATTTGTATATTTATTTAACTTTTGTTTATCTATAATATTTTGTCAGATTTTATTATAATTATTTGTTAGATGGACTTCTCGTCTGCTAATGAACATTTTCACATACTGTATATATGTATATATATATAGTAAGGAATAAGAGGACGAGAAGGTGGTGGTACATGTTTATTAATTAGTAGGCTGACCAGTGACCATACGTACCGTTTTTTTTATATTTCCTGGCCGTCCCGTCGTTTTAATAAAAATGTCAATTTTGTCCCGGTTTATGTACTTACTTTTTCATGAATACAGAATATTACATAACCCCGTCCCTTTTTTGCCATCCCAATGTCCCGTTTTTGTCTCAAGGAAATATGGTCAGCCTATTAATTAGACGTTTCGAAAATTCAACGTCTGACTAATAAACATGTACCACCACCTTCTCGTTCTCTTATTCCTTACTAAGTTGCGGTTCCTCAAGAACAAACCCTTCAATCAAGTTATATCTATCTATCTATCTATCTTGGTGGTAATGAGCGGTCTCTTCCAAAACTTGTATTCCTAAACTTGTATTCCCAAATTTGTATTCACCCATCTTCGTCCAAGAATAAGAAATGCACAAGTGAGACTCTACAAGGAGGCAATTCTAAGATCGATCCATTGCGATTCCCAGTATATCATTTCCCGCTTTAAGTTAGGACCCCTCCCCCCACTTCAGGCCCACAATTGCTTCACCGTTTTTTCCGCCTTTTCCAAATCAGGAAACTACATTCTCAAATGTGGAATGCCTACTTCGAGTTTTAACAGTGTCCCACGACCAGGAATAAGAATGACACTGAGTAGGAAGTAATTATGACGAGCAAGTCCTCCGTAAATACCCCCTCCCCATCCGCCATAGAGGAAGAAGAGAGCCAAAATTAAGGTCCAAGGTTTATTTATGAGATGCCTGGACATTCTGCCTTTGAAAGATTGAAGGTCATAGATAGGGGGAAAGATGGATTGAAGAAGATTGTTCCACAATTGACTGGCTGAGTAGATGAAAGATTGAAAATACCCATTAACCCTTGCAGTAGAAAGTTGGACAGAAAAGAATGAAAATATGTCAAAAGTCTGGTACTGCGTGCTTTCCTTAAAGGAGGAGGCATGCAGTTAGAGAGTTCAGAAGAGCAGTGTCCATTATAATAGCGATAGTAGAGAGAGAGAGAGAGAGAGAGAGAGAGAGAGAGAGAGAGAGAGAGACTGAACACAGTCAGTAAGAGGTGGGGAATTGATGAGACGAAAAGCCTTTGATTCGATCCGGTCAAGTAGAGCTGCGTGAGTTGAACCACCCTACACATGAGAAGCGTATTCCATGGAGGGTCGGACAAGACCCCTGTACAGAGACAGCAACTGATTGGGGGTGAAGAAACCGCGGAGCCGGTACACCTAACCTCTTACAAGCTGTTTTATGTGATCTCTTCAGGAAAGATCACAAGAAAAGGAACACCAAGAATGTTAAAAGAAGAAGAAGGATTGAGCTGTGTATTGTTGAAGAGAAGGGGATAGCGGTGTGGAAGATTGTGACACGTAGACAAATGAAGTAACTGAGTTTTTGAAGCATTGAAAGCAACAAGGTTTTCTTTGTCACAATCATAGATATTAGAAAGATCAGAGGTGAGGTGCATTTGGATGAATGGAGGTGAGGGAGTGGCGCTCCCGTGCGCTCCCGCAGCACTACACCCCTGGTGCACCATAGCCGTCCTACGCGAAGTATGGAGTGACTGTTGAGAGGGACGCTCTGTGAAGCGGGTGGAGAAGTGAAGGGCGAAATCATCGGCGTAGGAATAGATAGGACAGGAAGTGCGACTAAATAAATCATTTGTAAATAAAAGGAAAAGACTGGGTGGCAGAACAGAGCCGTGAGGAATACCACTATTAATAGTTTTAGAAGAAGAACAGTGGTCATCTACAACCGCAGCTACAGATCGGCCAGAAAGGAAATTAGAGATGAAGGTACAGATAGAAGAATAAGAACCGAAGGAGGGCTGTTTGGAAATTAAGGATTTGTGCCAGACTCTATCAGAAGCTTTTGATAGGTCTAGCGCAATAGCAAAGGTTTCACCGAGATCCCAAAAAGAGGATGATCAAAAGTCAGAGAGATATGTAAGAAGATCGCTAGTAGAGCGTCCCTTGCGGGATTGTGAGAAGAGAGGTGTTTAAAAATCTTCTTATTAAGGATAGATTCAAAAAGTATCTCTTTCTGTTTTATAAACCGTAAACGAATTTATTTCCGTTATACATCTTTCACATAACTATTTTACTCCATTTAGTTGTTTGGCACTTTCTATTAGAATGATATCTTCATCTTTCTAATTCATGCAGTTGAAACCAAAGAGAAATTGACGAAGTTCACATCTAATTGCGTTCGATTCATCGGTTGTATTGTTGCAAACCTTGCAAAACTGTAGAAATCGGTTACCCATTTCCGTGTTATAGGGGTAAGAGTGAGGGAGAGTCGTCTCCGTTACTCCGGGGGATGGGGGATGTCACGCATAGTGTATGTACACTGATTGGTGCTCGTGAGAACGGCCGCGGGGGGATATCGGGGAATGGCTAGAGAAATTTTGGGGAAAAACAAAATGCCTCATTTCAGTCGTACGGATGAGCACCTGTTTTTCAGATGAAATTAATTGAGTAAAAATAATTTTCTTTGTCGTATTTCCAACACTCAAGAACAGTGGTTCTTAACCGGGGGGGCGCGCCCCCCTAGAAACAGGAATTTCTCTAATTGTATTTGTTATTCTCTTAACGAGAGCATGGGCTAATATTGAGAAGTTATTGAGAATGTTATTTTGATTGAAGGGGGGCGTGGAGGGAAGGACCAATTCCTAGAGGGGGCATGGTAGTAAAAAGGTTAAGAACCACTGCTCAAGAAACTATCATACTGCTTACACAAGATATTCGCACAGGTACTGGCACTTATCAAATGATAATTTACTGATAGATTTTCACTATTAATTAGCTTTCATATGGACTTCGATCGGAACACTTGTTACCACTGCACAAGGCAGAACATTATATATATATTTTTATGAGTAAAGCTTATTTAAATTTTATTTTATTACTTTTGTAATATAAATTATTTTATTTCTTACGTTTCATTTCCTTTTCTTCTTTCAGTTTATTCGATGGCATCGCAAATCCATTCTTTGACTTGTAAGTTGCGGTGTTTAGTGTTTATGATGTTTTGTTTGAATGCCTTGAAAATACCACGTGTTTAACTAATATTGTGATGATACCTTGCTCCGCGAACCACGTGAAGTTGTCCCCTTCTTTCTTTACCTGTCGCAGCCAATATTCAACTGGAATTATGTTAAAAGAGTTGCCAATGTTAAGATAAAGACGTAAAAAAGTAAATTAACTCACTATTTTAAGGATTTTTACACTGTGGCATCTGCAAAAATGGACTCCAATTCATGGTGTCTGAAAATTACCTGAAAAGTGGAAGCATTCTGTCTGTAAAGATGTTTGTCTTCTCCACTGTATATACGAGCATCCCTGTAACTACTTGTAGCTCACTTCAGGCATATTTTATCCGAGTAGCATTTTAAATTTTTATTTACATCACCGATCTAAATATTTCAGACTAGCATTACCTGCAGGGTCAGTGCCATAAACACCATCTCACGGTGATACGTTGGCGCATTCCTTCCCGCACGTGTATTTGGAAAGACGCTCATTTCTTCACTAGAAATGAGTATCTCTAAACACTAATGTTGCTTGGGTTTTTTGACCATTATTTCCTACTGTCCGTCTTCCTATAGAATATTATCCTGAAGAGAGAAATGAGTTTGTGACAACACTGTTTTGTTTGAATTTGTTTACCAAATCTTTAGGGAGAGACGACGAAGTAAAATTTGTCATTTCTGTCCCATATTTGAAAGGGAGAGTAAAAATATACTTTATTATTTATATTTGGGATAGATTTAGAAACCTATTAATTTTTTCGTCTTACTTAAAACCTATTCATTTTTTCGTCTTACTTAAAACCTATTCATTTTTTCGTCTTACTTAAAACCTATTCATTTTTTCTTCCTACTTAAAACCTATTCATTTTTATTCTTACTTAAAACCTATTCAAATTTTTTCTTCTTATTTAAAACCCATTCAAATTTTTTTTTCTTATTTAAAACCTATTCAGTTTTTTCTTCTTCCTTAAAACCTATTAATTTTTTCTTCTTACTTCAAACCTATTCATTTTTTCTTCTTACTTAAAACCTATTCAAATTTTTCTTCTTACTTAAAACCCATTAAAATTTTTTTCTTCTTACTTAAAACCTTTTTTTTTCTTCTTACTTAAAACCTATTCATTTCTTCTTACTTAAAACCTATTCATTTTTCTTTTCTTCTTAAAACCTATTCATTTTTTCTTCTTACTTAAAACCTATTCAAATTTTTCTTCTTACTTAAAACCCATTCAATTTTTTTTCTTCTTACTTAAAACCTATTTATTTTTTCCTTCTTACTTAAAACCTATTCATGTTTTCTTCTTACTTAAAACCTATTCATTTTTCTTTTCTTCTTAAAACCTATAAATTTTTTCTTCTTACTTAAAACCTATTCATTTTTTCTTCTTACTTAAAACCTACTCAAATTTTTTCTTCTTACTTAAAACCTATTCAAAATATTCAATGAACATTATACTCGAATCATTGTGAATGGAGTCCTTAATAATATAAACAAACCATAGTACAGACATTTTATCATTCATTTGTGGAAATGATCATTTGCTTCATATATTTTTATAATTTATAATTTATAATTTATAATTTATGATTTATAATTTATGATTTATAATTTATAATTTATGATTTATAAGTTATGATTTATAATTTATAATTTATGATTTATAAGTTATGATTTATAATTTATAATTTATGATTTATAATTTATGATTTATAATTTATAATTTATAATTTATCTAAAATACAAGTACTGTTCAAGCTCTCTTCTCTAAGCTCTGAAGTTTTAGTTCAATTTTAGTACTTGTTTCCCTTTTTTTAATTAATTTTTGATGAAACTCAGAATTTAAAATAGTACTCAAAAAAAGAAAATAACACTCAACAATCTTTCCTCAACAATAATAATGATTTTTATTGTTTTACAGATACACCTTCGATTTTGTATAATAAGTCTGCATATATATATATATATTATATATATATATATATATATATATAATTTTTCCTATGTACAGTTAAACAATTTTTTCTCGAAATGAAGGATTCATATATGAGGCCTTCCTAGGAAAAACTGGCTAAACGACAAAAGTAGAAAAACGCCAAAAAACGCAGTTAAAGTTGTATCACATTTGAATGTGATACAACTTTTGAACTTTTTAATATATTTCGTTGAAATATCTTCGAAAGTTCAAAGTTATGACAACTTTCAAATTGGTACAACTTTAACTGCGTTTTGTGGCGTTTTTTACGTTTGTCGCTTAGCCACTTCTTCCTAAGAGGGCCTCATATACATTGTTACGTACTCGACATATTATGATATAGTTTACAAGGCAAGTTCATGTGCTTTGTTAATAGGCAATATATATATATATATATATATATATATATATATATATATAATATGGTTCTGGTGTAGCCCAACTTCTCTGGGGTTTTGACATGTCTTGACATGTTTTGATTGCTGATATCCCAGTTTAATTTCTATGCGTTTGAAAGTATGAGGTAAAACTTGGATTCTGTTCCTAGATGTTAGCAATACGTAAGTGGTAAAATGCAATTCTAAATCATTTTTGGACTTTCATTTTTGAACTTGGCTGCTAATTTTCGTGCATGACGGTTAATAATTTTGTTTTGATATTTGTAAAAAAAAAATTTCCTTCACTTACGAAGGAATTAAAAAAAAAAAAAAAAAAAAAATTCCAAAATTTTGGTGAAAAGTTTGTTGAAGAAATATATTTAAACATCAATTTATCCGCTTTTTTTTCTTTTTTTTTTAGCGTTCGATATTTCTTCAACAGTTTCTGAGCATTTGAGGATAAAATCTTGAAAACTAATCAATTAGATTATCATTTAAACTGTAATTGGGAGAATGTTGAAGAAATACTGTCTGATATTTTTATTTTTCCTTTAATTGGCTAAGATTTGAGATTACAGTTCCTGTCAGAAGCGTAATTTTAATTACAGTGAAAAAAAAATTAGTCCTCCAAAATGACAGAGGATAATTTTTAATTAATTATAATTGTCATAATTTGATTAATTATTTATCATAATTTAACTGTAGCGAACAAAATCCCATGAACAGTTTCAAAATTTCGCTGCCACCAAAAACTATGTAAAAAAAATTATAAAATTAAAAAGTAGCAATCAATAATAATTCTTTATTATTATTATTATTATTATTATTATTATTATTATTGTTGTCACCACAAAAAACCAAAATCTCCAAAAAAAAATATCAATTAGTAATTTTTTGTGGATTTTTACGAGTTTTGTGTTTCTATGCGAACTTTTTTCTGAAATTGTATACGTATATCGTTTACTATTATCGTCAACTGTTATGCATCTGTTGGTTTACGTCGTCGTCGTCGTTGGCCTAGGCAAGCTACGGCTTGGGACCGTAGCGCATCTATCCGGTATAGGTTAACCTGGATGATGTAGCCATAAGCACTGCCGCTAGTTAAGTGCCAACCAGTGATTATCTCACTAGCCGTATTGAGTCCGTTAGGCGAAACTACGACAGTACCAAAGGTGGAAAATATAACCTTTGGTTTTCTATTATTTATTTGCAAAATGGACATGGCATTAGATTAAAATAAATATTTGAATATAAATGATTAACTGACAATTGTGATATATAATTAATTATGTTTACATACAATAAAATAATATAGTATACATAAAATTAGTATTAATGTGGTTCACAATTGAATTATAATGGGGTAACTAATTTAAAATGAATTTATACTATTCCGAAATTCAAGACGGTAAAATTAACATTTATCTTGAAACTAAAATAAGAGTATTCACTACACACTCCCCCACCAGAGAGGAAGTTCAAAGAGTTCCGAACGACACAGATTTCCGCTGAACCTTTTTGGTAGCTACTTGTACCTCACTTAAGGTTGATTCCAAAAACGCAGGCTTAAGACGATCGATAGAAACCTTGTCGACCTTGGAACCGCGCTGGATGAGGAATGATTTGCGCGTACGTCGGAGAACTTCATAGGGTCCGTCATATGGACATTGGAGAGGCCGTTTTGGGACAGGTACACGAACGAAAACGTGGGTGCAAGACTGGAGGGCTGGGGAAATAAAGATGTTCTGTTGGCTAGTCAATCGAGGGGGAACAGGCTGAAGGGACTGCATGTGAGAGGAAAGTGTTTGAGCGAATTCCGTAGGATCACATGACTTATCCCCTGCAGTGAAGTAGCCACCTGGTAGCCGCAGTGTGTTCCATAGACTAGTTCAGCCGCTGTAGTCTTCAGATCACTCTTAAATGCAGAGCGAATACCAAGCAAAACGAGTGGAAGCTTATCCATCCAATGGGAGTCTTCGTGACACATAAGGGATGACTTCAGCTGGCGATGGAAGCGTTCGACGAGGCCGTTAGCTTGCGGATGATACGCACAGGTATGCGCATGTACTGTACCCAACAAGCTGGTAAACTTCTTCCAAAGCGAAGACTCAAATTGGCGACCTTGGTCAGTGATGACTTTTGTCGGCAATCCAAATCTTGATACCCATCCATGAAGAAAGGCTCTTGCAACAGTGTCCGCTTGGATATCAGGAAGGGGATGCTTCAGGCCATCTGGAAAAGCGGTCGAGACAGGTGAGCAGAAACGTTGGCCTTGAATCACTGGAAGAGGGCCAACAATGTCTACATGAATTACCTCAAATCGCTGGGATGGGGGCGGAAATGCGTCAAAGGGGGACCTGGTGTGCCTTTGGACTTTGGCACGCTGGCAGGCAAGGCACGTTTTGGTCCAATGTGTGACATCCTTCCGCATCGAGGGCCAAACAAAGCGAGAGGTAACCAGGTGTTGCGAAGCACGGATACCAGGATGGGAGGGGTTATGAAGATCCGTGAAGACTGCTTTTCTGTGACATGGAGGGACATAAGGGCGAATAGCAGCTGTTGATACGTCGCAATAGAGGGGCACAGACAATCCTGGCATACTCATTTTCTTGAGGGAAAGTGAGTGAGTGGAGTCTTCTCTGAGCAGGTCTTGTAGTTCCGTATCCTTATCTTGATCCTGTGCAATAGCATTCCACAGTGTAGAGCTGAAGGTAACAGAAGTAATCTCTATTCTTGAAAGTGCATCCGCTGGAGTGTTCAAGACACCTTTGATGTGGCGGATATCTGTGGTAAATTGCGAGATATAATCGAGTTGCCTGATGACTCTGGGAGAGTGGTTACAGCTGTTTTTATTGAAGACAGTGACCAAAGGTTTGTGGTCGGTAAAAACACAAAACTCTCGGCCTTCAAGGAAATGTTGAAAATGCTTCACGTTTAAGTAAATAGCAAGAAGTTCACGTCCGAAAGCACTATAACGCGTTTGGGCTGGCTGCAGCTTTTTCGAGTAAAACGCGATGGGTGCTTGTTGACCGTTAATGGTTTGTTCCAACACCCCACCGATCGCAACATCTGACGCATCGACCGTCAGAGTTAGGGGGGCATCACTGATAGGAAATGACAAAGACAATGCACTATTGATAGCATTTTTGGCATTGTCGAACGCCTGTAAACCATCGCTACACCATACCAATTTCGTTACCTTGCGTTTGTGTGTGATCATAGCGTGTAGAGGAGCAAGAACACTGGCACAGTTTTTAATGAACTTGTGGTAATAATTTACCAAACCTAGAAACCGACGTAACTCACGCTGATTACTTGGCATAGGGTAATTTTTTATCACTTCACACTTGTCCTGAAGGGGGGTAATTCCGTGCTGCGAAATCGTGTGACCAAGAAATTCCAAGGTTGGCTGTGCAAACACACACTTAGATGCATTAATAGTAACACCGTATTGTTCTAAGCGTTGAAAGAGGAGTGAAAGATGTTCCTTATGTTCCTCTTCCGTTGAGCTGGCCACAAGCAAATCATCGATGTAGGCATAAACAAAGTCTAAGCCTCTGGTGACCTCATCTATAAACCTCTGAAAGGTTTGCGCAGCATTCCGTAGCCCGAACGGCATCTTCAAAATTCGAATAACCCAAATGGTGTACAAACTGCAGTCTTGGGAATATCCGAAGGCTCTACGGGAATGTGGTGGAAAGCCTTAACAAGGTCTATTTTACTGAAGATAGATTTGCCGTGGAGAAGAGAAGTAAAGTCTTGGACATTTGGTACCGGATATCGGTCCGGGATGGTTGTCGAATTCAAAAACCGGTAATCCCCACATGGTCTCCAGTCTCCTGACTTCTGCTGGACCAGGTGTAGGGGAGAGGACCAACTGCTTTTGGAAGGTCTTATTATCCCAAGATCCAGCATAAGCTGGAATTCCGATTTGGCAGCTTTCAGTTTGTCCGGGGCAAGACGTCTGGGTTTTGCAAACACAGGGGGACCTTTTGTTGTAATGTGATGGGTAATGGTGTGCTTAATGGTATCACCCATCTGCATCGGTTGAAGAATTCCTGGATATCGCTGGAAAAGGCACTGGTACATGGAATTAGGGGAACGAGGGAAAGTGCAGAGTTCGAGGCGTCCGGAAGGGCAACCTGTTTGGCAAGAACAGAAAGCAGTGTGGCCTGGTCGCATAAGCGTCGCTTGTCAAGATCCACCAGGAGTTTGAAATGCTGGAGGAAGTCAGCGCCGATTATGGGATGCTGCACTTGAGCACAGATGAAAATCCACTTGAAGGATCGGTGAAGGCCCAAGTTTAGTTCACGCGACTGAGTACCGTACGTGGGTATGCGTGAACCGTTAGCAGCGTATAGAGGCGGAGATTCCGAGTGCGTATGACCAGATTTTTGAGGGAATACACTGACTGACGCTCCGGTATCGACCAAGAAATTGATACCAGAGTTCCTGTCCTTTATGAATAACAGGTTGGCAGTGCGAGTACTAGACGCCATTAGGACTCGCTGCTGGGGTTTTCCGACGAAAAATTGCAAGGGGAGATGCACTTCCTAGCCTTCTTTCCAAATTTGGCGTGGTAGAAGCAGATCTTCCCGGAACTCGAACGATGCCTCTTCGTAAATCTTGACCGAGAATGGCTTCTTTGCCGTTGATTTTGTAGCAGAGAACAAACGTGGTTGAGTTGTTGACTTAACTCTTTCACTTTCAACTCCAGTTCCGATTGTGTGTTCACGTTGTTGACCGGAGCTGTGTCAATCTCCACTACTTTGTCGGCAGTTTCTGCTAGTTTATCAACTGGAGTAGCAGGATCCATAGTGGCCAAGACACGCTGAGCTGATGGAGGAAGTTTCTGCAAGAACAACTGTCTAAAGATGTCCTTATCGAAGGTTTGTGCGCGTTCGCCTAGAGCGCACTGCATAGCCCTCAGCAGTTGAGTGGGCTTACGGTCTCCAAGTTCTTCTTTTGAGATTAACTGATGTAGTTTCTCACGCTCGGAGACAGTGGTGCGGCGCAGGATGGCAGACTTCAGATCGTTGTACGGGTCCTCACTCGTGGAAGGAGATACGATGACGTCACGGACTTCAGAGATGATGCTCGCTGGTAGAGAGGACAAAACATGATCGTATTTCGTCCTGCTAGTGGTGATCCTTCCCAAGTTGAATTGTGATTCCACTTGGTGGAACCAAATAAATGGATCACCCGGCCAGAAGACGGGGAGCTTTACGCTCAAGTGGGAGATGGCACCAGCGTCGTCAGGCATCTTCTCCTATGCTTGCTAACGTACAAGCAAGACGACAAGTTCCCAACGAAGGAGTGGAGGTTGAGACGAGCGCAGGCACAGAGCGCACGGGCAGGGGTGAGGGGCAGAGGGCACGAGCGACATTACAGTCTGGTCCTAGTCGCTCGGGTGAAGGGGGTGATGGGCAGAGGGCACGAGCGACGTTACAGTCTGGTCCTAGTCGCTCGGGTGAAGGGGGTGATGGGCACGAACGACATTACAGTCTAGTCCTAGTCGTTCGGGTAGAAGGGGTAATCCAGCTCCGGGGTCATCAATTGTTGGTTTACGTCGTCGTCGTCGTTGGCCTAGGCAAGCTACGGCTTGGGACCGTAGCGCATCTATCCGGTATAGGTTAACCTGGATGATGTAGCCATAAGCACTGCCGCTAGTTAAGTGCCAACCAGTGATTATCTCACTAGCCGTATTGAGTCCGTTAGGCGAAACTACGACAGTACCAAAGGTGGAAAATATAACCTTTGGTTTTCTATTATTTATTTGCAAAATGGACATGGCATTAGATTAAAATAAATATTTGAATATAAATGATTAACTGACAATTGTGATATATAATTAATTATGTTTACATACAATAAAATAATATAGTATACATAAAATTAGTATTAATGTGGTTCACAATTGAATTATAATGGGGTAACTAATTTAAAATGAATTTATACTATTCCGAAATTCAAGACGGTAAAATTAACATTTATCTTGAAACTAAAATAAGAGTATTCACTACACATCTAAAACCGCACTTATGTTACGTAAACCGCCAATACTTATCTTTCTCCTTAATTAATGATCCATATTTTGAAACACTTTTTAATGTTAATTTTAAAGTTTAATCAAGTTTATTTTTTGGTTTATTAACTCTATTTTAACCTTAAAGTTATTGTGCAATGGGGGGGGGGCATTCTTAACCCTCTAGCGCCCTGAGGTAATTTCCGAGACTGAATAAATTCGTCTGACGTTAGCCAGAACAAAATCAGTAAAGTAACACTGGGCGCTAGACGGTTAAATTCTTTGTTAAGTTTCCAAATGTGGACCTTCTTTTCAAACGTTTTTATTTTAGAGTCCCATTTTTTATCACTGAAAAATGTGGGAATCCAAAATGTTTTTTTTTTATGTACATTTTGTGGAAACTAATTTGTATGTTCCAAAATAAAATGTTCCATTCATAAGCAGGGGCGTAGCCAGTTACATATTTAATCCTGTGTGAGGGGAAGGAGCAGGGCTGAATGCCTCTCGAAAGAAATAAAGATTTTACTATTATAAAAAAGAGAGACGTATTTTTACCCAAATGGGTATCAAATCATTAAAAAAAAACACCAAAATTTCTCCTACCCCTTGGTTATGCCCCTGTCTATAGATAAAAATTCCCCCCACCCCCTTGTCTGATTTGTAACCCCTCTAATTTTATTTTTTGTTTTCCTTTTCTGCAGCTTTCTTAAGGACATTCCTTCTTTGTTATTCGCAGACTTGTAAGTCCTGTTTAATTTTTATCTTTGAGCTGCATTTTATAGCATACATTTTATTAGCGTTTCGTTTTTTTATGTTTGTTGATGTTTTAAATATGCACTCTAGACAGAATATTATTTATATATATGTATAAACTGTATACTGGTATGATACCAGACGTTTCGGGATTGCTGTACTACCCCATCATCAGTAAAACTAATAAAAGCACGAAGTTAAATGGGTAAATTATGAATAAAATGTGAATTCTTTACACTTTATCCCATTCTTGCTTTGCTTTTTCATTTCGGTCATGGGCTGCATTAGGTTAAGTTAACGACAGGTTAGTTTAATGTTGATTTGGGTTAAATTGGGTTGATTTAGGTTAGATTAGGTTAGGCTAAATCGCTAATTCTCCCTTCGAGCATTCTAACTTTTCGTTCTGCGAAAGACAGTGGAAATTGAAAATGCTAAATTCGTGCTGTAAATCGTAAATTGTTTAAAGAGATAAATTCGTGCTGTAAATCGTAAATTGTTTAAAGAGATACATTACCATAATAATGAGAGTAGCGTCTAAAATGAACCCAAAACCCAAAACAACCCAAATGGAACAAAAGTAGAAAAAAGAAAAAAGTACGGAGCATAAAGTGAGCATTTGTCCAAACAATTGACAAACATATTTAAATCCACAGGTAAAGCCTACTAAAGCTTAAGGGCCAAATTAAATAAAATAAATAGTGCAGCTTCACAATTATTCATATCATTGTAAATTGTTACTAAGACCCACGTGTTTATTTTGTTATTAATAAAGGTTCCTTAATTCAATTCAATTAAAAAATATAAGAATAAGGTTAAAATAGTTATACTAAACTAAAAAAATATACCCTTATTGAAAATAATTTAAAAAAATGTTTATTTAGTAAGTTTTGGTTGAAGACAAGTATATTTATTTAGTGTTGGTTTAAATTTCAGTATAAAGTGAGTCAAGTATTAGAAAACTCGTTTCGTTCACCGATTTAGCAATGATTAGTGTTGGTTAAATTTCAGTATAAAGTGAGTCAAGTATTAGAAAACTCATTTCGTTCACCGATTTAGCAATGATAAGTGTTGGTTAAATTTCAGTATAAAGTGAGTCAAGTATTAGAAAACTCGTTTCGTTCACCGATTTAGCAATGATTAGTGTTGGTTTAAATTTCAGTATAAAGTGAGTCACGTATTAGAAAACTCGTTTCGTTCACCGATTTAGCAATGATTAGTGTTGGTTTAAATTTCAGTATAAAATGAGTCAAGTATTAGAAAACTCGTTTCGTTCACCGATTTATCAATGATTAGTGTTGGTTTAAATTTCAGTATAAAGTGAGTCAAGTATTAGAAAACTCGTTTCGTTCACCGATTTATCAATGATTAGTGTTGGTTAAATTTCAGTATAAAGTGAGTCAAGTATTAGAAAACACGTTTCGTTCACTGATTTATCAATGATTAGTGTTGGTTAAACTTCAGTATAAAATGAGTCAAGTATTAGAAAACTCATTTCGATCATGGATTTATCAATGATTACATAAACCAGTTTGGTGCAAACGGATGATTACACGGTATATAGAGTAATCACGTACAGTGGATATGAACATATTCACCCTGAGTTTGTACTGGGTTGATGGGCAACAACCATAGGTAGCATTATAACGAGCAAGGGAGAAATAGTGAAATGTATGAACGATTAAAGATAATTTTTGAATGAAGAGCGACTGACTGATGTTGGAACATGACTTCTGAATGAAAATTCGAAAATGATTTGTGGAAATAACGAAATCAGTAATTTAGGGGCTTAAGCCGCCATCTTAGGATGTGAGAATAATTTTGCACTTATTTTTATCGCGCTGTAGGTTGGCTTGTGAAGTTGTGGGGTAGATATTATCTAAGGAGGTATCTTTTCGGTGTATTAGAAAATGGTAACTAATGTTAGTAATGAAAATTTCTAGTATTTTTAGTTCCTCGTCAAATATATTACATATTAGACAGATGAATGAATCAGGGACGAATACTGTATGTCAGGGGTGACAGAAGTGACAGGGGTGACGGGTAAACAACATCGGGGGTTGTTCACTTTAAACAATTTCTTTATTGTTTCCTTATTTTGGACAACACTTTGGGATATTTTTACTGTTTTTATGTCCCGTTTTTATGACGTCATTTTGGTTCTCTTCTCAAAGAGGGATACGTCGTCTTTGTGGTTGACCGTTCTTTGCCGGCTCTGCGTCCGAATGATGTAGCGACCCGTGGTTTAGATCCCACGTAAAACTATAACTTCCCCTTTGTACCATGTCCCTTACAGTTATGAAGGAGCTTAATTAAACAACTCCCTAACACATTATCTCATAAGAGATGTTTTGTTGTACAATACACGTTTCAGCATTCTCTTCTTAATTTAATGAATTAGATTTAGATTTTAGTGTAACTGATGATGGAAGAACACCTTCCCGAAACGTCTGGGTGATAGTTTTTGATAAATTAACTCAAAAATGGAAGCAGTCAAAGGCGTTTGTAGATTTACAAACGTAATTTTGGGGATGGATAGAAAAACTTGTTCGTAAAATCATAATTTACTTAGCTTTCACAGAAATGTTAATATACAGGGTGTTCTAAAATTACCTAGTAAACTTTTATATGCCTGTCAATCAGTAGCGGGACGTTGTGAACAATGTGTTCAAGTTGAAGGGAGACACTGTGAACATCTAAAATAAACATTGTTGCTGTATTTGAAATAAAATTGTTAAGTATGGCATAATTTTTGTTAAGATATATAAAAGTTTACTAGGTAATTTTAGGACACCCTGTGTGTATATATATATATATATATATATATATATATATATATAATATATATATATATATATATATATATATATTATATATATATATATAGTGAACGAAAAACCAAGATTATCAACGATTTTAGAGAAAAAAATAAGTAAAAAAGGGATCGTGAAAAATATACAGGGTGGCCCATAAGTCCCAATCGGTTATAATTAAAGTGAAAATCGACTTATAATAACCTTTTCACTTTGTTTTTGTTTTTGTATTTTCGCTTTAATTATAACCGATTACGACTTATGGGCCACCCTGTAGAAATTTAATTTAAAGTTAAATTAATTTTTAATTATTTGATTTTTTCAAAGATTTGCCCACACGACTGCTTTCAAACACTTTCGTATCACAGAATTATCTTTACAAATTCATATACATTTTAATTGAATTTGTAAAGAAAATTTATGGACACCCTGTATATAGATTATAGATAGATAGATAGATAGATTAATTTTTTTTATTGTAAAATATTAATAACTGAAAAATGAGTTTTTTACTTAAAATAAAAGAAAAAAATTATGAATTTAGATTTTGTTACGTTTGTAAAAGTAATGTTTAAAATATGTGCAAAATTTAGCGACGGTTAGGTTAAGTTCAAAAGCTGAAGTATGAAATATTATTTAGGTTTGACCTTAATATAATTTGATTCACTTAAAATTTACGCATATCGTACTTCACTTATATATATATATATATAATATATATGAAAATTATTTCACGAAAGTAACACGTGAAAAATATTTATGATGAATAAAACCACGCAGTGTTCCTGAGGATGTCATTAGACGAAAGCGCTTGAGCACCATTTTGTGTTTCCTTTCCTTCGTGGTTTTATTCATCATATATATATATATATATATATATATATCCTGCAGTGACATATATAGTGGAAGTGTTATTAACATAACGTCAGATAGATATCACAACGGACACTAGTGACTGCTTCTGATGAACTATGAAATGAAACGTCACATGACCGTGTGCAGTACTCAAATAACGCAATGAACTTTGGAAGAAAAAAATCAATGCAACTGCGTCTAAAATACAATTCTTGAGGTATTATTTTACAAAATGGTGATGAATGGCGAAGACGTCGTGCGTGCACTAATTCTCTTTATGTTCAGCAATGGGCTTATTGCTGGAAACATACCCTCCCCACCCCCTGCTGGGTTCGTGCATTTTCAGGACATTATATTGCTGATAAATAAAATTTCTTTCTCATTATATAAGTTATGTATATATATATATATATAGAGAGAGAGAGAGAGAGAGTGCGTGTTGTTACGAGTATTTGGGTAAATATTTCTGAGGACTAAGTAATAAATATATATATACAGTCCCGTAGCTAGGACTTCCCAAGGTTAGGGAGGAGGGAGTCAAAATTGTATGGTAGAAAGGCGGACCGTTTGGTGCAACGACCTAGTCACTGCGGAAGGGGTTTAGAGTAGTTTAGAGTAGTTTAGAATAGTTTTGAGTAGTTTGTGATGTTTCAAAAGAAAAACTACAAAAAAAATGCAAGTATTTATTTACTAAATAATGTTATATATTGTAATATTACATCATAAGCTGTAACTATCGTTACAAAAGCGGACTTTTCTTATGAAGCGGGGTGGGTCGTTTGACACCCCTCCCCGACCATCCCCTTGGCTACGGGCCTGATATGAACACCAGTCATAAAAAACCTGTCTTTGTAAATATAGACCCGTCTTTAAGAAAACATATTTTGATACAGTAAAAAGTAAGGTAAAGTCCCCCATAACCTATGTAGAGACCCATATAAAGTGGCAGAAATAGAAACTGGTCATAGTTATTAGTTAACAATCTTTCGGGGTCTCCGAGCAATGACGAGGAGGGCAAAAAGGCGGATCTATATTCAGAGCCTTTTGAGTCAGATACGGGTTTCTGTCATTGAATTTCCAGTCGTCTTTGTAATCTATGACATTCCTTTATAATTAGTTTCAAAGACACTTATAAACTACATTATTTAAAACCTTCAAAGTCTGGGAATTTTCCGGATAACCCCCATTGGAGACCAACCCGGGACGACAAATTTTCACTCTATACTCTGAAATCTTGATAATTAATTATTACTGGCCAATGCTTATTTTTAGGTACACCTTTCGTATGAAATGGTTTTGCAATAATAAAACTATATATATATATATATACACACACACACACACAGTGGAGTACCATTAATCCACGGTCTTTCGGAGCTATATCTTGTAGACCTAATGTCGGGATAATGAGCGCGGTTGATGCATGTGATTTTTGGTCTGTTTTAAATGAAAAAATATTCCCTGAAGTTAATCATTTTATTTCATTATAAATCATCATTAATAAATGGTAATTAATGTACATATTATGTAGTGTTACTTTTACAAACACGTCCGTTACCTTATATAACTGAAGATTTATATAAGCGTTAATTTGTAGTTTTTGAAAAACATTTTTACGCGGGATAGACAAAAGAACAGGTGTTAAGCGACTTATATTTTTTCGTCATTTTTCAACACGATTTCAATAACAGACCGAAAAAAGACAGAAGGCCTCCTAAGCATTTAACAGCAGATTCTACTGTCACTATATATATATATATATATATATATATATATACACAATTCGCATGACCTAATGGTATGTAGATTAAATTCTATAGACTGCGCGATAATGAGACTCCATTTTAATGTCTAAACACTGTATGCAGTAACTCTCCGCGATACAAGTATGACTTTTTTATTGTTTACCTGTTTATTAAAGATTGTAATTTGTTCTAAGATTTTTAAAACGTGTTTATTTTTTACCCAGTTGGTTTAATGTTATCGCTATTTGTATACAGTATTCTCCTGTGGGAAGAACCTATGCAAACATCCCTCCTCTACAGCAAGGCGATATCCTACATAAGTCAGTGAAGTGACTGTTCATTGATCTTCACAGATGGACATAGATAATGAAATAATGGCATCCATTCCATTAAAATTTATTCATTTATCGTTTCCAAAGTGTCTTCGATCATTGTTTGACATATTTCGTTGCTTTGGAGTACATTTTCAGTCAATGGATGTTCAGAGTTTACGTCCAGGGAAATCGTTGATGAAAATTAATTAAAATTCTCATTTCCGATACACGATAAATAGCGATAAAGTCCAAAACATAAGAACACAATCAATAACTGGAATAAACACGCCAATAAACAGATATTGCTCGCTTCTCGATAACGTTAATCAATCACTTACAGATATCTTTGCAAAGTGTCTAGATACAATAATCCATAGGATTCGTTTGAGCTCCTTTTCGTAGAAATTTGTTTCGAAAAAGATTTAGCATTTTACTTATTTGTTATCCGGCTTCTCGCCCTATTGTTGGATTGGTGATTACTTTACATTTCGATGGATTATTATCCTTTAGTTGTGGGCATAACGTCTGTAAAGAAAGCAGGACTATAAGTTCGGAGATACACAAAGATTATCACAAATTGAAGGAAGACGCAAGACCATAAAACACCATTCCAAAAGAGCATAAATATAGTCTTCTATCTATTATGCGTTAATGGACATTGCTGTTCATAATTCTTCAAAGAATGTGGGAGAAATGTCTCTGAAGGAATCATCATCATCATCATTTAAAAAGATATTTTACCAATCACTTCATAATAAGATTCTAGGCTTCATTCACCATTTTTTGTAATATAAACATTTTCATCTGTTTTCTAATGGTTACACTAAAAAAAAAACTGTGAAGCTAAAAAATTCAAAAAGTTATTTCTTTTCTTCGCCTAGTATTATTGGTAAATGTAATTGGAAATATGCGTTCTAGGGATAATATGTACATTTCGTGAAGATGAGTAAAGAAATGAATGAATAATCGCTTGTAAATGAAAAACAAAATGAATGTATTTTTTTAGAATAAAATCTCTGATCGTAAAATCTTCCACCATTAGAGCATATCACGTTTTTAGAATTCGCTATTACGCAGTGTAGGTACTACTAGGTGTATATACACAGTGTTGGGTTTCTAGTATTTTCAGCCTGCGCGGAAATCGGTTTGAGTCAGTGAGCAGCCAGCGCTCGGTCGTTCAATGACCCCTTGATTGCATTCCCCCAATCAAAGCCGCCACCGCTCCCCTGTTTTCTCTTTACGCTATTGTTGACGTGTGTGTGTGTGTGTGTGTGTGTGTATATATATATATATATAGTATAAAGATCTGCAGATCATAGTGTATACGTACGTACATAACCTATGTTAGTCGGCCAAAGACTGAATAGGCCTAGCGTATTTAAGCAATTATGTAGCCTACTAGATATTAAAAAATTACGCATAAGTAGCTTACATAATATCTAAATAATTAGGTCTAGTTATAAACTAATAGGCTATGATGTATCAGTCTCCCTAAAACAGTGTTTGGACCTAAATTTTTCTTTTATTATCCCTGTATACTATACCAACCCTGATAAAACTTCATAATTTGTTTAGTACAGCTAAAATTCAATGTAATGATCATAGGTCTACAGTAGGGACAAAAACTGGGTCAATTATCTACAAGATCTTGACCTATAGGCTATATAACTCATTAAAATATGTGTTACATATCCGGTTTATGTTAGGACTAAATTTTAGGTCCATCCTTCCGCAATTAGATGCCAAGATATTAAAATGGTTACATTACATTTAGAAAAGATGAAGCCATTCGGGCCTATCGAGGTTATCCAAGTCATAAATGATCTAGGCTTAAACCGGATCACCTGAAGATCAGGGCCCCCAGCCTTCTTTAGTTAGCTTTATAAGGCTAACTAACGAAAATATCACGACCTAGCCTAACCAATCGTCAAGGGCGTACAGTTGACCTAACGATTAGTTAGGTTAGGTTGTGATATTTTCGTTAGTTTGCCTTATAAGGCTAACTAGAGAAGGCTAGGGGCCCTGATCTTCAGGTGATCCCTTAAACCTATATTTTATAATCAAATTATGCAAAATATCAATTTCGAGTCTGCTAATTAACATAAAACTATTTACAGTTAAAGCAGCTTACGTAACTTGAGCCAAAATACACGCGTTACACGAACAAAATCGAATTTCATAATGTCAGCTTTTGACGTTTCAAATTTAAAATATACATTTCAGATTTTCAATGAAAATGACTAACCTAACTTAACAGACTAACCTAACCTAAACAATCGTAACCAGTTGTGTAGTGCTGTGGGAACGCGTGGGAACGGCGTTCCCTTACTTTTTTTGGTAGACGGAACGGCGTTCCCTCACTATTTCAAATAAATCCGAACTTACAAATCTCTAACGTCATGAAATTTTAATTCCCACCCCTAGAAGAAATATGAGAAAGAATCATTAACTGTTTCATTTCTTTTAGCTTCGACTGAGGCAATGCTAGCCTATAAAGATCTGGTGAAACAGTCACCACGGCGTACCAGTTGTTAACTTTTTTTTAGTTAATCATTCCAGTTGTTAGCTATTTTTATTGATCGTACTGGATGTCGTATATCTAATGACACTGGAAATACTGCATCTTCAACCTTGGAATATATCCTAATATCCAGTGCATATGACTTCAAAATATCCCTGAAATTGGTCAGATTTCAAAAGATTTCCCGGGGGGCTTACAGTGCCCCCGGACAAACAGCTGTATGGGCTCGCCGCGCTCGCCATTGTCCCCCCCCCCCCCCCCGCGTCTGAGTAACACTTTCAAAATGCGTTCCCTCACTTCTTTATTTAGCACTACACCACTGATCGTAACCTAACCTTAACCCAAGTGAACCTAACCTGATCTAATTTAAAACGGTTTCTCCATTGTTACAGAGTACCGCAGCACACTTTAAAGGCATTTTGCATTTATTTACAATTTACAACTTTAATTAATTATGAATGCTTTGAATATGACTTCGATCCCATCACTTTTTAATTTACAGTTCAGTCATTATTACCCTAGAAGGGCCAGTGTGGGACCGCACACACAGCAATTAGTGTTGAGTCTACTTAACCTCATAATGAAAATTAAATTTATACGGTGGTTTTTAGGGCTAAATCTATCTACAAAGCAAAAATAACTGTGCGCGGTTTTGAGCAGAGTTGAGCGGAGTAACAAATATCTCTTTCGCTCAGTCACCTGTTATGATTGGCTGACTCCCGTAAAGTTAATGTCTCTCGCTCAGTCGCCCGTTAGGATCTGATCTATCAAGATGAGCGGCGTTAAAGATCACGAAGTGATCATAAGCCCTACCCGTAGAGTAGGGAACCGAAGGCGCGGCTTGTTAATTAAATAGAAACAACCTTGCGGGTTTATTTTAAAATTTTGAATGTATATAATAAAAAAAATGTCAGCCATTTTCTTTTTTAAACGTGAATTTTAGCATTTTACTTTAAGAAATATTAAAAGTTTCCTTTAAATTCGAAGAATCAAATTTTTAACACTTTTCTTGACAACTTCAGAAGTCAATTCCACAAAAGCAAATGATGAACTTTTTCAGTGACGTAGTCGAAATTTTAGTTTAGAAAAATGCTAAGTCCTCAACTAAAACATCACCCCAACTTACAGACATATAAACACAGACTAGACAACTTCACAGACGACACCTGCCACCTGTGCCAGGACACACCACAAACAATTGAACACATTATGACAGACTGTACCGCTCTAGCACAACATAGAACACAACACAACATCACTAGTGCGATGAACCTCTGATCCACTCCGGAGAGGGCGATCGGTTACCTGCGTGCTGCCGCCGCGCCGGCTTGCTCGATCAGGGTGGGCTGATCGGCTAACCAACAACAACAACAACTACTAAAACACTAAAGCTATTATGATAAAATATTATGAACTGTTACGGAAGATAAAAGACGTACGTGGTTGGAGTGTATAGATGCTAGATGTTTTCCACCCTGATGTCAATCAAAATTTGCTGATCAACATATGGTTCTTCCACGCATATGTACAATTTCATACATTTTTGTGAAATCTATAAACAGTAGTTGGTAAAAATAATTACAAAATAGGCCTGCCATTAATGTTCTGAGCTTCGCATTCAAAACGTGGGTCGTCAAAATTTGCTACGCTTCCTTTAAAATGAAAGGGCCTCGTAAGATTAAAAAGAGTAAATTTTATGATCACTCTGTACTGGTTTAAAATTAGGCTCAAAATAATATTATGTATGAATAATAAATTTAGGGTTGCCAGATTTTGATGACCGGATTAAAGGACACTCAAACGTTTTCAAGCTGCCACTCCCAGATTCTCAAATTTTATATATATATATATATATATATATATATATAGAGAGAGAGAGAGAGAGAGAGAGAGAGAGAGAGAGAGAGAGAGAGAGAGATGCTCCCAAAAAAAATTTTAAATGTTATAGGATAAATATTTATTTCAACATCTTTGATTTTTACTATATTTAAAATGTTCTGATATAGAAACGAGAGCAGTACCACTACTGTATCTAACTAAACTAAACTAATTTCGCCAGTTAGGTAGTTTATTTGTAAAAATAAAATAAATTCTTTTTACTTTTTACTTCATTTAATATATACAAAAGAAAACAGCAAAAAGTAAAACAAAAATAACTATTTAATCTAGGAATTATTCATGTTGAGCATATTTAGTACTACTTCGAGAAGAAGCCTTAAGAACTTTGACATCATTTTTATTTTCTCTGCAAAATCTAAACAATTATCTTTAAAATTGAAGTAAATCAATAGTTCGCTCTTAATAAGAGGAGTGAACATCTGTTTCTCTCATCATTCCACTTTGAGTTCATAACACTAAATATCCTTTCTGAAAATGCTGAAGTGCCTGGCACTGAAAGAACGTAATAAATCACTTGAAAATGTTTAAAAACTTGAAATCAACGCTTTTCAAAGTAAATACCAACGCCCTAAAGTGCTCGAACAACTTTGAAATTTATCAGAGGCTGATAAAGTTGCATAATTCTCTTTTAGTACTGAAACCTCATCAAATAAATCATTCATGTTCAACTTGAGTTTTCAACCAATTTCAAATGCTCTACTACTTCCACAAAAGAGTTAAAATCAGGCAAGAGTCTTAAAGCATAATTTGCTGAGTTTTCTAAAAGGGTAGCTTGACTGAAATCAAAATGACTTTCTAAATATTTCAATGCTGCATCATAAAATGCTTTAAAATCTTTTAGCACTGCGCTTTTAACAACAGGATCTAATTGGCGAAAATGTTGATGTACTTGATAACCACAAAATTCTTGTATTGCGGCTACATAGAAATCAATGAGCCTACACTGTTATTAACTTATTAAGCCTTAACGATGCAATGATAATGGTTACCTACTCCGTCAAGGAACAAAACGCAAAAAAATACCTATGTAATTATAATAAATTTCTTAAAGGATTTATTATTTATGATTTTGAAATAGACATAAAAATGGAAATAAAGGACATATGCCGTCCTTTGACGCTTCAATAAAGGACAAGGACAAGCAGATCGAAATAAAGGACTGTCCTTTGAAATAAAGGACGTCTGGCAACCCTATAATTTAAATAACAGTAACAGTATGATTTACACGTTATAACGCGAGTGTGGAACGACTACAATTAGGGATAGGCTTTGTTGAGATCCTTACTCAAAATGGATTAATTTGCATCTTATTATGGAAGCACATCTTCCTGTTATTGTTATTAACAATAGTACCTGCAGTACTGGGGCCTTCGCAGTAATGTGGCCTTAGCTTCGGTAATTGGGGGGCCTATGGCCCCCCAATTACTGGCGAGTAAATTATTCAGTCAATAAAACTATAGAAAAGAACGCAGCCATGAAAATCTTAAGCTTCACAAATCTTAATACAATGGGTGCGAATGTGAAGCTTAAGATTTTGATTGCTGCGTTCTTTTCTAGCTAAAATAGTTCTTACGGGTCCATTTAGCTAGACCTGCGGTGCTGGGGCCTTCGGAGATACACGAACGAGATACACAATTACTTGGTTAAGTAATTGTTAAGTAAATATTAAACTTTCACTGCCTTAATAATGTCTTTTCAAAATCTTTGGTATCCAATTTCAGCTTTTGAAATAACTGGATCACCTGAAGATCAGGGCCCCCCAGCCTTCTCTAGTTAGCCTTATAAGGCTAACTAACGAAAATATCACAACCTAACCTAACCAATCATTAGGTCAACTGTACACCCTTGACGATTGGTTAGGTTAGGTCGTGATATTTTCGTTAGTTAGCTTTATAAGGCTAACTAAAGAAGGCTGGTGGCCCTGATCTTCAGGTGATCCAAAATGCGCCTTTTCTATACAACAACAACACACACACACACACACACACACACACCAAAACAAAACAAACGTAGCAAAATAATTTGAAAACTGTTAAATAGATTTGTTTCGTAAATCTGTAAGGAAATTTTTACTTCGTCTCCAACCAATCAGGGAACAGATTTTAAATTCGAATTCCTTGAAGGTCAAATCGAATAATCCGTAATAAAGTTGAAAGGTTTTCCATTCAGGGTTTCTTTATTGCCCGAAAAGATTAATTTTTACTAGCTAAAATTAGGTTATGAAACATATTATATATATATATATATATATATATATATATATATATATATATATATATACATTTTAACTGCAAACAACACACACTATAATTAATGTAAAGAACGACGCTTGTGTAGAAGAGCGTTCCGCACAAGATGAGGAGGGAGAACGAACAAATGAAAAATGAGAGAGAGAGAGAGAGAGAGAGAGAGATCTGATTATGTAATGACCAAAATATATATGTATACAGGCGCGGAAACAGGGGGGGCACGGGGGGGGGTAGGATTTGTCATGTCGGTGTCATGTAAATATTGCCAACCCAATATTATATATAATATTTACAATAATATTAAAAATTATTAATCATTAGAATACGAAATGTCATTCAGGTTAAAGCTAGAGGAATTAAGCCGCTGCTCCCCCCCCCTGTATCCCCCCTGTATCCCCTGTAAATAAAAAACAAAAGTGTGTATACACCATGCTTGAAGTCTGCGGTATTAAAATTATGCAGACCTTAATTTGGTGCAATATAGTACACAGTATAATACAGGTTGAGCGAAAAGTCCCTGCGCACCTGCAAGAAGTGTTGTGAACCTGTACCTGCACTGTATTGGAAGTGGACAGGTGCACAGAGATTTTTCGCTCACCCTGTATTATAAATACGTGGATTCTACAGTAACTCCGAATAAAATCGATTCATTTTCATTTTCAATTTTAGCTTTTCATCGCGCTTCATTTGTTTCAACAAAGTGAAATGTCTTTTCAAAGCTAATAAATTACAGTATTTTAACATCACAGAAATGAAACTGTTATTTTTCAACCTTTAGACGTCATTATGTTGATCGCTTTATTTCACTTTAGCCTCAATTTAGAGATGAAAGTTTTCGGTATATATATATATATATATATATATATATATATATATATATATATATATATATATATATATATATTGTACTTCTTGCCATCTCCCTTCATTCCTTGACGAGGTATACTATTGAATACCTACACAAAAGGCCTCAAAATGGCTTTTAATTTTTTTTTTTTTATTTGTTTGCATCTATCTCATGGCAATGAAGTTTATCTTTTATTATATATATATATAATTTATTATAAAATGAGAACTTAATTACTATGGTAATTATGGCAATAGTGAACTTATTATACATCATTAGGAGCTAATAAAGTACTTATTTAGTGATTTGCGAAAGACATTTAGTGATGAAGCTTGTCTGATATTTATGGGAATTGCATTCCATATATCTGCTCCTTTGAAAGAGAGAGTGCATTTCCTGTAGTTTCCATCGTATAATTTGGTTACGTATAAAATCTCTGGGGAGTCTAGTGTTATTATGGTGAATCTGATGGCGGTGATTGCCCTTTGAATGGGTGATTTACGTTCATTTTTATTGATAACTTCGAACATATTGACAGCAACAGTGAATTTTTTTAAGTAATTTAGTTTTTTGATACTTACCTCTTTAATCACTGGGGAAATGTGACCTTGGCTCTTATTGTTATTTGAGAGGGTTCTCAGACATTTTTATGACTTCCAAACGATGTTTTATTTCTTTGAGCTACCCCATGTTATAATGTAATAAATGTGGGTGGGTGAAAGAATAATGCATAGTAAACTGCGCGTTTTGAGGAGGGGTCATTTTTAGTTTAAATTATATGAATAGAAATCTTGGTATTTTGGATTTGATATGTTGTACAGGACTTTTGAAATTTAATTTTCCGTTTAAATTAACCCTTTCATGCCGTATGGTCACAAATTTGACCATCAAGTTTTATGAGGTTTTAGTCTTTCTGGAGATATCACATAAGTGGTTTTTTGTGGCATGAAAAGAAACGAAAATCAGGTATGAAAGGGTTAATGCCAAACACTTTAACCTCATTCACTCATGCAAGAGTAGTATTCCCAATTTTTATTTGATAATTTCTATTTATATATTTTGAAGTAATAACCATATAGGATGACTTTGTCAGGTTCGGCAAAAGTTTATTACCATACGTCCATTTATTACCATACGTCCATTTATTACCATACATCCATACATCCATGTTCTAATTGCTCGTTCGTTTCATTAATCAGAAGGTCTAAATTATGTTGGGAAGGAGTAAGAGTGGTATCCTCTGCATATTGTACGCAATTTAATGTGGTTAAAAGATGAAAATCGTTAACATGAATTTAGAAATAGTAATGGGCCAAGAATAGATCCTTGTGGAACCCCACTAGTTAGCATCACCTTGTTGGATAAATTATCACTGGGGAACACAACTTTTGGTGACTTAGATGTTAGACCTATTTCTGGGTATATTGAGGTCGCTGATTCTAAAAATGACATTAGTTTTTCTCCATCAGCTCTGCTGATATAATGTATATAATGTATATAATGTATATAATATTATATAATTGCTGACTGGCAATCACTGTTGTTGTCAATTGAATACAAACGTATGATGAATGTCAGCAAAAATAGTGTATTAACATCAAACAAGCATAAGGTACGAAAAATATTTATTAAATTCAAACAAGCTTGAGACACGAACGGCAAAAAAAGTTCTTTCATTGAGACATCTCACATAAACCGCGTTTCTGAGATTTCTTGCGATGAGATGTGCCAGGACATTCGCGTTGGATGCTCCAGCAGTAATCTGCCATCATGTGAGTATCCCATCGTCCGCGGTACCGTTCTTCCATGGTCCTTAGTTCTTGGTGAAATCGTTCACCCTGTTCCTCGCTTAGATCACCGAGGTTATCTGGGAAACGATACAAATGACTGTGGAGGTAATGCAGTTTGATGCTCATTTTACAGCCAAGTTTACAAAAAGAAGAGAGCATATTCTCCACTAGTTCACCGTAGTTATCATCCTTATAGTTCCCAAGGAAATTCTTCACAACCATACTAAACGATGACCACGCACGTGCCTCAATGTTGTCCATTGAATCTTGGAAACGCGGGTCTTTCATGAGTTCCCGGATTTGCGGTCCATCGAAAATACCTGCCTTCAGCTTTTCCATGCTCAGCGCAGGAAATTTTCTACATATGTAGCCAAAACACGTCCCATCTCTGTTCAAAGCCTTTATAAATTGTTTCATCAAACCTAGTTTGATGTGCAGTGGTGGCAATATGATCCTTTCTCTGTCAACCAAAGCTTCTTTGATGATATTTTTTTCTCCAACCACCATGTTTTCTCTCAGAGGCCACTGTCTTCTCACCCAGTGTTCATCTTTAGCTCTACTGTCCCAGAGACATATAAAGCACGGGTACTTGGTGTACCCGCTCTGCTGGCCCAGGAGAAAATTCACCATCTTCAGATCCACACAGATCACCCATTGGTGGTCTCGGTATGATATCTTTTCTAGGACTAGGGCGACTGTCCCGTGCTCTTCTCTCATACCGACTGAGTGACCAATTGGGATTGATCTGTATCTGTTGCCGTCGTGTAGAAGAACACATTTTAGGCTCCGTTTGGAGCTATCTATGAATAACCGCCATTCACTTGGTGTGTATTCCGATATGCCCATTTTCATCAGCAATCCGCGCACATTGTTGCAGAAAACTAAATCGTTCTCTTTTGAGAAGAAGGGCAGTAAATCCTTTTCTCTGTCGCGATATAACGTGATTTTGGTTCCCGGCAGCAGTAAATTTTTTTCTCCCAGCCTGGAAGCTAACAATTCAGACGATTTCTTCGAAAGACTTAAGTCCCTTATGAGGTCGTTTAATTCGTGTTGACTAAAACCTTCTGCAACTGATGACGGTCCTTCGAAATCACTGTCATTTTGCCCACATATGCTTTCTTTGTCAGTAGCAGATTCATTATCTTCTTGAGGAGCTCTGGAAGATGGCTGAATGATGGGACAGGTATCTCATCTGAATGTGAAACAGGCCGTCTAGCTGAGTCTATGTCAGGATACGTCCATTTACTCCGGTTACGTCCATTGATGCCCTTTATATTCACCAAACAAAAGTAAGTCATCACTGTAGTTTCTCTGTTCTCTCCATACCATTGGTATACCAAATTTCAGGCACCTCCTCTTTCCGTTGGTCCATTGCCGCAGATGCTCCGTACACGTTTTACACACAACATGAGGAGCCCATGGCTTATCTTGATCCCCTAGTTGTACTTTGAAATAGGTAAAATAAGCTTTTTTCACAAAATCAGTAATAGTTTTTCTCTGTTCAATGAACGTGTACTCTCCGCAGATAAAACAAAACACATCTGGATAATTTAAACACTTTCTTCGTGATGAAGCCATGTCAACACCTGTAACAGGAAAGAATTCACGTTAGTACATGTACAATACACATGCAAAACAGCAACATCAGCAAAATCATAGCTACAATTTAATTATACAGATGCATTTAGATTTACGAGCAACTCATAATACCGTTCCAGAAGGGTAATAAAGTAGGTAATGACGTATGCAATATCTCAAAAACTAGAGCTGCTAGAACAAAATGGATGATATTTTCTGAATCAGTGGCATGAAAATATTCAGAATAAGGTCTAAAATATCAGGCACCAAGAAAAATTTTTTTGTTCCTCAGTGTTATTTTTTAATCTGATCCATAAATGAAGATTTGAGAGATACAATTTGAACTAATGGAGGATATTTTTTCTTATTCTCTGTATGAGAAGTTTATTCAACAAAATTTCATACGAAAGTACATCAAATGCTTTTGACAAGTCGAGGAAGACCAAAGTGGTATATTTTTTGTTATTTAGGTTCTGATAATTTTCTAATAGCATGGTTAGGACATCTTTCGTTGTATGTCCACCTCTAAACCCAAATTGTGTTTTAGTTAAACTAGCCTATTTGATTAAGGATTTAGTAAGTTTATTATATACGATTTTCTTTCAAATACTTCACCTTAAGTTGGAAAAATTGAAATGGGCGCTAATTGAATGGCGTGTTTGGGTTTCCAGACTTAAATACAGGACATACTCTGGTTTTTCTTTTTAGACTGTCAGAGAATACACCTAGCGTTACTCACTCATTCATTAGTTTACTGAGTGAGATTGCAATTTCAACCTATACTAATTTGTATATTTTTACCTGAACTGTATTGATGTAAAAATGCAAAAAACTTCACTTTTCTACGTGAAGGTCAAAATATAATAAAAACCCACTCTAATAGACAGAGATTATTTCCACAACAGTTTCGATACCTCTTCATTTTTCTGCATCCACCCGAAGAGGATGCTAGTGGGCATCGAAACTGTTGTGGAAATAAACTCTGTCTATTAGAGTGGGCTTTTATTATATATTGATGTAAAAATATTTATTTCCAGAGTTTATTACTGAAGAAATATCGTTCGATAAGATTGGATGAAAGAAAAATGAGTTTTGGGTGGGTTGTGGTGACATATATTTCGGTAGTGAGCATCAGTATGTGGAATCAAGGCTACAGTACTGGAGTCGATATTTGCAAAGAAGTTGGTTAATAAATTGGCTATCTTATGATATGAGGCGTCGCGTGGTACTATGACGAATGTGCCAAAACAAAATTTTTAGGAAAACGGCTTTAAAGTTCGTAAAGGATTTATAACTTAGATGTAATTCGATGTTCTTTTTAAAATTTTGTAAGTAATTTTTTTGAACATTGAATGAATGAATGATTAAATGATAAAACAGAAGCGTTTAAAGTTACAGGAAACGGAATTTTCGCCCGTTGGTTCATTCGTCATTGCCTCGCGTGACGTCTCATATGTAATTTTTTGTTTCAGGTATCGTCATAGTCGCTTGAATAGCAAAAAGATCAGAAGAAGAATAGTTCATAAGAACGGAGAATGCAATATCACAAAAGCCAACGTTGCTAAAAGAAGAAAGAGGTTTTTGCAAGATCTTTTTACGACACTTTTAGATATTCAAGTAATTAAACTCTTCATTTTCATTAAGTTCAACTGTAATTTATTACAGAAATTAAAATGCGAATTTAAGATAATGTGATTTTCCTTCCAAATAGTGGCGATGGACGCTTCTCGTTTTCGCTTTGTCCTTCGTAATCTCCTGGATACTATTCGCTGCCATTTGGTACGCGATTGTCTACAATCACGGTGACCTGCTACCGTACCATCTACCGGATAAGCAGCAGGAATCAGGGTAAGTATTCGTATGAGCTGGAGCTTAATTTAAGAATCAAGGAATCAGGAATCAGTCTTTGCATTAAACACTTTAGGCATAATAATATCATTGCAAAACTCTATCTGACTCTTGGTTAGAACATTTGAAAACAGTCTGTAAGTAGGGAAATTTTACACTTATCTAATCACTGGTGTCGCATATTCTCAGCAATGGTCTGAAGATGCGTTACTGTCAAAAAGCTTTAGTTTCTGTAAGAATTATATCCTTTTTAATTAGACAGACAGGTAGATAGATATAATTGATAAGATTTGGTTATAGTTCAGTCCAGTATACGAGTATTTCCAAACTATATTTTTAAACCTCAGCTACTATCGTTGGGTCAATTCCGACCCTGAGTACATTTGTTTATTTTATCATAGGAAATAATGATAATATTTAAGGGTTAATAATGGTATTTGTTAATTTTAAATGTTTTATTCACACGACACACAACTTATTAATTTTTATTCTTCAGGTGGACTCCATGTGTGATGAATATCTTCAGTTTCGCTTCCTGCTTCTTGTTCAGTGTTGAAACGCAGCACACGATTGGTTACGGTTCGAGGCACACTACGGAGGAGTGTCCCGAAGCTATTTTTGTTATGTGTATCCAGAGCATCACAGGAGTCATCCTTCAAGTGAGGGAATTAAACTTTAAAATGATTGCTTCTGCTTATTTACCGTCTGGAAATTTTAATTTAATTTTAATTTTGATTTTGGCTCTCTTCTTCTTTTTCTATGCTTTTGCGGGTATTCGCTCTTGGCTCCTCCTTTCTGCATAAAAAACAACAACTAAATTTGTGGTATGGGTGCTAAAATTTGGTTATTAATATGGAGATGTTGTCGATTTATGCCCGAAACAATGGCAAATTGTAACTTTGGGAATAACTAATCATTTCACGCAGGCGTTCATGGGCGGTGTGATTTTCACGAAGTTGTCTCGGCCCAAGAAACGCGCCAACACTCTCATCTTCTCCCGCCAGGCGTGCATCTGTCAAAGGGATGGGGAATTGTGTCTCTTATTCCGTGTGGGTGACATGCGGAAGTCTCACATCATCGAGGCCCACATCAGGGTTCAGCTGATCAAACAGAGGGTGACGGAAGAAGGTGAAAACATTCCCTACTACCAGTATGAGTTGGATATAGGTTACGATGGGGGAGAGGACAGAATCCTCTTCATCTGGCCCATGACCATCGTCCATAAGATCGATGAATCGTCCCCTTTGTACGAACTGTCAGCGCATGATCTTGCGCATGAAAAATTTGAAATTATCGTCATGCTTGAAGGCGTTATTGAAAACACTGGTACTCATTGGTGCATTTGTTTATTAACCACATTTCTATTAAAAGAATAAGGAATTACTAGGTAGTCATTTGAATATGCAGTGGTTATAAGTTATAAATACTATTCTACTATGATAATAGTAATGATACTTTATTATTTTATTAATATTATTAATATTAGTATCAGTATTAGTATTATTAATGATGAAACCCGAAAGATACCAAAAATTTTCACCAAATCTAAATTAAAAATAGTAAAATAGTAACTTTAAAAACTATTATTCAAATTCAAAATAGTCGACTTTAATTTAATTTTGGTTAATTACATTCATGAAGGGACGGTAATGAGCTAAATCTCCGAACTATAATTAGTCTCAATTGAGGCCCTCCTAGGAAGAAGTGGCTAAACGACAAATGTAGAAAACGACAGGAAACGCAGTTAAAATTGTAACAGTTTGAAAGTTGCCGTAACTTTTTAAAAGATATTTCGTTAAAAAAGTTCAAAAGTTACGGCAACTTTCAAACTGTTACAATTTTAACTGCGTTTTTTTTGGCGTTTTTTAAATTTTGTCGCTTAGCCAGTTCTTCCTAGGAGGGCCTCAATTAACCAGTGATTCCTGTGACCGTACAGGTACGGCACCGCTAACTCGGGTGTGAAACAATACAACCTTACATGTACGTTCTTTCAATTTTTGTTATATTTCGTAGTCCCTCAAACAACTAATGCAAGGGAGGTGATCAGGTGCCCTCCTTCAGCAGATTAATAAAGTTAATAAAATACTAAATACAATAAAGAATAAATGATAGTTATTAAAGAAATAAACTCTGGTAAGTGAACGACAGCTGCTAATCCTTCTCTCCTGAAACAGGGATGACGATACAAGCGCGTTCCTCGTACTTACCGTTAGAAATAAAATGGGGTTACAGGTTTCGCCCTATGTTAACCTTCAGAGAAGACATAGGAGGATGTACCGTGGATTATTCCCTATTTAACGAGATGTACGAAGTCGTCACGCCCCTCTGTTCGGCCAAATACCTTCAGGAATACAGCAGTGCAGCGACCACGCCAGGTGTGACATTTCTTATCGTAACATCTGATGTGTAACTCTAGTGAGCAAATGAAGAAGGCTTAATGATACGAATAGAGAGAGAGAGAGAGAGAGAGAGAGAGAGAGAGAGAGAGAGAGAGAGAGAGAGAGAGAGAGAGAGAGAGAGAGAGAGAGAGAGAGAGAGAGAGGAACCAATACTGTAAAGAGAATTTCACATATAAGTGAAGGCCTTACTTTTATTATTCCAGTGACACCGTCTACGCCCCTGTCGCCCCGGTCACCCTTCACCCCTTCCACCAAGACATGCGACGGAGCCACCCAAAGCGGCTGCAGCAGCGTCGCCGGCAGCCTCTCCAGAATGAACTCCCTCGTCAGCCCTAGATCGGGGGGAACTAACAGCAACTTCATCAAGAGTATTCGAAAAAATTCGTCGAATAGACGACAAAGGAACGTCAATGGAATGATATCGACGGGGACGACCACTGATGAACTGGAGGAACCTGGATCTCATCGCAGTCTCGGCAGATGCGATTCTCAGTCAACGCAGCCTTTACTCGAGCCCTTAGGGCAAGTTTAGCAGGTAAATGAGGATCAAACCCACACACCCACACTCACACACCCACACCCACACCCACATATATATATATATATATATATATATATAGCGCAAAAGTCAGGAGTCAAAGGGTCATCATTGCATAGGAAGGAAAAGATCCATACTCTCTGGCTCCTTTTGACTTCCGACTTTTGTGTTACCCTGTGTATATATATATATATGTTGCCGAATATTTCGTTGTACTGTACAGTATATTAACTTTATTTGAGTTTCTGTAGAATTTTTAATATAGTTCAAATAATTTACTTAATAAAAACTGGAAATTTGTTCGCAGAATTAAAAAGAAAAGAAAAAAAGTTAATGAAATATTATGAGTGGATTCCATAGATTTTATGTTAATATTTTATTCAATAATTATGATAATCTTCATTTTACTTCCGCCCGAATTGTTCATTCTGACGAAGGTTAAGCTTGTTGCCCCACCTTAGACCTACAGCTTAACGTAGAATCTGAACTACGACCCAATTCGATTTCACGATAAGCACCGCGGCATCTTAACCAGTAGGCAACCCAGGGTACCCATTTATCTACCAACCATTATTTTGTATAGAAGAATAAACAGCTGGGTGAGTTGAGTGCCGCCTACCACCGCCGAGAATCGAACCTAGGGCTGGTGTGTATATATATATGAAATTTGTAGATTTCCTATTTGTTCACTAAATTTCTTCCGTGGTCAGTTGGTATCGGGCACGAGAAGCAATCCGCACCCATGCTTCAACGGAATGGAGATGGCGATGAATTTGAAGAGGTGTCACCCACATTATGCTTCTCCTAGAGTGTCCCGCAACGCCTTAAACTTCGTTAGACCCTCCATTTCTTCAGAGTCTTATTTTTGGCATAATTTTCCTGTAGGATCTTTGACTGTGCCCGCTTCTAAATATCGAGTGCAAACACTTGAGTTCCCTAAAAAGACCCCTGTCCTGAAAGCCAGTTCGCCCGTTGTCTCCTCATTCAGCCCGCTGACCTGTAGCTCCACCGCCTGCTCCTTGCGCAGGACTAGCGATATTCTGCTTCCTAGTGGCCTAGGAAATGAGGCGCGCAAGCGCGAGTTAGGAGTGCCACAGTACGCTATCTGGCGCTCCCCTCCGTCCAGTGACACCACTAAACCAGTCCCTTTAGGCGTGAACACAGATCCGCAAAAGGGACAGAGCTGTTATTTCTTGTCAAGTACCCGATCAAATGCGCGTTACTCCCTTCTGCCTGCCGAGATGTCTTCATCCAGTCAGCCAAATTTTACAGAATTTCATTTTTAACAGAATTTTCGTCAGACTTTCTCTGATCGCGCGGAAACTACCTCACCAAAATATTGATTCATAATTAAATCACATTCACTGTATAAATATTTTCATAGCCATCGTTCATTCATTATATATATATATATATATATATATATATATAATATATATATATATATATAACTAATAAACTCATTTACCTCAACTGGTAATACTATATATCGAATGGAAACTATATATATATATATATATATATATCAACGTAAAGAACGACGCTTGTATAGGAGAATATTCCGCGCAAGATGAGGAGGGAGAACGAAACAAATGAAAAAATGAGGTAACCACCCGGGAATCGAACCCGGGATCTTCTGATTGCCGGTCAGATATGATAACCATTACACAATGGTTATCATATCTGACCGGCAATCGGAAGATCCCGGGTTCGATTCCCGGGTGGTTACCTCATTTTTTCATTTGTTTCGTTCTCCCTCCTCATCTTGCGCGGAATATTCTCGTATACAAGCATCGTTCTTTACGTTAATGATACTGCGTGTTTGCAGTTAAAATGTGTGTATATATATATATATATATATATTAGTTTGTACCATCCATATAGATATTTAGCTACATTGATTTTGTAATAGGTTAAAATTGTATTATAATTATACTTCGTATATTTGAATGACGTAGTTAAATCTTTGATTTCACTAAGACACGTATTGGTCATTACTGAATTTAGGTCAAACGAAGTTTTATAACAACCATTCAGAAGAGTTTCATGCTAAAATATTATTACAAATCCCAAAGGAGGTTATTATTATTATTATTATAATTATTGCTATTTGTGTTCATTTGAAATTAGCTGCATAAGACACTAAAACATTTTTATGCTGTAACACTGTTGCAGTAATATTAGCTCAGTTTATTTAACAATTTTAACACAATATATATATATATATATATATATATATATATATATATATATATATAATGCAGAAAAGCTCAACATAGGGTATATTAAAATTTAAGTTCAAATTTGTCATCACCGTTGATATATATATATAGGTAACTGATCTGTGGTGTTATATATATATATAATAAAATATTTACTCAAAAGTGTACTTTAACCTTAAAATTTAGTACATACCTATGTCTTATTTTATATCAATGATAAATTATAGTTTCTACAATTTCTACAGAGTGTAAAAACTGAGTACTAGTTTAGAAGTGAAAATATTGTTAAAAACCTGTTGATGTTTCAAAATTTTATTAAAATCCTATTTTTTATTTAACTATTCTATAAAGGATTATATTTTGAAATACTGACTGTATTTACAAATTTAAAAATGGAGTCCATTTACTTTTTGTCTTCTTATTTACATATTAGGAGTGTATTTTCAATGATAATTTATGCACGTCCCAGTATCGAAGCAAACCTTTAATAGCGATGATGCAAGAACATGCTAAATAGAGTGATAGCATTGTGTTTCATTAACTCACAATCATTCATGCTTCCTGCACGAGAGCTAAAACGGTTAAAAGTAGAAGAAGGGTTTTAAGCCATTAAATCTGCTTAAAAGTGTATACCAAAAAAGACCCCAAAAAAACCGAGGGTTAATAAATCATTCTAAATAACAAATAAATACTTTGAAAACAAAATTGGATGATGCTGGCTGGTTCTGCCCTCTGGTGGAAAAGTTGAGAAATTATGTTATTTGACAAGCAGATCAGTTCAATTGTTTTGCTTCAGAAATTAAAAGACATCTTTGAATGAACTGTAAAATTCATAAAAGGTTTGTAATTTTTCTTTTTTAACCAATATTCGTGGCTTCGTTTAAACGCGATCATCAAATTGATGATGAAGACACGCTAAAGAGAAATGAATTAGGTTTCTCACCATCTTCAAAGATGTACAAATGAACATTAAGATGTCTTTTAATACCAACATTAGGTATATATATGATTATGATACGTAGTGATGTTTTATGTTGATCTTAAAATTGTTATTATAATTTATCTGTTAAATAAAGTTTATTTATTTCTTGGTTTCATTTTTCTGACCTAGTTTTGTTTATGATTATGTTCAAAATTATAAAACAGTAATTCTTAACCTTTTTAGGCTGCGACCCAAATTTTTTGGTCGTGGGGATTAGCTCGTCGACTCAGGGGTTAAGAACTACTGTTATAAGGAAAGGATTGAGGACTAATTACGTTTAACTGTACCACTGTACCACTGTAGAGCGATTTAGGAGTTTTAAACATTCATAGTTTCGCTTTATTCTAGCTAACCTACTCTGTAAGTATGAAAACACCACATTGACCCTACTTAGTTAGTTGGTATGCACTGCAACTTTAAGAAATTAGTTGGTTTTATTCTGATACTCGACTATAAATATGTTTTTCAAACTTTATTTATACTTTATGGGGACTTATTATGTGAACTGAGAAAACTAAAATTCTTTACATCAGTTTATTGCTCGTAAGAAACTTTGGATTACTTGAAGATCAGGGCCCCCCAGCCTTCTTTAGTTAGCCTTATAAGGCTAACTAACGAAAATATCACGACCTAACCTAACCAATCGTTAGATCAACTGTACGCCCTTGACGATTGGTTAGGTTAGGTCGTGATATTTTCGTTAGTTAGCCTTATAAAGCTAACTAAAGAAGGCTGGGGCCCTGATCTTCAGATGATCCGAAACTTTTAGGAATTATACCACCTTATAATACTTGTATTTCTTCTTCGTTTGGGATTAGTTTCCTGCGACTTAATTCTCGACTTTCAAATCGGCTTATCTTGGATAAAGTTTCGTATAGCAACTCACGACTCTTCCTTGGTTTTGTGTTGTAATTGTTGTCACCCTTCGTGACGGTGGGAGAGAGAGGGGTTGTAACCATTAACATCTGTGATAAAGTCGTGATCACGAAGTCACCATCAAGATGGAACTTTGTTTTCACTGGTTGTAAAGCCCACCACTGTCATTTGTCTTTATTTCATATAATTTTTAGTGTCTCATATGTGTGTGTGTGTGTGTGTGTGTGTATCTAGATTTATCTATCAAACCTTCGTCTATTCAGTCTAGTTACTTATTCCTTTCTTATCCTAAGTACTTATGAATGTTTTTCTTACTAAAATTCTTGACAATGGATACCCATTACGACTTTCTACGTAGGTGCATTAGGGCTTGCCAAACCTAAGAGTACGATGATTAGGCCTTCTCCAAAGCTGATATTTTACCAGAAAGTTTCATGCACATTGGGTTAAAAATACCATCACATTTTCAGCCTTAACTTCATCCTGAAACCACCACATGTACTCCTTTTCCCTCCGTCAAATTGTGACAAGATGATCGCGTGAAAGGAAACGTAAAAATAATAAATTAACTTAATAAATTTTTTTTGCGTGCGTGCCGGAAAGAGTTAAAAGTATTTTACCCGACAAATATGCAAATTGTTGACGTAGTTTGGTACTGATAATTAGGCTGTAGAAGGGTCAATATAAGGAGGTTATTAATTTCTTGTATTAGATCCAAGAAATTAAGCTGTATTTTTTTCGCATTTACATATGTTTGTTTACATATATATTTAGTAACATCTTTGGTTCCCTTCGAAATGGCGTGCCGCCTTCCCAGAGAGAAATTAGCTTTGGAGAAGGCTCACTAACTTATGAATCTCTGGTTTGAAAAGCTCTATAAATGCAAGGAATTCTAAAAACAATGTGTAAAAGTAGTTTGTCCTTGTTGTGCACTTAGACTTAAATAAGTATATATGTATATTTATTTTTATATTTATTTATTTTTTACGAAGCTGAAAATAGTACATAAAATTTCGCACACCCATTTTAAGCCTGAAGACTGATGATGGTCTGGAGTAGTATAAAATGTTTGTCTGTGATTGGTTTGTCAACTTCAGTTTTCACTGTCAGTCTCCGGTTTTGTTTTTGAAGTAAAGCAGGATTAAATTTTGTTTGTAATCTTTATTCAGAAAGAACATATACATACAGTGAGATATACATTACATCCATATTGGTTTAAACAATGTTGACATTAATGTTTACTTTTGTATTTTTAGTGACAAGTAGTTTAATCACGATATTCTTATTTGAATATGCCGTTGACAAGCATACGACGGCTTTTTAATTCTACTTCCTATATTATTTAGTAAGGTTACTCATTCAGGAACCAAAACTACAGCTAATAGGAATCTAAAAACAACTAAATGCTTAATTGCTACCAATTGGGTCGACTCAGCTGTCGACTCTAAATCTTTTTTTTTTTTTTCTTTTTTGAAAAGTTGGCAACCTTAGTCAACCGTAGTATGTGATTTTTTCTGACTATCACAGCTTATTCAGGGAGGGCATTTGCGAAATACATACTAAATATATTTTAACTTTGGTTTGTAATTTGTCTAAAATTACTATTCATATATATTTGAAAAAAAAGATGCCCTTTCACGAAAATCGTACTATGCCGTGCTTTCGCCGTTGATAGACTGCCAACTTTTAAATTTCACAAACCGGGAGATTTAGGGCCACCCTCGTCTTTCGTTATGACCCCATGACTCTACCACCTTGTTGACCCAACCAGTAGCAATGAAACCGGGGCCATTTGAGCTACATTGATACTAACTTACCTTGGTAGTTGTTTTTCGGTTAAAATGCACGCTCTTAACTGCAATTTTGGTTTTTGAATGACCACCTTACTAAAATTAATGAAAATGAATTGAAAAAGACTTCAAATTTTATTTTTAAAGAAATTGAGAGCCGGAGATTTCGTCTTGTATTTGCTTTGAACGTAAAACCTTACTGACACTGAAAATAGGAGAGCTGAAAACCCTAGTCACTGATTAAGTTCCTCCTTATTGAAGAAATTACTAGGAACGAGAAGCGGAATTTTGGCTCCAATTAGGTACTAAAGAATTATGAATTTCGCTGAAATTAACTGAAGGGTAGACACGTAAGAACCATGTATTTATTTACCTCTGCATTCCTACCCTTATACTTACAACGTTATCTCGATGAGGATGTGGAGTGTGATTCGAAGGGAGTCAAACAAGGCAGTTAATTTGCCTTGTGGTCTCGTACCTTGTGGTCGGTGGTTACAAACTTTACTGGACTGCCAAAGTAGACGTTATACACGTTTTAATCGATAATTTTGTGAATTTCGGGTCAATAATTGAAGGTGACGATGGATGGTGTCGTTGGAGATAGTGAAGAACAACGTGTGGTAGACCGATGGAAGCAGGTGCAACTTTCATCAATCGGAAGTGGATCGCCCAAAATCTTCATCTTAGTAAAAGATGGGGCACTGACAGTTGAAAGAAGGGATACAACTCTTGTTTTACAAAATTTGGCAAAGGCAGTCCCGAAAAACCGTTGCAGGAGAGCAAAGACACTGTGACTGAAAGCAGTGGCGAAGACGACGAAGCTGCACTTAGCTGTCAAAATCATCTTGGAGACGAAGGAAGGTTGTTGACCGATCAATGATTCATCGATATCGCACGAGGCAAGGACTGAAGCCTTTCCATCTGATCCCAAAGCCAATGATATCTCCATCGAGCACTAAGAATCTACTTTGGTTTTGCGATTACCTGCGTCTGTGGGATGATGATTATTCCATGGACTTGGCATAAAGTGAAAGTGATGAATTCTTCGTTTGGACTATCCGTCGGCCAAATTATCAAAATAGCAGGATGTAGTCACTAAGATATTGAAAACCATGAGAAACCCCGTTACATTGTGATAGTCATTTGTTTCATTGCTTTCAAAATTATGTAGGATCAAAGACGACGCTTCATCGGATGGCGCATATTATCGGCAGACTACTCTTGTAGAAAATGCCATTCCATTTCTTTCGGATCCACAAAATGTAAGACACATCAGAAGTGGTTTATCTTCATGCCACTGTGCAAATGCCACTGAACAACTTCTAAGAGATTGGTATTAATGTGTGTGCTTTGATTGGACTTTGTGACCAGGAAATTCCCTTGATCTGAATGTAGCAAAGCACTTTGAAGCGATTTTTAAGGAGAGTTGAAGATTTACTACTACAGGAACTTGGTCCCAATAAATATTCTCAGGAGGGGCCCCTTAAACAAATCCAAGATATCCTCCAAAAACTTGAACATAACAGATTTGTTCAAACGTTTGCCTAAATCATAACCTGAACGTTTAAGAGCTGTGCATGAAGGTAATGGCAAACCAACGAGATACGGATACGTTTTTTTTAATTCAGTTTGAGTAAAGCTTTTAAATGGCATGTATTTTGTTGCATCTTTTCTGTACTTGGTTTTGTACCCCATAGCAAAAGGTTATGGACAATCCTGTACATGTGCGAGATGAAAACAAAATACTACTTTTGGAAGAGGGAGTGGCTATTGTCGCAAATGCTATTTAACATGTGGTGTTTGAGTGAATCAAAGGATGAATTAGAGCAGTGACAAATTTTGAGTATATGAGAAGATGTTACTCAAAGTAAATGTGAATTAAAGTATAATAATAATATTACTAATAATAAATTTTCTATCAGTCATGGCGGATAACTTGTTGAAAATAGTCTCATATAATGTAAGGTCAGTGAGGAATTCAACTGTAGATGCTCATAAAATCTGCGACAGTGCAGATTTGATACTTCTGCAGGAGCACTGGCTACCTAAGCAAGAGCTAAAATTCCTCTCTACCATCCATGATGACTTTATGTACCATGCGTCATCAGCAGTAGACTTGTCAGATGAATTAATGTACGGTAGGCCTTTTGGTGGTGTTGCTTTCTTAATAAGGAAACATTTGTCAAAACATATAAAAATTTTAACAAGCGATAATGTAAGGTTGTTAGGCACTGAATTACAAGTAAACAACGATTGCATATTAATTGTAAACTGCTATTTACCATACAACAACGGCAGTAATCTAGATGAATACATTGATTTGCTGTACAAAATTAAGTCATTATCAGATAACCCCAAATATTCTCACTATATAATAATGGGACTTTAACGAACATGTGAACTCTGAATTCTTTGTAGAATTAGGTAACATGTTTGTGTCGGCCAATTTAAGTATAAGTGATGTAGCGGTATTAGGGGTGTTGAAAAAAGTGGTTAGAAATAACCGCATATATTTCCAAATAAAATATAAACCAAATAAATAAAAACAAAAACCCTCGTTTCTAACCAACTAGTGAAGTTGGGTTTCCCTAATTAACAAAAAGAAGGAAAAAAAAAGTTTCTGGGACAAAGAAAAACGGAGCTTTGGCCAGTCTTGAAAATTTTTGACCACATGAAGCGGGCCCTTTTTTCTCAAAAAAAATTAAAATGCTCGTGGTTACCCAAACCGGGAAACTGAGTCAACCTTCAAACCTAACAACCTTTAATTAAACCTTATCCTTAATTAATAACCACTGCAATTAATCAAAAACCATGTTTAACTAAATAGAGGCCTATCAGAACTAGGTGTAAGTAAGTTAAAGAAAATAACTAAGGTAAGAGAAAAACTAGGTACCTAGACGAAACTCGAACCGGGCTACAACGGCCCTAACTCAATAATTAAATGGCTGTTATAGCCCCTATTAAAACCTAAAGGCAATATAGCCCTAACTTAACTTAAATAAAACCTTCAAAACCAAAAACTTAAGGGCAATCCAGCCCTAGCCTAACTTAACCTGCAAAACCTAGGTCTGGGAAATAGCCCCTACAAATAAATAACCTAGCAGTGTGTTAAACAATAACCTAAAACTTAACAACTAAAATTAAAACCTGGAAACTAAATGAAACTTATGAATCAGTTAGAAACTGAAAGGGTAACGTTCAACTGGCAACTTCATTTTTGGTAAGCCTAAATTAATTTTGATGAATTTAGCTTCACCATAGTTAGTAATCTGGCTGCTGACCAAATTTAACCTGAAAACCACTGCAACCTACAGTGAAAAAGTCTGTAGCTGTGTTGACAGTGTCTAAATAGGCCATTATTATTTCTATAATTACCGTGTCTATTTAAAGTAAACTTAATCTAATATTACCCCAAAATAAAAATAATCTCTCTCAAGCTAAATAAAATAAATTCTAAATAATAAATTTTTCAATATGGCGTCCCCGGGTGGGCAGTCGAGAAGTTAGTTACCCTTTTTTGTTTTAATTCTGATACAATAGTTTTAAATCCAGTGAATTAAATTTTTTACACAACCTAAACAAACCTAGCCTAACCTGGCTAAACCTAAAAAGCAAACCTAGCCTAACCTGGCTGAACCTAAAACAACCTAAACAAACCTAGCCTAACCTGGCTAAACCTAAAAAACAAACCTAGCCTAACCTGGCTAAACCTAAAAAACAAACCTAGCCTAACCTGGCTGAACCTAAAAAACAAACCTAGCCTAACCTGGCTGAACCTAAAAAACAAACCTAGCCTAACCTGGCTGAACCTAAAACAACCTAAAACACAAACCTAGCCTAACCTGGCTGAACCTAAACAAACCTAGCCTAACCTGGCTAAACCTAAAAAACAAACCTAGCCTAACCTGGCTGAACCTAAAAAACAAACCTAGCCTAACCTGGCTGAACCTAAAACAACCTAAAACACAAACCTAGCCTAACCTGGCTGAACCTAAAACAACCTAAAACACAAACCTAGCCTAACCTGGCTGAACCTAAAAAACAAACCTAGCCTAACCTGGCTGAACCTAAAAAACAAACCTTGAACCTAAAAAACAAACCTAGCCTAACCTGGCTGAACCTAAAAAACAAACCTAGCCTAACCTGGCTGAACCTAAAACAACCTAAGCAAACCTAGCCTAACCTGGCTGAACCAACAACACAAACCAACCTACCCTACCCTACCTACCCTACCAAACCAACCTACCTACCCTACCAAACCTCCCTACCCTACCAAACCTCCCTACCCTACCTAACCTAACCTACCAAACCAACCTAACCTACCCTACCTACCCTACCAAACCAACCTACCTACCCTACCAAACCTCCCTACCCTACCCTACCAAACCAACCTACCTACCCTACCAAACCTCCCTACCCTACCTAACCTACCAAACCAACCTAACCTACCCTACCAAACCAACCTACCCTACCCTACCTACCCTACCAAACCAACCTAATCTACCCTACCTACCCTACCAAACCAACCTACCCTACCCTATCTACCCTACCCTACCTACCCTACCAAACCAACCTACCCTACCTACCTACCCTACTAAACCAACCTAACCTACCTACCCTACCTACCCTACCAAACCAACCTAACCTACCCTACCAAACCAACCTACCCTACCCTACCTACCCTACCTACTCTACCAAACCAACCTAACCTACCCTACCTACCCTACCAACCTAACCTACCCTACCTACCCTACCAAACCAACCTACCCTACCCTACCTACCCTACCAAACCTACCTACCCTACTTAACCTAAAATACCTAACCTACCTACCCTACCTAACCTAAAAAAACCTTTTTAAGAGAACTTTACCATTTGTCCTTAAACTACTCCCTTCCAAAGGTTTTGATTTCAGACAATCAAGCCACCTTCAACACAGATTGCACAATTTAGCAATAACTTAGGACTAACGTTCTACAGAAAAGACGCTTTCATTTTCATATTTCACCTAAAAGGAACTTTTCTGTAGAGCATGTCATTTTCATTCATCAAAATAAATAAATAAAATTTCCCAAGAATACAATTCTGGGTAAATTTTTCCCCTTGGGGGAATGTTGAAAAAAGTGTTAGAAATAACCGCATATATTTCCAAATAAAATATAAACCAAATAAATAAAAATAAAAACCCTCGTTTCTAACCAACTAGTGAAGTTGGGTTTCCCTAATTAACAAAAAGAAGGAAAAAAAAAGTTTCTGGGACAAAGACAAACGGAGCTTTGGCCAGTCTTGAAAATTTTTGACCGCATGAAGCGGGCCCTTTTTTCTCAAAAAAAATTAAAATGCTCGTGGTTACCCAAACCGGGAAACTGAGTCAACCTTCAAACCTAACAACCTTTAATTAAACCTTATCCTTAATTAATAACCACTGCAATTAATCAAAAACCATGTTTAACTAAATAGAGGCCTATCAGAACTAGGTGTAAGTAAGTTAAAGAAAATAACTAAGGTAAGAGAAAAACTAGGTACCTAGACGAAACTCGAACCGGGCTACAACGGCCCTAACTCAATAATTAAATGGCTGTTATAGCCCCTATTAAAACCTAAAGGCAATATAGCCCTAACTTAACTTAAATAAAACCTTCAAAACCAAAAACTTAAGGGCAATCAGCCCTAGCCTAACTTAACCTGCAAAACCTAGGTCTGGGAAATAGCCCCTACAAATAAATAACCTAGCAGTGTGTTAAACAATAACCTAAAACTTAACTAAAATTAAAACCTGGAAACTAAATGAAACTTATGAATCAGTTAGAAACTGAAAGGGTAACGTTCAACTGGCAACTTCATTTTTGGTAAGTCTAAATTAATTTTGATGAATTTAGCTTCACCATAGTTAGTAATCTGGCTGCTGACCAAATTTAACCTGAAAACCACTGCAACCTACAGTGAAAAAGTCTGTAGCTGTGTTGACAGTGTCTAAATAGGCCATTATTATTTCTATAATTACCGTGTCTATTTAAAGTAAACTTAATCTAATATACCCTAAATAAAAATAATCTCTCTCAAGCTAAATAAAATAAATTCTAAATAATAAATTTTCAATATGGCGCCCCCGGGTGGGCAGTCGAGAAGTTAGTTACCCTTTTTTGTTTTAATTCTGATACAATAGTTTTAAATCCAGTGAATTAAATTTTTTACACAACCTAAACAAACCTAGCCTAACCTGGCTAAACCTAAAAAGCAAACCTAGCCTAACCTGGCTGAACCTAAAACAACCTAAACAAACCTAGCCTAACCTGGCTAAACCTAAAAAACAAACCTAGCCTAACCTGGCTAAACCTAAAAAACAAACCTAGCCTAACCTGGCTGAACCTAAAAAACAAACCTAGCCTAACCTGGCTGAACCTAAAAAACAAACCTAGCCTAACCTGGCTGAACCTAAAACAACCTAAAACACAAACCTAGCCTAACCTGGCTGAACCTAAACAAACCTAGCCTAACCTGGCTAAACCTAAAAAAACAAACCTAGCCTAACCTGGCTGAACCTAAAAAACAAACCTAGCCTAACCTGGCTGAACCTAAAACAACCTAAAACACAAACCTAGCCTAACCTGGCTGAACCTAAAACAACCTAAAACACAAACCTAGCCTAACCTGGCTGAACCTAAAAAAAACCTAGCCTAACCTAAAAAACAAACCTAGCCTAACCTGGCTGAACCTAAAAAACAAACCTAGCCTAACCTGGCTGAACCTAAAAAACAAACCTAGCCTAACCTGGCTGAACCTAAAAAACAAACCTAGCCTAACCTGGCTGAACCTAAAACAACCTAAGCAAACCTAGCCAAACCTGGCTGAACCAACAACACAAACCAACCTACCCTACCCTACCTAACCAACCTACCTACCCTACCAAACCTCCCTACCCTACCAAACCAACCTAACCTACCCTACCTACCCTACCAAACCAACCAACCTACCCTACCCTACCTAACCAACCTACCTACCCTACCAAACCTCCCTACCCTACCCTACCAAACCAACCTACCTACCCTACCAAACCTCCCTACCCTACCTAACCTAACCTACCCTACCTACCCTACCAAACCAACCTACCCTACCTACCCTACCAAACCAACCTAATCTACCCTACCTACCCTACCAAACCAACCTACCCTACCAAACCAACCTACCTACCCTACCCTACCTACCCTACCAAACCAACCTACCCTACCCTACCCTACTAAACCAACCTAACCTACCCTACCTACCCTACCAAACCAACCTAACCTACCCTACCTACCCTACCAAACCAACCTACCCTACCCTACCTACCCTACCAAACCAACCTAACCTACCTACCTACCAAACCAACCTAACCTACCTACCCTACCAAACCAACCTACCCTACCCTACCTACCCTACCAAACCAACCTAACCTACCCTACCTACCCTACCAACCTACCCTACCCTACCTACCCTACCAAACCAACCTACCTACCCTACCAAACCTACCTACCCTACTTAACCTAAAATACCTAACCTACCTACCCTACCTAACCTAAAAAAACCTTTTTAAGAGAACTTTACCATTTGTCCTTAAACTACTCCCTTCCAAAGGTTTTGATTTCAGACAATCAAGCCACCTTCAACACCAGATTGCACAATTTAGCAATAACTTAGGACTAACGTTCTACAGAAAAGACGCTTTCATTTTCATATTTCACCTAAAAGGAACTTTTCTGTAGAGCATGTCATTTTCATTCATCAAAATAAATAAATAAAATTTCCCAAGAATACAATTCTGGGTAAATTTTTCCCCTTGGGGGGAATGTTGAAAAAAGTGGTTAGAAATAACCGCATATATTTCCAAATAAAATAAAAACCCTCGTTTCTAACCAACTAGTGAAGTTGGGTTTCCCTAATTAACAAAAAGAAGGGAAAAAAAAGTTTCTGGGACAAAGACAAACGGAGCTTTGGCCAGTCTTGAAAATTTTTGACCGCATGAAGCGGGCCCTTTTTTCTCAAAAAAAATTAAAATGCTCGTGGTTACCCAAACCGGGAAACTGAGTCAACCTTCAAACCTAACAACCTTTAATTAAACCTTATCCTTAATTAATAACCACTGCAATTAATCAAAAACCATGTTTAACTAAATAGAGGCCTATCAGAACTAGGTAAGTAAGTTAAAGAAAATAACTAAGGTAAGAGAAAAACTAGGTACCTAGACGAAACTCGAACCGGGCTACAACGGCCCTAACTCAATAATTAAATGGCTGTTATAGCCCCTATTAAAACCTAAAGGCAATATAGCCCTAACTTAACTTAAATAAAACCTTCAAAACCAAAAACTTAAGGGCAATCCAGCCCTAGCCTAACTTAACCTGCAAAACCTAGGTCTGGGAAATAGCCCCTACAAATAAATAACCTAGCAGTGTGTTAAACAATAACCTAAAACTTAACAACTAAAATTAAAACCTGGAAACTAAATGAAACTTATGAATCAGTTAGAAACTGAAAGGGTAACGTTCAACTGGCAACTTCATTTTTGGTAAGTCTAAATTAATTTTGATGAATTTAGCTTCACCATAGTTAGTAATCTGGCTGCTGACCAAATTTAACCTGAAAACCACTGCAACCTACAGTGAAAAAGTCTGTAGCTGTGTTGACAGTGTCTAAATAGGCCATTATTATTTCTATAATTACCGTGTCTATTTAAAGTAAACTTAATCTAATATTACCCCAAAATAAAAATAATCTCTCTCAAGCTAAATAAAATAAATTCTAAATAATAAATTTTTCAATAAGGGGTAACCCCAGTGGTAATTTTACAGACGTTAGTGATATGAGTGGTACCACCAGGTGGATTGATCATTGTCTCGCTAGTAATAATCTAAAGGATCAAATTGTTAGAGTTCATATTCTGCATGATTTCCTTCTTTCTGATCATAGACCAGGGGTGGCCAAGTTTCCTGGACCCAAGAGCCACATACGACGTTTTTCAGATGTACGAGAACCCCAAAATATTTTAAAAAGAATTTAATTATCAAAAACATATACATATACTGTAGTTATACTCACATTATTAAATTGTTTAATTACTGCTTGTAGAAGGCTTAGTTTGGGTCTTTATTTTGGCTGTTAATGCTTTAAAGTCTGGCTGATGTGATGTTAAGGCGGTATGAAGAAGCTCAGTCAGGTGTTCGTTAATGAGGGCAGCACGATGTTTTGACTACAAACTTCATTACCGAGAAGAGTGCTTCACAGCAATAAGTTGTCCCAAAAACTGAAATCGGAAACTGGTTACCCTAAGGTGAGGACACTGTCTCTGGTACTTGCTTCCAAAACTCAACTGCAGATAAGCTTTTATGTATCAACTTTAAACCCACGTCCTCCTGTAGCTCCAAAAGTTCTGTTTGTATTGAAGCAGCTTCCGTAATAAAAGGTGTGGTAACAGGACAGCTATCGTTGACGACATCAATCAGGAAAGGATTTAAAAGAAATTCGAAGCATCAAACCTGAACTGAAAATCATCAATTAGTCCTTCTAATTTACCTTTTGTATTCCTCCAATTTACTATCTTTTATTGCAATATCAGGAAAAGTGTGTGCTCGGTTTTTCAGGTGGGGAAAGTGGTCAAATTTTTTTGTTACTAGATCTTTTTGGAAGAGCTTTATTTTATTCTGAAAACTGTTCGTGTAAGATCAGAAATGACTTTATCCTTTCCCTGAAGTGCTAAATTTAGATTTTGAAGGTGTATTACATCGGTAAAAAACATCAGATCCTGCACCCATTTGTGATCTTCTAGTTGTGGGTATGACTTTCCCTTTTCTTTCAAGAAATCAATGATAGGCTCCAACAGCGCAACAAACCTATTCAGGAGATTACTAGTTGATAACCACCTTACAATGCAATAGAATGAAAGGTCATCTGGCTTATCTTGAAGATCCAGCTCCTCGATAAAATTTCTAAACGCCCAGTGCGTTTTTGCATTTGAACGAATGAAATTCACAATTTCTAGAACACATTTCATAACACTGTCATACCTAAAGTACTTGCTTACCAAATAACCACGGTGAATGATAGTGAATAAAGATACACACAGGATACTTGGGATCGCGTGTCAAGAGCCCAACTAGGCCTACATTTTGTCCTACCATAGCTGGTGCTCGTTTATTCAATGGTACTTGAGCATTTGATAATGCCTCGTCAAGTGCGTTCTTTGTCAACCCCTCTGGTGGTTTCTCTTAGGGTCATTAAGTCCAAGAGTTCTTCTTTCACAGTTCCATCGCCAGTAACATAACATAAACAAATATCGCCAGTTGAGGGTTATTTTTAATATCTGTGGATTCATCGAGGGCCAAACTGAATGCAACAGAATTCTTCAAATCACTCTGCAACGAGCATGTAATTACAGCACTGATCTGGGAAATACGTCTCTGTAGTGTGGCGGGAAGTAGAAATACTTGCTATTTGTTCTCGAAGCTTTGTTTTATCTGGAGCGAGAATTCCAGTAACATCGGCAATATTCTTCACAAATTCTACACTACTGTAGGGAAGTTGAGCACAAGCAATATTCCATGCCATAACAAAACTCGCTTCAGTAGTTAAGTCAGCTGTCTTACACAATGGTGAAAGTACAGTTTGTTGGGCAACTAGGCTAGATTTCAACATTGTTAACTTAGTCTTCCGCAATTCTGATTTGGGAGGAAATTCCGTAATAAAATTTTTATGGTTAGTTTCATGATGACGCTTTAAGTTACTGGCTTTAAAGTGATTGAGTGCCGCGTGGCAGATAAGAGAGACAGGTTTCCCACCCTTAACAGTAAAGGCAAAGCTCTTCTCCCACTCCTGTTTAAAAACTCTATTTTCTTCATATTTCCATTTCTTACACTTTGTCTGCTCAGTCATTTTAATCAACTAAGGTGTTGTTTAACTTTCACTCGTATAGCTGAGAAAAATAGCTATTGTTTGATCTAAGAAGCCAATTTTAAAACACTCACTCGTTACTACACGCGGCTCGAGGGGTACTGGACACTGGTGAGTGGCAATTGGTGTTAATGAAGTAATTATCCCGCTTAGTGCCTGTCACACAAAATAAATTGTCGTACGCATGACGCATTTTATTGTCGAGTCAATTTTTCCTTGCTTTTTTTTATTTTTTTTTGTGGAAAAAAAAAATTATATTTGTATTATGAATTTTGTCTTTTATGATAAATACAATAAAAATCAAAATTGTCTCGCGAGCCGCAGTTAACAACCTCGAGAGCCGCATGCGGTTCGCGAGCCGGGCTTTGGCCACCGTTGTCACAGACCATTAGAAATATAAATTAACTTTACCAATTTATGCGCATCACGACTTAACAAGAACTCAATAGGTAAGAATAATCGCGTCGATTGATCCAATGTTAATATGCAGCAGAGAATAGAATACAAAGACAGAACGTCACCTTTTTAATAATTTAGAAATTTTGCATCTTGCCTGTAATAATCCTTGCTCAAATGATTCTCACTGTGAACTCATAGATAGGTATTATAGTAAGATAATATACCTGTTAAGAGAAGCAGAAAGCCCCCTGATTAAATCTTACAACTATCATACTAAGATTATTCCTGGATGGAATGATTTTGCCCCCCTGAAGAGGGAATCGAAAGACTCCTATGATTTGTGGTGCTTTCATGGTAGACCCAGATTAGGACCAGTATACATGAATATGTGTAGAAGTAGGGGTCAATATAAGGCGGCCATAAGGCGATGTAAACAAGAAGAGTCTATTCGAGCATCAAAAGCCTGTGAAGCTCGCATAAATAACGATAACAAATTGTGGAAATTTGTTAAGAATCAAACGGGTGTCAAAAATGTCCTCCCTCCGACAATCGATGAGGTGTCGGGGGAGGATGAAATTGCAAAGCTGTGGAAAAACCACTACTCTAACAGTGTGAGTAGAGATAATCTTAAGATAGATTGCAGCGAAACGATTGTGGGAGGGACAAGGGAAAATACTTTATCATTTTCTGAAGTAAAGAGGTTAATTAAAGAGTTAAAAGACTGGTTCTGCGTCAGGGGTAGATGACCTATCGAATGAGCACTTAAAATATGCAAATGACGTAGTATGTCTGCATATATCATTGCTCCTATCAGCCATGCTTGCTCATAGCTATATCCCTGCAGAGTTCATGAAGGTATATATCTTGCCCCTGGTCAAAAATAAGTATGGAGACATTCTGTCCAGCAATAATTACAGGCCTATTGCTGTCGCTTCCTGCTTCTCGAAACTACTAGAAAAACTCTTGTTACTCCGATTAAACGATTTCCTATGGACATCTAATCAGTTTGGCTTTAAAAGGTCCCACTCAACTGACCTGTGTATCTATGTACTTAAAGAAACAATATCTAAATACATTGACAGTAATTCAACTATTTATAGCTGTTTCCTAGATATAAGTAAGGCATATGATAGGGTGAACCACAATATTTTATTTGCAAAACTAGAAGACAGGAAGGTTCCCATGTACATATTAAAGTTATTTAAATTTTGGTATTCCCACCAATCTTTCACTGTTAGGTGGGGCAATGTACTATCCGAGTGTTCTGGCTCCTCTTGCGGGGTGAGACAAGGCTCCTTGCTCTTCCCTATGCTGCTTAATGTGTGTATTGACGGATTAATTGCTTCACTTAACGAGGCAACAGTGGGATGTTGTATACATAACACAAGGATAAATAACTTAGTTTATGCCGATGATATGGTGTTAATAAGTCTCTCTGTTAAAGGTCTGGATAGGCGACTAAAAGTCTGCGAAGAGTATTCGCAGAAACATATTCTTTTTAATGTTACAAAAACTAAGGTTATGCAATTTCATCCTAAAAGCTGTAATCAGCCAGCTGATATAAGGTTTAAAATGAATGGTGAGGTAATTGAGGAAGTACAAGAGTTTAAGTATTTGGGTCAAACTATTACCAGCTCCTTGAGTGATGACTCGGATATAAGAAAACAATCTCGAAGCCTGCGTGCTAAAGCGAATATGACCATAAGGAACTTTCGATTCTGTACAAGTGAAGCTAAAGACTCTCTCGTACTTTCTGCAGTAATATATACGGACAGCAACTCGGGGTGAATTATAAAAAAGGTTCTGGCAGAACCCTAAATTTGCTGTACAACAGGTCTTTTAGACTCTTACATAAATTACCCCCGAGATGCTCAGCTTAGCAAATGTTTGCTACCCGCAATGTCCCGAGCTTCCCGGAGGTAACAAGACGTGCTCAATACAGTCTAATAAAAGAATTAAAAAATCAACCAACCCGATCATCCAAGCTATCCATGAGTCCTGCCATTTATCCTCTAAGCTATTGACTTCTTGGTACGAAAACGTCTGTCTGTAGCTCCACTTAACTTCGACATTACAGTATTATTTCTAATCAATTGTATATATTTTTATCCTTAATATATGAACTGTCATTGTATTAATTGTCATATGGACTATAGTCTGCCAATAAACCTTTTCATTTAAAGCAAGGTTGTCGTAGAGAAAGTAGGACAGTCGACAGGCAACATTGTGTTGAATGGAGAAAATTCAGAAATGATGAAAGAATTTAAATATTCAGGTTGTTTCATCAACGAAAAAGGTACAAGTAAATTCGAAATTGAAAGTAGAGTGAAGCAGAACAAGGAATTCGTGGGAGCAAGGAAATCCTTGGGAGGAGGAAAGTGCTCTAGTGTAGATGCAATAAGTGGTTTACATGCTGTGGTATTGGTGTCAACACTGATGTATGGATGAAAGACGCGTTTGGCATGATATCCAGGGCCGTTTCCTGGCATAAGCAGATTAAGCGACCGTTTAGGGCCCCGCTGCTACTAGGGGGCCCCTAGACAGGCTCCCAGGTCATAGCTCAGTGGGCAAGAATAGGAATATAGCCGAAGTTATTAGGTATTAATATTGTTGTTGTTATTATTATTGTCATCATTATTATTAATATTATTATTATTGTCGTATTAATTAAAGTTTTTGTATGAGACAAATGTGATAAAACGGAGACAATCGAAACGTTTTGGTCGTTGTGTAAATAACTATTGTGAGATCTTATTTCTATATTATTTAACTTTATTCTTACTATATGCTTATACTTTCCTAAATGCTTAATTTTTCTAGTATTGTAAAACATTATTATCATGATTATTATTATTTAGCAGATTAGTTGTGGTTAACTAGATGTGACTGTGTGCATCTTGGAAAATGAAACATTATCCATCAGGAGCTGAAAAAACGGAAAAAGAAGAAAATAGAGGAGGAGAAGCTTTCCAGTAGCACAGGTGAGATGTGCCACTTGTATATTCTTATGATTACAGTTCAGGCAACTAGGTTAGGTAGACCATCAAGCTAGGCAAGTGCTCAAGAATCGTGTAGAGTAAGCTAGTAGGGCGGGTCGTACTCAGGTGACAACATGAATCTGAAGGAAATCCTACCATCAGGGGTGTCTAGATTATGTGTTTTTACATGGGGAATTCAAATATGAGCTTCTTTTTTGGATAGGATAACTCTAACCTACATCATTTTGTATTTCTAAATTGCCAATTTTACCCTTTTGAACCCCTTTATAATATATTAAAAGATATAAGGTAAATCATTTATATTGACAAGGCCAACTCAACTTTACATATATTTATTAATAGGTGAACTGTATGTATATCACCGGATATAATTACAAAGATCATTCTCCTGACATCTTGAACTTTGCCAGGTTGCACAAATCCTGCTTTGACTCAGACTTGGGCATCAGCTTCGTGCTGGTCTCCTGAGCCCTGATCCCTCCATCCCTCTTTCCTGTGAGAAGTACTTAGCAGAAGCCTCAGTCACCATTTTAACAACCCTCTCAATGCTTTGTGTGGCAAGGCCAGTTGCGCACCTCCATGGGGGTGTTGATGAAGTTTTTCACCTCTGAGGTGCTTAGAGAGCAGGTGAGAGGTGGCTCTGACACACCTTCTGACCAGCTGATCAAGTCACCGATGCTGGAAGCATCACAATTGATGTCAGGTGTCCTTCTGCTCCTAACAGAGGAGTCCCCCAGCTGAGTGTCCGGGTCCCCCTCTCCCCTGATGGCCAGGATTCTCTCCACCCCTTCAACCCTCTCCTTCTGATCCTCAGAGCAGAGTAGTGTTTGGAGGATGACTTCACTGTGGGCATACCAAGCAGATCTTCTCACAGTTGGCATCACAATATCCAGCACCTCCTTTCTCTGGGACTTGAGGCAGACCAGCTGAAAGAGGATGTGCCTAGGCCCTTCGATCCAGGAGTGCTTGACCTTCACGTTGAACCAACATGGGTAATACACTCCGATGATGAATTCCACAATGAATTGCAGAATCTTCAGGTTCTTTCCTTAAGTCCGTGCTTTGACACCCAGAGCCTGAGAAGTCTGTTCGCTGTGGTGAGCCAGCGGCTGTGGTTTACTGGTCCTATCTCTAACAGAGCCAGCCCTGCAGGAAGTACTCCATCCCTGACTGCACAGACAATTTTATAGCCATAGTATTGATCAGTTGAGAGATCTTGAATGACCTTGTCAGGAAGCTTGATCAGTGGAGGGCCAACAGAGATTCGGGTGAAATTTGGATTGATATCAAAGTCTGTAGCAGAATCAAGGAGCTTTCCTATTGGCCAGGATAATTTTTTGTCTGACAGAGTAGGGCCATCAAGGTCAACAATGAGATGGCGCAGGGGAAGTTCAACAGTGTGCAGGTTGCACACCAACCAGACCAGCTTTCTCCCCAGGTGCAGCTCCAGCTTCCGCATTACTCGAGCTTTCACACCAATGTTGACATTTGTTGAGTCTCCTCCAATGGCCAACAAGGTCTTATCATAACCCCTCTTTCAGCCAGGCAAACAGGACCTTAGCAATCTTCTCCGCATGTGACTCCTCTTTAGTTGCTTTCTCTGGGGTAAAGTGGAACAGATAGTAGCTGCCAGGCTCACTAACAACACTATAGTGTTCTTCCTTGATCTTTGCGGGAAAATTGGTCACTGCCCTCAGCTTCCATCATCACATTGGTCAGGTCAATCCGCCATCAAAGAGGATACAAGCGATCCCCCCTCCTCCCTGCACTTCTTCTCGAACTGTTCCCCCAGCTCTCTCATCAACTTCTGTGCTCTCTTGACCTTGCTCTTATCAATCACTTTACTTGTATTGTCTTCTGTGATGATTCCTGCGTCAATCAGAGCTGCTGTTGCTATCGCTGCAGTTGGCCTCAGCCCTATGCCATACCTTACACTAGCAAGGGCAATGTTTTGAATCTCATCATAGTTTTTTCTGTACCTTTGCCGAAGCTGCTGGCTCAGGGTCAGTTTGAGGGAAGAGCTCAACTTCAGGAACAAACTCATCTTCATCACCACTTCTCTCCAATTCCAGATCCTCATCACCATCTGCCAAAAATCTCTTAACATCCTTCCTGGCTGCCTTCTCTGCTACTGCAGCATTTCCTCCTTGCTCCTTCTCCTTTTCTCTGCTTCCTTTCCTCCACTGCCTTTTCAATGTCCTCACCTGTCTCTTGTGCTCTGGTAGATCAGGACCCCCTATTTGGTGGGGCCCCTTACTTCCAACCTTCTCTTTCTGTCCCTTGATGTAGGCAAGATCTAGCCTCTGAGAAAGGTGTTCAGAAAATGGCCTTATGCGCGCCAGAAACCGTCAAAATATTTCATATACCAACTGTATGATTTTACAATTAAGTGGAATGGCACACCTTTTTATTTGAGTATTTAAATATTATTATTATTATATGAATTACATTATATGTGTTTATATGAATTAGTTAGAACAATGCTCTATGAGAGATAACGTGAGCAGCCATGATAGAAAACGTGAGAAGACATATTCTGGGGTAACTACAATAGTAAAATAATCAACAATTTAATAATAATCAACTGCAAAATGATGTAGGTTAGGGTTATCAGAATTAAATATTTTCTTCAGAATTGTGTTCTATACACCAAAATATGTCATTTGAACACCCCTCTCCATTGATTTAAAAAAAATGCATAGTATGACCCGCCCTAGTAAGCTAGTCTCTGTAATATTCATAATATTTCAAAAATGTGAAATTTAAAGGATCACATCACCTCAAATTCTGTTCACACAGATCAATTATCAAACAAGATAAGAGTATTTTAGCAAAAATTAACAGAATATGTAATGTTATGTTCTTCTCAGGAGCACTACTGAAATATTTTGAAAAGCCATCCTCAGCAAAGCCTGATGAGCATCATGAGCCAACAGCAAGACCACCCTCTATGCAACCTCAAACACCAGAAGAAGTAGAGCCTGATGAACCAACAAGTGGCCCATCTTCTGTTCAGCTTCAAACACCACACGCAGACATTTCTACTGAGCAACAAGAACCAAGATCTGCTCCACCGCTTGATCCGTATGACTGGCCAGTTGTCCTGTCAGAGATGCCTTGAAGACAGATCTGATGTCTCGAGGACCATTTCAAATCAGTCCAGATTTCACATTCCGTAAAAGAGAGGACGGTAGAAGCTTTCATCACCATTACATGTACAGAACATTAATTAATGGGGAAAAAATAAAGCGAAGCTGGCTGATGTACTCTAGAAGGAATGATGCTCTTTATTGCTTCTGCTGCGAGGTGTTTTCAAGGAAGTCGTACAAACTAATTACGGATGGACTTTCAGACTGGATAAACATTGGTTCGCTTCTGAAAGGCCATGAAAATAGTTCAGAACATGCAGCTAACATAGCAACATGGAAGGATCTGGAACTGCGGCTAAAAACTGGGAGGACCATTAACCAAACTGAAATGTCATTAATGGAGGTAGAACGAAGACGCTGGCGAGATGTTCTCACACGCCTTGTAAGTATAATCCAATCACTGGCAGAGAGAAACCTTGCTTTCAGGGGGTCTTCCTCTACATTGTACACTCGAGACAATGGCAACTTCTTGAAGGTTGAGCTGCTCGCCAAATTTGATCCAGTGATGAAACAACACATCAGCAGAGTCGAAAGTGGCAAATATAGTCATTCAAGTTACCTAGGAAACATCATTCAAAATGAGCTCATTGGGTCCCTTAGTGGGAAGATCTTGGGTGCCATTGTTGCAGAAATAAAACAAGCTAAATATTACTCTCATTTTAGACTGTACTCCAGACATAAGCCACCAAGAACAGATGTCGATTATTATCAGAACTGTTAAAATGGGTGAAGTACCAGAAATAAAAGAATACTTCTTGGGCTTTCCTGAGGCTTCAGAAAGTACAGGCCTGGGTTTATCAGTTCTGATTCTGAAGAGATTAGATGAACTGAATATTCACTTTGATGACTGCAGAGGACAGTCATATGACAACGGAGCGAACACGAAGGGCAAGAACAAAGGTGTTCAGGCAAGGTTATTAGAGAAAAACTGTCGTGCACTCTATGTTCCATGTGGGGCTCACACTCTGAATCTTGTAGTGGCTGATGCAGCTAAAGCTTTCACAGATGCCATCAGCTTCTTCGGCAACGTACAAAAATTGTACAACCTTTTTGCAGCAGCTACACAGAGATGGACAATCCTAAAGAAGCACGTGAACATAACACTCAAGTCTTGGAGTGAAACCAGGTGGGAGAGCCGGCTTAACAGCATTGGGGCTGTGCGATACCAGAGCCACAACATCAGAGAGGCCCTGTTGGAAGTCAGAAACAATGCCACAGATGCCATAGCTAGGACTGAAGCACAAGCACTTGCAGAGGAGGTAGGGTCTTAACGCTTTCAGATTTGCACAGTAGTGTAGTATCACATTCTTCATGCAGTTAACCATGTGAGCAAACTTCTGCAGTCTCCTACAATGCAGTTTGATGTGGCAGTCAACCTCCTCACAAAAACAACTCATTCACCAGCTTCAGAAACACAGGTTTTGTTGCAGCACAAGTCGTAGCTAGGGACATATGTGAGGAAATGAATGTGGAAGCTGTGCTGAAGGAGAAGAGGCTCAGATCCACAAAAAAGCACTTTGCTTACGAAGCTCCTGACGAACCATTTACAGAAGCCTTAAAGAGGCTGGAAGTCAAATTTTTCAATGTGGTGGTGGACTGTGCCATCGGGTCAATAAATGAGAGATTCAAAACATTAGATGATGTGAGGGACATATTTGGGGTTCTCCTAAACTTCACCACAATGAACAAGGAAGACTCGTCCTGCAAGTGTGAAAAGCTCTGTAAGATACTGAGCTCTGGAGCTGACTTTGACATTGATGGAAGAGAACTGGCCCTCGAAATTAAGAACTTGCCGACTTTACCTTCACACAACATGACTGCATTGGAGCTTCTCTCCTTCATTCATTAGAAGCAACTGGAGGAACTATACCCCAATCTCTGGGTTGCACTAAGAATTGCCTGCATTCTACCTGTGACAGTAGCGTCAGCCGAGAGGAGCTTCTCTAAGATGAAGCTAATCAAGAACTACCTCAGATCATCAATGGGGCAGGATCGCCTCAGTGGCCTTGGCATCATAAGCATCAACCAGGACGTTGGCAGGGAGATTTCATATGATGATGTTATTGATGATTTCGCCCAGAAAAAATCTAGAAGGCAAACATTTTGAAGATACAAACAGTTCTGTATAACTGTTAACTCTTACACGATTGTATCGTAGATCTAGTAATTGTTTGGTAGTTGATAATTGCATTATTTTTTTATACATAGTTCTGTCATTTATTCTAAATAATGTATAAGCTAATTTTCAGGAATTTCATGAAGAGTATTTTTTCTGTTTGTCTTCTGAAAGTACATATTTGTTGTTTTGGACATAAATGTTTCATGATTGTTTTTTATTAACATAGCCATTTTTTGTATGTGTGCGCTGAAGTGATGTAGTAAGGCGTGAGTTGGTGGATGGAGGGGTGGGCCCCCTAATGGCTAGAAACGGCCCTGATGATACCCCACTGTTGAAAATGAAAATGGTCCAGATAAATAATTTAAATAAGATTGCTGTGAAACGGATTGACAGTATAAAAAATAAGGATGTTTTGAAAGGTTATTGAAAAGGTAAATGTGAGAATAGAGGCATGATCATGTCGTTGTACAGTGGTTGAGTGGAAAGAAAGATTAAGTAAAGGGTGAACCATAAAAACAAAGGTGTTTAGTAATAAATGTCAGGAGTAAAAGACGGACGTAATTAGTACATTTATGAATCAACGTAACTTACAAAGTAATGATGGGGTTGTTTAACCTTCGCAACATCTAAGGTTATAGACGGAGGGGACCTACAGTTTTACGTGATTTCCGAACCACGGGTCGCTACATAGTCTGGACGCAGCGAACGGTCTCCCATCCAACTACTATCCGACCCAATGTCGTTTAACTTAAAAGTATATATATATGTAAACAAAAAGTTATGGTAGCGATTTGTGTAAATAGTATCTTGGTTTCGCCCAGTGTACCCTAGATATATGCCCCCCCCCCCCCCCGAACCTTTTCATGAAAGGTGGCGCTGGATCCCCGAGATTAGGTATGGTACCCTTTCCCGGTGATGATCCTTCTGTACCATGTTTGTTCAAATGAGTGTCTTTTGGTCCCCAAGTTCAAGCGTCGTACTCGTGTCACGGTTATCAGCGTAAACCTAGTTCAGTTCCCTTTTGACCTTGGCCCAATACACAATAATGAGAGAGAACGTTTTGTAATTTCAAAAAATAACAACTTCAGAAATGCAAGCAATAAAAATGTGAACAGTTTGTCTTGAAATATAAAACCTGGGTCTGATTTAAAATAATAAAAAAAAAAAAATGGGGATAAAAACTTAAACACGTTAATTGCATTAATTTAATAACTTGCAAAAACTACAAGAACAATGTCTGAAATATGGCACAATGCTAAATTTTCAGTAACATCGGAAAAAATGAAAAAAAAAAAAAAAGTACACTTAAAAGGCAGGAGAAGGGGGTCATTTTAACCAGTATCACTATATCTGAATTTTGCTTAGTTAAATTCAATTAGATACGAGTTCATATACGCAGAATATCCAATTATATGAAGTGTATTTAGGGAATGTCCAAGACATTTTTCGTGCACCAATCCATCTTGTGCTTAATTTTCGCTAATAATTAATAATCTGGAAACGAGTCTCTCATTTTGACAAAGTCGTACAATTTCATTTCGGAGGTAAAATTAAGATAAGAATTTTAACTACTAATTGTATACAAACACTTAAAAAGACCACTCATTATAACGGGCTTTGCCTTAAATTATGGGTTGATTTACTACGAACAAATTCTAAATGTGTAGAAAGTTGGTATCAAAAGAAATTAATGAAAACTTTCGTGTTTTAAACGGATAGAACCCAAACATTTTTGGCGATATTGAAATGAATTTAGATGTATCTTCTACAGATAATAAACGATGTATAACAATGCAATTAAACCTACCGGTAGTACACCTATTACTAACAATACAATAGTTTAGCTAAACGTTTCCAAAAAGAAGAAATGAACGGAATAATAATACAGGGAGACTAGATTTGTGAAAAAAAAACCAACTAAATATAAGCAAATGCAAAATGAATAGAGGAGTAAAATACAAGAGATAAAAATTAAATAGCACTAATGTTCGTAATTAAGTACAATCATATATATATATATATACATATATATATATATATATATATACACTGTATATATTTTTAAGTACGACTCTTAAAAATAAAATTAAGTACATGCTTTCAATATTGAACACACAAGTTTATAAACGTATATTCGTGTGTATATATATATATATATATATACCTCGCTCATCGAATCGTTATTCAGTGGAACTTAACATCTATTCGTGTCACGTCTGTAAACTCTTACTTCGTACTTAACCAACTTTTTCAGTCGCATGACCTTGCACAATTGTGTGCAAATGTGTTTTATATGCGTTTGGAAATCACACTCAAAACGATATCCGCTCCTGACAAAGGAGTCAGATTTTTGGAAGTTCCTTACTATCTCTGTGGAACCTAGTAGACTCGTGACACAATGCGAGATGTCAGCAACGTGACTTGTAGTAACTGAACATTCAATGCGGTACTTAATAGCACAATAATTACAGTATCGTATATCATTTTTCCAAAATATCCACTATGGAATGCTGCGGAGCAAAGCTGGTAATCATGTCCTTACCATGCTTCCAATTTAACATGTTCACACGTCCATACACAAACACAATAAGCAATAAATATATAAAATAATATAATAAAAAGAGCTTGAAGCTGTATTAAAATAGTAAGATAGGCAAGAAATATGATCCATTATATCACAGAAATTATCTTAACAATATTTTAATAATAGAAAATAGAAAAACATTCTCATTGCAATAAACTTAATAATAATCACCACGATTTTGTGTATGTATACAAACACACACGTACGTTCCGTAACAACTTCACAAATTTTTTAAGTGTTTTCACACACACAAATGAATGACATACACAACCTTTTTCTCCTTGTGTATTAAGTGTGTGCAAAATTTATGTATACTACTAAATACGTACACAATTTTACTCCATACATCTAAACCAAAATCATGAACGTTTTATTGTATTAAAAATATATATACATATATAGTGATACACGAAGGTTCCGTGAGAAATCTTATCTTCTCACGAAGGCCGGGCTCGAGGCACCGACCCTGAATTTAGGAAACTAGTGTGTGACTATTTCCTAAAAAGTATTGAAGTGTAGTTAATATTTATCCATCTCGACAGTTTATTTAACCCATTAGTGCTCACTGGTAGAATTTCCTACCGACAAAATTGTTTGTCATTATTGCATCACTCATACCGAAGATCACGTGAATACGAGAAAAAGTGATGCAATAATGACAAACAACTTTGTCGGTAGGAAATTCTACCAGTGAGCACTAATGGGTTAAATTGTATAAAAAGCCGTAATGCAAATGAAAAGCATTTATTATGAGGAACAAACTTCCTTCTAAGCTGTTCTCACCTTCAGGAGGAAGGCTTTGCTTCTACCCGAATTATTCTTTCTGACGAAGGTCAAACTTGTTGCTCTTAGACCTACAGCTTAACGTGAACCACGACCCACTAGGGGTGGTCAGAAATTACGAAGTCCTCGCCCGGTCTCGAACTCATGACCTCCCGATCAGCAGCCCAGCGTCTTAACCACTAGGCTACTCAGGTACCCACCTACCTACCAACCAATTTTATCGTATGGAAGGATGAACAGCTGGGTGAGCTGCGCGCCGCCTGCCGTCACCGGGAATCGAACCCAGGGCCGGTAGTCCGCGATGCTAACCACTAAAATATATATATATAAATAAGTTTTCACCTAAAGATGGTTACAGTTGTGATTGGAGGCTTGTACTTCGTAATAAATCTTTTTACACCTTCATTGCGGCTTCACACCATTCAAAATACTGAAATATTGATAAACCAATCATTTCTACAACAAATAACTTTCAGTGATAGAATAAGCGCTTACTAATTTTCGTAAATAAAATATAAGAAATAAAAATGATAACAGGCAAGATCCGAACCTCCTATTTCCATACACGGAGGCAGTGGGCGTGAACTCCAAGAAAGAATCACGTGAGCCCGAGTAATCACGGAAAAGGTGGCTGGCTCAACTCCACCCGTCACGGAGACGAAAGTCGAACCCGGGACCTTCACAATCCGAGTTCAATCTCCACCCAACCAAACCAGGGAAGTCTCGATATATTTGTCAAGTTACCATATCGTAATTCATGGTAATTCATCAATAATAAAATGAGGAACTGTAATATTGCATTAACCGAAACTTACGAAGTCATAACCAGCTGCAGTAAATTTTTAACTAATAAACACGTTACATCCCCATGCGAATGTACTTAATTAAAATATCTGCTAATAAAGTAAGATAAAATTTAAAAATTAAGTACATATCTGCCTTCGTCTAAAAGTAAAGTAAAAGTGTCGTACTACTGCAAATTTTTTAAATTAACACTAAATTTAAAAAAAAATTAAATTTATCCAAAAGTTATTTCCTTTTCGATATAATTTCAATCTTATCACAATATTCGTAAGTCTCCAGGAATGGAATGCCAACAATTACACAATGTACACAAAACTTGCATATTTGAACAGACATTAAGAGAGATTTGTGAATCAAACAAAAAATATATAATGACAAATGGGGAATTTCCTTAACTGATAAATAATATCAACGGTCCAATATGTTCACATACGACCGGATAAAACCCCTAATCAAACTCTTGATAAAATAATAACCTAATAGGTCTGCAGCATCATTGCGCGTGTACAACCCTATTAAGGAGGATTCCGGGGTAAAGAACGGAACCCTCGCCCTATGTCGTCGTCTACATAATCATAAAATGATCCTACATATAAAAAGTTTGAGAAAAGGTTTAAAAAGATTTATTACAGCTTTGCTATCATTTAAAAAAAACTTTTCACTGAATTCTTTCTCCTTGACAAGCTCTCGCATCTACTCACTGACGCGGAGGGTCACTCAAATGATTCTTGGGAAATTGGCAGCGTCGCAGCAGAGAACGGAGAACATGAAACCCGGGAGGGAGAGCGAGCGCGGAACGTGGCCGCGACGGGAAAAGGTCGTCGACGATGTCAAAGGGGGGCAGGAAGGGTCGAAGGGCGGGTGGGGGGTCTTATTGAGGACGGGAGTGAAGGAGGGCTCCAGGGGGTCTCATCTGGAGAGGTTAGAAGTGGAGGTGGCGGAGGCAGAGGAGATGGGAGGGGTATCCGAAGGAGAGTCTTCTTCGGATTGGGAGGAAGAGAGGAGGTAGAGAGGCGAGGTGGTGAGGAGGGAGAGAACAGTGTCTTCTCTCTCCATCTCGCGAAGAATGACGATCAGTGCTCCTGCGGAAGAACACGGAATCAACACGGAAGAAATTACATTTCTTCCAAACCCAACTCGACTAATAAATAACCTCAATCATTTCACATTTAAAGTAATGAACATTTCCACTATACAGGGTGAGCAAAAAGTCTGGGCACCCTCTGAAAATAAGATAGTGTACATGAAAGAAAGAATTGATTACATATTAACATTTAATTTAATTTTTAATTTAAAAAAAAACAAGATACGTAAATATTTTGAGGGGGTGCCCAGACTTTTTGCCCACCCTGTACACTACCCGAATACCCATATAATTTTAAAATCCAAATTTTAGACTACATTCTTAGTATGCTTTGTATCGTTTTAAACGCCTCTAGCATTTTCTTATAAATTTATAATACTCGTAATTTTACAATTTGAAAATGTAAAAGAATTCGGGGGAGTAAAAAATTAAACAGTACAATATTCTTATTACGATAATACAAAACAACGAACTAATATTATCAATGACAACAGTTGCTAAATTTTTATTAAGTTTCTTCATTATTTCCTGGGACTTACCCAAGGTAGAACTGGGGTTCTCCCCCCAGGCATTCAAAAGGGAAGCGGTGGGTGACATCTTTACCCCTCCTGGGGGATTGGCGTTTGTAGAATCGAGGGAAGGCAACAAATTCTGAAGGCCTAATTTAACGGCCAGAACGCACCTATGAATAAAATTTTGTTTTCGAGAAGGAAAGAAATACAATTTGTTCGAGAGAAAAGCGTAGTGCTGAGCAACTTATAGATAAATCACTTCAATCTATTATATGACATGACAAACTAGATAGGGACTCAGTAATTTATACTAACTGACCAAAATAGTGTTCATATAAGAGGCTGAAAAGAATCGTAATTACACGCTAGGAACATGAACGAGTTTCTTTCAAAAGTTTGTGGTAACCTATACAAAAATAGGAAGGTCTCACCAATCGGATCCCCTTGGGTGAGGGGGATCCAGGAGGGAGGCGAGCTTCTGAACGGTGACGGTGCACAGGCTGGAGACGTGAATGTCCCTCCCGATGGTGATGCTGTTTAGCACCTGAAATGTAAATTCAACACCACTTTCATCGCGACTTCTGAGGGAATCATCTCTTACAGTGTAAAATTGCCAGACATATTTCAAAGGAATAAGACTAAATAAGTAAATCTTTAATCTATGAATGAAAATTATATGGAAAGGTAACAGCCAGAGTCATTTCCCGACGATACGGGGATGAATGTCCCCCTAATGTAAATAACGCCCTTTAAATAAAAAAAAAAAAATATTTATTTATTTTTACGAGCTGAACTTGTTAAGCGGAGTTTGGTAGTAGCTGTGAACGTCTAACAGGAAAGCAACAAAGAACTTGTAGGAAATTGGAAGAATATGATTAATAAATGTGATATAAACACGGTTAATATTATTGAAATTCATTAAATAGTAATTTCTGAAGTGGAAAAAGTGAGTAAAGTTCCTTGTAATAATAATAGCTTGAGATATGGTACGATTGTACCCTCAATTTAGTCCAAAACTCGCGAGTCACTCCCGTCTGACTAAAAATGGAAAAAATTTTTTGGAGAACGAGTTCGTTGTCAGGTTAATGAACCATCCGCCATGATTTGTAAACTGTGGGTAGCACACTCACCTCCTGCGAGCCGAGGCAGACCACCTGTGAAAAAGATTCCCCGCTGCTGGTCAAGGGGTTCTTTAACGAGCATGACACTCCGTCCGTCAAAAGCCCCGCGTACACGTCAGCTGGCGACCACGCGTAAACAGTGTGCGCGTGTTCTCGAAGTTGCTGGGAGCTTATGACGTGCTTTTCAAGAACGAGGCCGGGACACATTTCCACCATTACCTTTAGATGCAAAATTTAGTACGTTAAAAATCGCTTTTTACGCGATTCAAAATAATGCTCAAAAAGAAAAGAAAAATGATCGCGTTTTGAAACTATAAAAGACTTAACTTATCTACATTAAAAGTCATTTAAACATTACACAGTTACGAACAATAAATTACACTTCTTCCAAGCATACATATTTTGTCACTGCAATTTAACAACGAACGCTGAAATGAAACTTACACTACAAAATGACAACGATACCTTGCGAATGTTATATTTAGGATGTTATCACTCCAAATAAAAAGGAAACACAAGGGAATTAATAATAATAATAATAATAATAATAATAATAGCGTACTTGATCGATCATTGCGAGAAGATCCTCCATGAAAAAGAAAACGACAGAAGACGCCTTGGGAGGTCCTCTGACCTTCACCTCCACTGCTTCCCCCTCCTCCTCTAAGGTCACGAGGGCCTCCAAAGGGCCAGAGCAGAACTTGGACCCCTTGTGCCACTGGTAGAGGTCAGTATCGCATTCGGGATATTCCTGCCATGACCTCCGCAACTGAACCTGAAAACAAAGTGAGAGTGGAACAAAAATTAGAATGACTTGTGAACCAAAATTTCTATAATAAAAAAATGCTGCCGATTTAGAAGGGGAGGGGGGAAGCAACCTACCCCTCAAATTCTTTATAATGAAAAAAAATGTATGGCATGAATTTGGTGAGGTAAAGTTGCGTTTCTGATATCACTTTTTTCTTTCTCTTGGATAACTGGGCGCACGTGATGAGTGTGGGCATGGTTTGGAAGATCTGATTTCCGTTTTCATTTCCAATTTCAACTCCTTTCCTGTGGTAGCATTTCATCACTTTACGGCAGTGGCTCACGCGAAGAGGAGAGAAGCTTTACTTTTATTTCTGCGTGATAGCTTTGTACGTACTTAAATATAAGCATGGAGAGTTTGACCTTCTCTTCTCTCTTAATCCTTTTTGAGCTTGCCTGGAGTGGTCCATGGGGTCTTTGTTGGCCCGATATTTCTGTAATTAGGGCTGTAAATATTTTGTATAAAATCAGAACCATGCGTTCGAGGTTTTTCTGACGATACCAAGTACAGAGGACGACGGATATAAGAGCATCCTCGGTTCCCAGACCAAACGCTCTTATAACCGTCGTGCTCTTATATCCGTCGGTGGCTATGGAGACCTTAGAAACGATTGTAAAGTGCTAATGAACACGTTTATTGGGTGTAGAATCATTATCAAAAGTACACTGGTCATTAACAGCCATTACATTACACATGGTCAAATTAGTGAAAAAAAAAACGTGTTCAAGTCAATAATAGATCAACAATCACGCATCAGCCAGTGTACGTCAACCCAGTAAAAATATTGTCATCAGTCCACTGTCAAATTATCACATGTTCTTGAAGTCTGGAATTCGGGATTGTTTCTTCTTGGTGCCCAAGCGCTGGGCAATCGATGCTTCCACATCCTTTAGTCTACTGTAGATGTGTCGCTGGAATGCAAAATTCGATGAATTGGACGAAGTCACAAATCATAAACGAATACGGACAACACAGCCAACAACAACAACAAACACAGGATTCTAGAACTCAATAATCTAGTCTGGCCTAGCGCCGGGAGAAACGCTCTTATATCCGTCGGTGGCCGCTCTTATTCCGTAGGGTTTTACTATGTAAAAAATCCGGTGCCCTTGATTCCCACTCTTATATCTGTCATCCTCTGTAGTTGATACACGACTAGTACAAATACGAGGTGTTCAAAAACGTTCCCGAACTGGTTATGCTGCGCGCGCATCACATGACGCGCATGCGGGTCATGTGATGCATGTTGTAGTGTAACCCAGTCTGCGTCCAAAGACACTGGTATTTTGTTCGAGAGAAAATACGATATCAACAAGCGGTAACCACAGGCGCGTCATGTGATGCGCGCGCAGCATAACCAGTTCGGGAACTCTTTGAACAACCTCGTATATTATGATGTTAGTTTATACAATGGTACTATCTAGTGTGTGTGTGTGTTCTCTTTGTTATAAAATTTCTTTGACTACTTCTCCAGGTTCAAGGTACTCCTTCAACTTTTTCCCGTGCCCGCCTCTGGCGGAAAGGGAGGGAGCGAGCGAAGGGATGGGAGAGAGCATTATGCTTTTCTAGCCAGTATTCTACTATTGGTAGAATAATTTATAAAAAAGCACTAGTTTAATAACAGGAACTTCCTTGAGTGGGCCATAACGTCTTTGAGGCTTCCTCCTGTTCTTGAAACTCCTTGAAACTCAAACGACGCAATGCAATGCATCTCCCAAATCGTTAGACTTTTAATGGCAGTTTATCAAATCACTCAATTACTAGATCGGAAGAGAGTGGTGATCCTTTAAACTGAAAACAAATCTCAAATGGTTTATTTTCCATGAAGAATGGAACTCTTCCGAACCTTACCTGAATCCTGGTGTAAATAGGGGGCAGGAGGTGCTGTGTTGGAGCGGGGGATTTAAGTCTCACTCCCGCATACACCCCACCTTCGTATCTGGGATCCGATGGGTCCCACAAACCATCCAGCGTCTCAACTTTATTGAAACAAGGGAATTCGTACTCTATCTCGCCTTCATTGTCACACTGGAAGAAAGTTTAATAGATGCATTGGCAGTGGGAGAAAGTGCAATAAATACAGTCGGCCTGCACACTATCACTTAACGAACAATATTCTATATTACAATGGGCGTAACTGTAATGGGCGTAAGAGTGCCTTAATAGACTGATAAATCTGATATCCGTTCTTAAGTAAGTGTGATATATAATTATTTTTTTGCCCATTAAACCATTCAATATTCAGAAGCCAAGTCCAGATCCGATCGAACAGTATCGCAAATATAAACATTTAAAAACCTTCGTTAGAAACGTTGCAATGTAGTACAGGGTGAACCACATAAAAGCGGCCCCAAGAAAATATTTCGTATTTCTTTTTGTGTGTAAAATTTTCTTCGGGGCCGCTTTTATGAGGTTCACCATGTACAATTTATATTATTATTATTTACGGTGGGGCTGTAGGAGGACTCGAAGCGTGAGAAAGGGTTAAACCAGATAAATAAACGAAAAGAAACCGTACAGGGTGAACCACATAAAAGCGGCCCCAAGAAAATATTTCGTATTTCTTTTTGTGTGTAAAATTTTCTTCGGGGCCGCTTTTATGAGGTTCACCATGTACAATTTATATTATTATTATTTACGGTGGGGCTGTAGGAGGACTCGAAGCGTGAGAAAGGGTTAAACCAGATAAATAAACGAAAAGAAACCGTACAGGGTGAACCACATAAAAGCGGCCCCAAGAAAATATTTCGTATTTCTTTTTGTGTGTAAAATTTTCTTCGGGGCCGCTGTAGGAGGACTCGAAGCGTGAGAAAGGGTTAAACCAAATAAATATACGAAAAGAAACCGTACGACATTATCCGACTGCACGACGAATTCGATAGAAAGGTTGAAAAAAAAAATCACTAAACTAAGCCTAAGCCTAAGCTAAACTTTTTTAATCTTTTAAAAATTGAATAATTTTTGTCTTCAGAAACTTCAAATTTTTTTTTTTTTTATCTTCAAGAGGACGGAAAGCTTTTTCTTTATGAAAACCATTCAGAACATGACTTATAAGCCTTCACCTCATTTGTTTATTAAGAAGAAATGTCACTCTCTAAATGCACCATCTACTTTAGGCATACGGACTAATTGTTTGATGAAACGGATGCCATTTTAATAAGGTTTAAACGCCAAAATTAATGTAGTTTCCCCTTGTCTTCCCGTCTTCTTTCCCCTTGTCTTTAGATTCTGCTATCAGATTCGCACCGAAAGTGTATCTCTGTTAAAAGATCTTGAAATACGAGGTATTTTAATTTGACAGCACCCACTGTCAAATAGACAAGTGAACTTCTAATACATTCGAAGAATAGGTGTCGAGAAGACATATAAACTACATTAATTATGTCGTTAAACCCTTTAAGGGGCGGAATTTTTTGTAGGTTTAAGTTATGAATGCGTGTATTTGAAACGCTACCAATATGCAACGGTCGTCCTGAAAGGGTTAAAAAGCCTTACTGAAGTAACTGCTGTTTCATCAAACATCCGTATACCTAATGTACTAAACAAAGCGGATTCTAGTTGGAAAATGATATTTATTTTTAATTGTGTAATGAACAAATGAGGTAAAGGCTTATATAAGTCATGCTCTAAACGGCTTCCAGAAAGAAAGCTTCCAAAGGAAATAAATAAAGTCGAAAATACTAAAGTCTTTAAATTACGGTCTTTAATGAAAAAGTAACGAACAGTTTCATCAATACAATTTCCGTCCTCTGCAAGACAAAAACATTTTACAGACAAAAATGGACACTTTGAAGCTGATGTATTATTATTATTATTTAAAAAGAAAACTTACTTGAGTGCACAAATGGAGAGCTTCCAAGACTTGTAGTAGGTCCAGGGCGTCACAGTCTGGGAAACTCATTTGGAAATCATCAACTGTGTAACACCCTGTAAAAGAACGAGTGAAAGGCGTCACACGAAGCAAGATAAGTTGCTGTTGTATTTCACTCATTGTATATTAATATCGAGAAGGACTTTCAAACTGGCTTTTGGAAAGAAAAGAGATATATATGGGCTACGTCGTGGCCAATATCGTAACACCGCTTCCCGGAGATCAGCGAAGTTAAGCGACATTGGGTCTGGGTAGTAGTTGGATGGGAGACGCGCCCAGATTATGTAGCGACCCGTCGTTCGGATCCCACGTAAAGCTGTAGGTCCCCTCCGTCATATGACCTTAGATGTTGCGAAGAAGGTTAAACAACTAAATATATATTAGGGTGGCACAAAAGTCGCATATCATAGGTATTCCATACATTAAAACCAAGCTCACCCTCTCATCTATTGTTAATTTCGCAGCCATCCCCTACCTAAAAGAAAAAAAATAGTATATTATAGTAAACACTGAAAATTCCTATGATGCGCGACTTTTACGCCACCCTATATATATATATATATATATATATATATATATATATAATATATATATATATAAATAAAATTCACTCTTTATGGCTGTCTAGTCGTGTCACCTGTAACTCTGGCGTGATTGCTGTATTCCGTGGAGAGCAGGAGGCCAATCTGTTTAGAGGTAAGCCACGGAGGGTCCAAAATTACCAGGTCTTGAGCCCCCGCCTTCAGGTAGATGATCTCTCCGAGAAGCTGCAGCTGCGTCACCACCTCCTTCAAGTGCTCATCTCCAGCCAAGCAATTCACGCGCTCATGGACCACGTCGATGAACTGCGGCCAAGACACGACGGGGAACTCAATCAAGGTGTTGCGCCACTCCGGCAGGAGGGCAACCATGGCGTTGAGGAACCCAGTCACACGGGGTATCTCCTGAAGGAGGGGGGGAGGGAGGAAACAAATGTTAATTTTTTCCCTCCTCACTTTAAAACATGAATTAGACAAAACATTACATCATCATTCACTTGCCTGAAAAGAGATACCAACTGTACAAAATCTCATACTTTTGAAACATTGCGATTCCCTTAATTAATGAACGAGTGTGACGTCATCACATTTAGGAAATAAATTTCTTAGTTTGAATATAAAGTCGCTAAAAAAAAATTATGTTAATTTCAAAAGATTATTAAGAAATTATTATAAAACTAAACAAAAAATGATATCCCAGTTAAAAAAAAAAAAAAATCATACGCCATGTTACATATTTCAATTATTTCATGGTCTACATGTACATAATTTAAAAATAATTATAGGGCAAAAAATTAAACCAAAAAAAACATTCTTTGAATAATTATTAATAAAAATAGACCAAAGATGACCCCCATTTGCAATAAAATTCACAAATCCTACATACAGTTACACAGATTGTCGATCAATGCTGATTTTACAAAAAATCTAAAGAAAAAATGTAAAAAGTAGTATGTGTGCACTAGACCACAAAAGTGGCAATTGTCTCGTCTCTAAATGGCTATGTGATTAAATGACTCTTTTCCAAAGTGATTATGCGATCGTGTGAGAGTATAATTCCAGAAAGTAAAGTGATCATGCAGTGTATAATAATGACAATGAAGACAAAAAATGTTAAAGGAGGTGTTTACTTCAGCTAACATGCAAGTTTCATACTCTCATACCCTGAAAATGAACGATAATATGGGAATACTGCTGTGCAATATATTATTAATTATATATGCTATTAACAGCAATGATGGTAACTTCGCATGAATCATTAAATTTACAATTTTTTACAAATGAAATTTACAAACAACAACAACAACATACTCACGAGTTAGTACATTTTAATAACACCTGAATATGACTGTCGTAAACGTATTCAGTGTGTTTGAACTCGAGTTCCACCACCGTATGACCTTCATACTCACTGAGCTCCAGTCACTCCTCCTTGACTAAATCACCAAAAATGTGCACATTCTTATAATTCATCTTTACTTACGTTACTTTCACTTCAAAATCTTTCACGCCAAAGATATTTCTGAGCGTCTCTCTCTCACACACACACACACACACACACACACACACACACACACACACACACACACACACACACACACACACACACCAAAATATGGTCCTACTTTCAAATTCTCTCCAAAGACAGCGCGTCTGGAATTCTTTACAAGATACAAGACAGACATTGCATTATCCTCCGTTTAGGACCTTCATTACACTGGTTCTTTTTCAAAACTAGAATCAAAATTAGTCGAGGATTTTATAAGCCTCTACTTATTTTTTCCAGGACGCAGTAATCAAATGTAACCATTTCTTAGTCAAGTTCGTAAAATTATTAAATGACCCTATTTGGTGAGAGTAACTAAACTATATCCAAAAAAAATAAAAAATATACCATAAATCACTACTTAAACCTTTTAGATAGTCCATCAAACACGTTTTAAACTAAAACAAAATGATGCTAAAATAAAGAATGATACAGAAATTAACATGAAGAAGGAGGAAAAGAAGTAGGGAGCTTTGACAGAAATGTATTTTAAATAAAATAAAGTGTTGCAAGGACACATTAAAATAAGTTACACATAAATAAATGCAACTAAATGTCTAAGTTTTTCACTGTAACTTTCAACTAAAAAACATAAACGAAGACTTCATTAAGCTAAAACTGCGATCACTGTTTTGCAGGACACTCTTGCACACCGATAACACGTCAAGACACGTCAACATCTGCGAAGCTTAATCCCTGTTGGATTACAATTAAAAACAAAGGATCAAGATCAGCTCCAGTCGTGCAGGCCTCATCGATACAACCAAAGGCAGTCTCTATCAATCCGGATTAGAAGTAAAACTGAAATGGTATTCGGAGGATTACTGATCTCTAGGGATTAAGATCATTTAACAGGAAAGGGATTGAATAATCTGATTAACCAATTGACCTTAACTGATCATAATTATTCTCTGTAAGGATTAGGATGAAGAGTTTATCAAATAAGGTTTCGAAATAATAAGATACCGTAAGGGACTCTGATAAAGTAACCTAAGGATTACAATCCTAATTCGAGCAGTCCCAATACATTAGGATTGCGGAACCCTTAAATCATAATCCGAGTACAAGAATCAGGAACAGGATTTATATAAAAAGATAAAAAGAATTAATAATACTTCATACTTATGCAAAAAAAATGTCTTCAACAATGGCGAAAAGGATTAGGATCAGACACTTAATCACAATCCACTTGAATATGAAGTGTATTGGGGCGTATCTTAAAAATAACTCGTGTTATATGGTTCCAAAAGATTTTATATAATTTTCGATGCCCGAAAATAAAAGCCTAATCCTTTCCGAAGCTAAATCCAACTCCACATGCTAATCGATAATGAAATTTCAATTAATTTAGTCAGGATATATATAAAATAGTATATATTTTCCTATCCTTTAAAAAGACACAGAAAGGAGAGGAGAGGATAGGAATCAAGGAATCAATTTTAATCCTAATCCGGATTTGGATATAAATATAGTAGCGCATTACAAGCGTGAGGATTACGATCTACGTGAGGTTTCACCTCGGCTACATCCGGTTGCAGGATGGTGTAGCCTTCGTTAGAGGCGGTTCGATCCACGGAGAAACACACGCTGCTCGACTTCCAACCCTGCCACGGCGGAAGAAAGCCCCCGGAATTAGTCAGGGAAAGAATTCCGCAATATAACTTTAACCTTTTATTACTATTATTACTATTGGGATTATTACGTACTTTACAATAATAATTAATTAGATATCTTTCATCAGGTTTAAGGTTTTTTATTGCAGTATTTTTATCTCCTCAATATATTTGCGAGTGAGTCGGCAGTTTAATAATCTTCCTATCTCATATATCCTACATAAAAAAGGAAAGATTCAGCGAAAACAAAGTGGCTTTGTTAAAATAAATATAAAAGGCAACTAATTACAAAATTACAGGAAAAATCTTAACTAAATGTATTTCTTGTACATGTCAGCAATTAAGGACTGCGTTATCATATTGCCATTTCAATCCAATACTTGTGTTATCTAATCGGCGAGTGACTCGCGATAGATAAGGAATTATTCAGTCCACACTCAATGGAAATGAGAACTTTAAAAACACATTTCTCAAGAGACCTGGTATAAGAATTTAGTAGGGAATCGAAAATGGGCAAGTTTTTATTGACCATGTATGTATTTACATCTTTAACTATTGCTCTACTAGACCCTCCAATTAAGACACATTTTTATTTTTTCTAATGTGGCTGGTACTAGCCTGACGTTTCGGGACAGACTCGGGAACCAGGCTTAACCAGGTTTAATTGAACCCTCTTACCGTCTTTAACTCCAACTGTGAATTCATTACAATTTTAACCTGGATACTGAAAATCTATTTTGCTAGATTTTAGTACAAATCGTAGAACTAGGCCACATGTTCATCGGATAGCGACAAACCAAAAAACCTAAAAATCGGCTTACTCCTTCTTACCATCTATTATCCCCATTAAAATCTGTACAAACACTGGTAGATAATGAATACGTACAAGTAAGCATAAAGGATGGTATGTCCGCCTCGAATGTACAAATAATACGTACCCACAATATACCTTCTACAAATACAGTTCCTAAATTTATTTTGCGAGAACCTGAAACACTTTATTATAAAGAAAAATGTAACGTCCATCCTCCTTAATTAAATTACCGAAATTTTGATAGGAAAAACTGTAAACTTGAATTTAAAATACTGAAATTAACATCCTGACACAAACGGTAGACCCATATTCAAGATTTCCAAATAAATATTCTATCAAAAAATCTGAAAAATTATAAGCCAAAGAAAAGAAAGCTTTTTCTACTGTCTAGCATACTATTAAAAACGTATCCTTTCCATTGGGGGATTTTAAGACCAAACCAACCCACAAATTGAAAATAAAAAGTGGGCATACCTTATCCAGGAAATAAAAAAAATGTTTACCTGTGTTAATTTAGTCTTCACGTTCGACACGTACGTCTTCAGGGCTTTGATCCCGGCAGAACCAGGAGCGGTCGCTTCCAACACGAAGATCGAATCATGCAGGTCAAAAATATCACCGTACAAAGACATTAACTTTTCCTAAGGAAAAATTCCAGTGAACTACTTATTTCCCTACCGCAATTCTCTACCTCTTTAATTGAGGCTCTCCTAGGAAGAAGTGGCTAAGCGACAAGAGTAAAAACGTCAGGAAACGCAGTTAAAAGTTGTACCAACTTGAAAGTGACATAACTTTCGAAAATATTTCTCGAAATATCTTCAAAAGTTCAAAAGTTGTGGCACTTTCAAATTGGTATAACTTTTAACTGCATTTTATACTTTTGTCGCTTGGCCACTTCTTCGTAGGAGGGCCTCAATTAATCCTTTAACTGCTCCATTTCAATGTTATCATTGAATCAGTGTGGCGAGTTTCAGTGATCGACAGAAAACCCAAATCAGGTAGCCTCGATCAGAGCACCGGATGAAATTATACGAAAACAGAGTACAGTAACTCCCCGATTTACGGCCTCCCCATTTGCGCGGTTTCGGATTAACGCGGTCCAAAAAATTGCGTTGCGTTTATTTATAAAAAAAAATTGAATATTTTTTGGACCGCGTTAATCCGAAACCGCGCAAATGGGGAGCGCGTAAATCGGGGTTACTGTATACTCGATAGTTGGACCAGTTAAAGGGTTAAAACATCATTTATTTTGCAATTTCATTCGACTTCGCTAATTTAGAATATCGTACACAGGTTCTATAAAATAACGCCATTAAACACACACACACACACACACCGTGCCCATCTCCACATAAGCGGGGTACCAACATTTTTAAATCCATATATCTAAGGGCCTAATCAACAAAACTTAATTTAACCAAACCTAACCTAACCTCAGTGCCATCAAATCGAGAAAAGCTTGATAAGTGTTTCGGATGCAACTGTACGCTTGAAAGGTGGTTTCCGTTAAGTCATCAAACAGTGAGGTACGTACTAAACTAAACTAACCTAGCCTAGCCAAACCTAATCAGGACCAATATATCTTTTTTCCGACAGCAAAAATGCTTCTAGTTTTTAATATATTTACTTTTTTAATGTTCTGAGGTGCCAAAAGTGTTATCTCACGGAAAGAAATTACTCCGCTTCATCTGTGAATTATCATACACTCGACCTCACTTATGCCCAGATACCTGCGCGCGCGCGCACACGCACACTTCCTCTTTCTCACCCACTGCATACAAATTACAATAAAAAAAAGAACCCTGTCGTAACAACATCAATGTCCCCGCCTCTACTTGTGACCTTGACTCTCGATGCAACTCATTCTTGCTTGCGACACATCGTCTTGTGATCATACATAAGTGTATGAAGTTTCATCAATTTCTGGGCAGTTCAAAAGTTATAGCGCTGACAAACATAAAGCTCCATTTGACATTTAACTTCTATTTGTGATGGTGATCTCTGATGCAGGTATCTAATTCTTGCTCGTGACACATCGTCTTTTGATGAGCCATGTGTGTGTGTGTGTGTGTGTGTGTGTGTGTGTGTGTGTGTGTGTGTGAAGTTTCATCAATTTATGCTCAGTGGTTCGTCATTTTGTGGACCTCCATTTGACCTTTGACTTCTATTTGCGACCTTGACCTTGGTATGGCCCTTCCACATCTATTTGGTCGGGGACATTAAGAGCTGCCAACGAAAAGCGTTAAAGAATAAGTTAAAGTTACCTGAAGCAGTGCCATTTGCGGAGCGATATATTCCCCTTGAGCATTTTTATGGCACTGTGCCACATCCGCGTGAGTAGCCACCAGTGCCACTCTGCAAGTTTTATTTGGTTTTCCTCTAAACCCTGGGAAAAAAAAATTATTTTCAATTGTAAGAAAAGACAAACCATATACAGACCAGACAGACAGACAGACAAACAAAACTATTACCTAAGGGTTCCGTGGGGGGAAGTCTTGCTTGGAGGAAAGAGAGCCAGAAGGTGGTTTGTTGCAGCTGGATGTGAAATGGAAGGTGAAGAGGGAAAACGATGAGGTGAATGCAAGTCGAATTTCCGATGAAGTGGTCGTAAACGCAAAAATAAGCCTCATGTCCCGAAAAATCCCACACAGACACATCACCCACACCAGAGACGCTCATCTAAAAGGAATTAAGAGGTATAACATTTATAAGGATATAAACATTTGTGAATCTCGACCTATTTTTTTAGTCACGTTGATCCTAAAAAATCAAACTCGAGGGGAAAAGAAGTAAAATGATGCTGACCACTTTAGCAATGAAATTATTTACAAATAACCTTGCAATAATAACAAGCTCACGTTCGGGGGGAGAGAAAGAGAGAGTTACAAGGAGTTACAAGGACAAGTACCTCAAAAGGCCTTGCGGCCCATACCGAGGTACCAATGGCAACGGGTGCCAGGGAAAAATTTCTACACATTGTCACAACTAGCTTCTCGAACAGCCACCCCAGAAGACAGTAACATACATCCTCAAATAGTGTGCAAGATTCGGTCTAACCTTTTCTTGAACTGATCCACAGAGGAACTGTTGACAACTTCTGAAGGTAGCCTGTTCCATGTGTCACAGATCTTATAGGTAAAGTAATTCCCACACACACTAGTGCTAAACCGTTTCAAATCCAACTTTCAACCGTTGTTGCGAGTTGAGTTATCATTTAAACTAAACATGCTTCTAAAATCGACATCGTCGAACCCGTGTAAGAACTTGAAAACCTCGATGAGTTTACCGCGCAGCCTCCGAGTTTCCAGCGAAAACAAATTCAAGGCGTGTAAGTGTCGATTGGAAATTGCCTCCTGATATAACCCAACAGCTTCTGGGCTTTCTTTTCCACCTCTACGCACTGTTTCGTAAACTTAAGGTTGCTGTTAATTAGCACACCCAAGTCCTTTTCCAAATCAGTGGCCTCGATATTACTCCCCAGCATGGAGTAGTCCGACTTGGGACTGGCGTAGCCAATGTGCATGACCTTGCATTTACCCAAGTTAAACGGCATTTGCCATTTTTCGGACCACTCTCCTATCCTACGTAGGTCCGCAAGCAGTTGCTCGATCGCTTCGGGCGTCCCAACATTAGCCTCAAGCTTGGTGTCATCAGCGAATATGGCGATCCTACTGACGATGCCAGCGTCGATATCATTTATGTAAATGATAAACAACAGTGACCCCAAAACGGAACCCTGAGGAACCCCGCTAGTGACCGAGGCCCAACCCGAGGTAGCGCCTTTAATTACAACCCTCTGCCGCCTATTCTTCAGCCAGCTTCCAATCCAGTTCCTACTTCCCCATCGATACCCAGCGCGCGGGGTTTGGCCATTAGCCGGCGGTGAGGTACCTTATCAAAGGCTTTCTGAAAGTCGAGATAAAGTATATCAATCGCCCTACTCTTATCGTACTCACTCCACATGACGTGGAAAAACTCGAGCAGGTTAGTGAGACACGACCTATGCCGCCTAAACCCATGTTTGGAGTCCCCAAGCAGCTTGTAGGAATCCAAATGGTCAATGATCCTATACACTATTATCCCCTCTAGTAATTTACCTACGACCGAAGTGAGACTAATGGGACGATATTTCCCTGGACTTTAGTGATCCCCTTTCTTAAAGATAGGGGTCACGTTGACTTCCCTCCAGTCACCAGGCACCTGGCCCGTCTCCAACGATTTGTTGAAGAGTGTAGCCAGGTGGGGAGCCACCTGGTCGCGCACTTCCCGCAAGACTCTGGGGCCAGGCGCCTTAAACGCGTTCAGTTTGTCTATTCTATCGGCAACGTCTGTCACGGTACACCGAACACTATCCAGGCAAGCACCGTCGTGCATGACGCCTGGCTCGGGGATGACGCGGGTGTCCTCTCTGGTGAACACTCCCGCAAAGTACTCTCTCTCTCTCTCCAAATTATCAGAAAAAAAGGTAATTCCTTCCTCTCTTACCTGCTGAACCTCAATTCCCTTTGTATAATTATCACAGGTGTTGAATTCAAGAGAATTTTGTCTAGAGGTAACTGGAGACTCCATCTCGAAATGCCCCTTCAGTGCTTGCTGTCCTAAAGGTGAATCAAGGAATGTTAATCTACAGAAGAGGTGACGGAACGATATAAGCTAAGTCTTCCCTCATACAGCAGCTCAACTGATTTAAAAAATTTCATACATCTATCAACACTTACTCTTTAGATTAGAGGCTGTGCTTGATGACCCAACTGTCGTAGTGGATGGAGAAGTAATTGACTTTGATCTCCTGAAAAAGGAAGAGAAGTAACCCGCCTTCAAAGACTCTACCAGGGCAGACTTTCCTGACCCCGAATGCCCTAGAAGCTTCACCTTGATACGCGGCAGATACGACCCCGTCGGAATCAGCTGCTGAATGTACTCTTCACGCTGTTGCTCCTGTTCATTCAAAAAGCGCATACAGGGTGATTCAAAATAGTGTAGACACATTTTAAAATTATTTATTTTGGATACTAATTGCAATTAATAAACAAAAACTTTACTATTACATAAGTAATCATGTTAAAACACGTTCAATAATAATTTTATGTTAAATGTTTAAAATGTCTACGCTCTTCGCGAAGATGATCATGAAAGAAGAGTAGAGTTCCGCGAATGGTTCACTGCTATTAGTAATGCAATTTGTGAATTTGAGGAGACGATAATTTGGTCTGATGAACCTAATTTCATAGCGAATGGCCATATAAACGTGGAGAATCAAGTTAATCTGCCAGGTCTTACAGCGTGCCTTGATATTTCTTCTCGTAGCATTGTTGGGCCACTCTTTTTCAATAGTATTGTAACGAGTCAAAATTATCTGCATATGCTGCTTAATGACGCCATCCCATTCCCGCAATATGACATCTGTATGGGAACCATGAGGTTTACTTCCAGCAAGATGGCGCACCGCCACATTATCACTGAGCTCTTCAATCTTTTCTTTGATACAGAGTTTCCTGGTTTGTGGATCGGTCATCGTGGAACCTCAGCTGAATATCCTCCAAGGTCACCTGATTTTACACCTCTGGACTTCTATCTGTGGGGGTACCTGAAGGACAAAGTGTGCAACACTTACAGGAAGAGATTGTTCGGGAAGTACTCGTTCGTAAAATCTCAACTAATATAAACTTTGTACCGATCTGTTTGAGGATGTTGCGCTGCATGTTTGCGTGCAAATGGCGACCATTTTGAACATTTAACATAAACTGACTATTAAACGTTGCTTCTACATGGTACTTATAAACATTAGTAAAGTTTTGCTTATTAGATGCAACGAGTATCCAAAATAAATAATTTCAAAAAAATATTTCAGCATTATTTTGAATCACTCTACATACTGTGTGTGTGTGTGTGTGTGTGTGTGTGTGTGTGTGTGTGTGTGTGTGTGTGTGTGTGAACTCAGAATGGTCCCCTGAGGTTTTTTCATGATACACACGGACCGTGCATGGAACAAGGAACTCTTCTGGTAAAATTAAATCCACATGTTATATGCCTTGAAAAGTGGATGCTCAATTTTGCCAGTTGAGGTTTAAGTTTTGGTTTTTTGGCTAAAAATACAAAAGTTACCCCTTTTTCTTTGATGTATTCAATCTGACGCGAATGCAATGAGTCTTTTGCTTATATTGAGGTTCTGGATATAGTAGGCTAGGTGAAGCTGTAACCCCTAGATCCTGTCCCAAAGCTGGATCCTATCTGCTTTGCAGATAGCTGGTGAGGGAAGCTATATTTTTGGGGTCCTCTTTGCGAGTGACCCGTTGCCCACGTCGGGCTAACCATTATGAAAAAGAAAAAACTATAGTGTTTGTCATTTACCATTATTTATTCGGACTATAGTGGATTTAATTTTCCCAGAAAAGTTCCTTGTTCCATGCACGGTTTGTGTGTATTATATATGTATATATATAAAGTATAGATTTCCATATTGCTCGTGTTCGGTGTGTAAAAACCTGATTACAATTAGGGTTAAAGTAATTGTAATTGAAGCTGAATGTAATTAATTAGCAATTTTTTGTAATTGTAATTATCGAAAACGTCATGAGTAATTGTAATTTGTAATTGTGACTGCCAATTTGCCAGCTCTTCATTTTTCGCAAGTTGGGGATCTGGCACAGTGGCAACTTTTCTCTGGTATGACGTTCCCGCTCCATTCACTCGCTTCTCATTCACCCCTTAGCGCCCCATTTTTTAATGGCTCCTTCGCTTCTTCGTTCCCTTATTTTTATAAAATGCAATCGGGAGGTCTTCGACAAACTGCATTGTTGAATGTGAAAACTCCTTAGTTCTTTTTCAATGTAATTGTAATTGCAATTACAATTCAGGCTTCAGAGTAATTGTATTTGTAAATGATGAGACAACGGATATAATTCTGACTGTATTTGTAAATGACCTCGGGAAACTGTAATTGCTCCAACCCTGGTTACAATATCATCTGAATTATGTGATTTTCGACTGACGCGGGTGAAATTCGAAAAAATAACCCTCGTATAGGGTAAAAAACGGCTTTCTTAAATGTTTTTAAAGGAATCCCGTTTACTTCCTTAACGAAAGTGCGAGAGATTAGAAATTTGAAAAAATAAAAAATATTAGTCCTCCGGGTTATATATATATATATTAGACGAAAGCGCTTGAGCACCATTTTGTGTTTCCTTTCCTTCGTGGTTTTATTCATCATATATATATATATATATGTTTGTATATGTTGAAGGGTCAAAGGGGCAAAGCGCTCATTGCATACTAGTGGGGAAGAATCTTCAGGTAAGTAAGTGCTAGTGAGTCAGTCGCCAGTGACCGATGCGAAGACGGCGTACAGCGACTTTCCAGTTATGAAGATGGTCAGACTGAGACTATTTAAGTCGCCCGAGTCTATTATAGTTTCAACGGTTCATTAGGCAGAGACACGCACTCGAATGCAAATCAGTAACAGGGACCTGAATAGGGGCCGGGTTCGAATTCGGAGGCCGTCTTTGCCGCGAGGTCTGCCGACTCACTGATGTCGATCCCGACGTGTGCCAGGAACCAGCAGAAATGAACTGACGTACGTTTGGAATGGAGCAAGGTCAGCCTTGGCGGAGATATCCCAAATTCTTGCGCACACCAACACTTACACTATTCACTCGGTTCTTTATTTATTCTCACACATACATTACTTCCATCTGAGAAACTCTTCACAGCATTCACCAACCTCACTGATACGCAAGCTCTTTCTCAAGATCCATAAACACCATATATAGCTTGTAATCCTTTCACGTACTTTCTCAATCACTTGTCTCACTACGACAAACACTTTATCCACGCAGCCTCCTGCACCTCGGAACCCCTCCTTGCTCATCACTCACCAGGATTCTGTAATATCATGAACTTGTTCTATCACTATCCCACCATACACCTCCCCAACCACACTCAACAGACTTAGACATCTGTAATTCTTACATACACTCCTTTCACCTTTCAGTTTGTACAATGGAACAATTACCGCTTTCTTCCACTCTCCAGGCACCCTCCCATCATTTGTTCATGCACTCTGACATATGGACCACAATCACTCTTAACTCTTTCAATCTCCCATACTTAATCATTTTCCCATATATTCTATCCACACCTGTAATACAACCCAGTGCAAGCGAATGTAACAGATGTTAAGATTAAAAAACCCTCGTATTCTTACATTTCTCAAGCGGTTAAGCAGCTCAGCTATGTCATCATATCCCTGGGCCATTGCAGTGACTTCGGCAAGGATTCCGTCTCTGCTCTTTTGCTCCACGAGACAACCAGCCAGACACAAACATCTGATGGAATACACCATACAATAGTTTCAATGTCGGTTCCAACCACCTTCAGAGTAAATCAGTTTTAAATTAGGTAAAACTCAATGCAGCCAATATTTTGCTCACGTGACCCCGATGAAATAACAGATTTTAACTAGAACTATGCCAGAACGATATCAATATCCCGTACTTATATTTATGACTTTCACCTTTGGTGCAAGAACCTGATTCTTGCTCGCGACACATCGTCTTGTGATGATACATAAGCGTATGAAATTTCGTCATTATATGTTAAGAGGCTCAAAAGTTATGGCGCAGATATGAAAAAGCTACATTTGACTTTAGACCTCCAATTGTGACCTTGAATATACAGGAACATGAATCTTGATCAAAACACATCGTCTTATACTGTAATCATTCATATACGTGTGGTTTCCATCAATTTATATTGAGTGGTTCAAAAGTTATGGCGTGGACCTCCATTTGATCCTTGACCTCTAGTTGTGACCTTGACCTTTAGTGTAGGGACCCGATTCTTGCTCACGACACATATGGTAGTCCGTGTGTACGTGGTTTCATCAATTTACAGTATGTTGAGTGGTTCCAGTTATTGCCTGGCCACGAAAACGTGACGAACGAACGGACAAATACAATTCAGTACTGTCCCCTACAAATTTATTCGGTTGGGGACATGATAAGGTAATAATGGGATTGTTTAACCTCCTTCGCAACATTTAAGGTCATACGACGGAGGGGACCTACAGCTTTATGTGGGATCTGAACTACGACGGGTCACGACATACTCTGGACGTAGGGAACATGATAATGAAAACTGAACTGGTGCTTCACAATTAATTCGGAATTCGGACCAACTTTAAAGGATTATAAAATTATATATATAAAAAAAAAAGATGTCTCTGCAAGCAGTTGCGTATCTAACATTGTTCAGTGAAAAGAGATTACATTTATTTCAAAACCTGGAATCAGTCTGAACGGGAGACAAAATTCTTTCCACGAGACTTCCATATTTCGTTTCATGACACATTCCTGTTAGATTCATAACAATTTGGACCATAAAAGTCACATTTATACCTATTCCACCAATTTTTGTTTTGTTCTACCCCAAAAATTGGGTTGAAGAAGAAGAAGGTTATAATTCTAAAGTGGGTTTAAAATGCTAAATGTACAGTATAAGTAACACCACAAAAGAAAAAAAATATACACAAAAGTTACAAAATAATTCTAAAATGGGTTTAAAATGCTAAATGTACAGTATAAGTAACCACAAAAGAAAAAAAATATACACACAAGTTACAAAATAAATCTAAACCCAAAATGTGGAATAAAATTTATAACCCCAATTCACAAATTATAGCTTAAAAACCCTAACTATTGTATCCCCCCAAAGGATTTAATAATTCTGGCACATTTTAAAACCACAGGCAAAAGCGTTTTCATAAAACGACCTCCCCCCCCCACATTTACCTTAGCTACAAGTGTAAAACACTTGTTTTTACTTAAATCCATTTTACGGGAAGACGTATAAAACAGACACCTGTGCTAACCTCACAACTTCTGTGTGACCATTCTTGGCTGCTAAATGCAATGGATAGAGACCATTCCTATTAGGTTGATCCACGCTGCATCCGAAAGCGCACAACGTTTGGGCCAATGTGAGCAGACCTTCTCTCGCAGCTATGTGAATAGGCGCTTCACCGGACTATTACAAGAGGGACCACAGGACGTATTAGTCATCAAATACTACTAACTAGTTTGGGGTTATGCTAAATAGCCTATGCGAAACGAAAATTACTTATAATGGTTTCAATTAAAATTTCTAAATTACCTCTTCTGTAAGATCCGTGTTGGCACCCGCATGGAGAAGGATCATGGCTACCTGTATATGATGCCTCCGCAGTGCCAGGTGCAAAGGAGTTGACCCCTGGTTATCTTGTGGGTCGACGCAAGCTCCCGCATTCACTAGCCCACGAACACATTCGATGTGGCCTCTACTCGCCGCTATATGCAAAGGAGTTTGACTCTCCTAAAAATAGTAATAATAATAATAATAATAATAATAATAATAATAATAATAATAATAATAAATTAAAAATATATTTAAAAAGTTGGTTTAAATTTCATGATATATATATATACATATACAGCGTGTCCCAAAGAAATGTATACCCACTTTGTTCGATAATACCAGCTATGAGGATAATAAATATATTACTTTTTATATGTTTTTTAATAAAGAATTTTCTCCTGAATCTAAATATGTAATTATTTTTATTAAAAATTGAAGAACAAAAAACGTTACAGATGTTTAAATTATAATTATTATTTTCGAGACTTCATGTGCGATATTTTCTAATATTTTAACCGACTGTTTTGAGATACTTATGTTTAGTGTTGATATTGAAGCATAAATGTTGTAATTATTAGTTAATTCAAAAAATTTACAAATTCCATGGTTAAATGACACTTTATCTAAGATGTTCGACGTCTTCCAGAACGTTGTTTTTGTAAGTTTTGCACAGTGCCGTCGGTTTCAAACTTATCTCGTATACGTGCAAAAATATTAGAAAATATCGCACATGAAGTCTCGAAAATAATAATTATAATTTAAACATCTGTAACGTTTTTGTTTTTCAAGTTTTAATAAAAGTAATTACATATTTAGATTCAGGAGAAAATTCTTTATTAAAAAACATATAAAAAGTAATATATTTATTATCCTCATAGCTGGTATTATCGAACAAAGTGGGTATACATTTCTTTGGGACACGCTGTATATATATGTGTATATACAGGGTGTTTATAAAGTCCCTACCTATTTCAGTGAAAACGTAGCAAAAAGGGTAATAAAATTCAATAACAATATAATAGAAGGCATACATTTAATGAATACTTAAGCATATGATTCTACATGAACACCATCAGTATCTCTACAGAGTTCGAATCTGTCAGCAGCATTGCGGAACACATTTTGGAGCATGACAGGGGGTATTTTTGTAACTGCTGTTACGATACGAGCACGTAAATCTTGCAGATCCGTAACCCTCGTTTGATAGACGTTTGATTTGATAATGCCCCATGCAAAGAAATCCAAGGGCGTTAGGTCAGGAGATCGAGCCGCCTAGGGCCTGTTGCTTCCACGTCCGATCCACCGATATGGAAGGAAATCGTTCATTTAGGTACTCCCGAACAATGTTTGCGTAATGACAAGGTGCCCCATCTTGTTGAAAGACGACGGTGTTTAAAATGCCATCTGAATGAAGCTGGGACACTTACGTGCTCGTATCGTAACAGCAGTTACAAAAATAACCCTTCATGCTCCAAAATGTGTTCCGCAATGCTGCTGACAGATTCGAACTCTGTAGAGATACTGATGGTGCTCATGTAGAATCATATGCTTAAGTATTTATTAAATGTATGCCTTCTATTATATTGTTATTGAATTTTATTACCCTTTCTGCTACGTTTTCACTGAAATAGATAGGGACTTTATAAACACCCTGTATATATATGTGTGTGTTTATCAGAGCATTTTTTAAGCTTTTCCCACTGAGCGACAAAGGCAGATTGGGAAGTGGGGAGAGGGGGGGATTAAGGCAGGGGTGTGCTGCCAATTTCTTAACAACCGGTTCTGATACAGATAGGGGTGTAAATCGGCGAGCGCCAATGGCGCAAGTCATTAAGCTAGGGGGTCTGAGGTGAGCGGTAGCTCCCCCAGCGGGGTCCGGGGCAAAGCCCCGGAAGGCAACGCATTTTAACTTTTCCAGACAGCATTTCGTAACATTTTGGCAGAAATTATTTAACATATTCTTTATACTCACTAATGACATAATTATCTAAAAATAAACTAATTTTTCATCAAAAAATAAATAAATATTGAAACGACCACTGCTTGTGATACTACCTATATTTTTTCTATAAAATCCTGAAAAAATGAAAAAAATTTAGATATAAATAAATTTCTACTGACTCTTAAATATTTGTTAAAAACAAACAAACGGTTCGGTGATTCAATCAAAATTTAACAACCGGTTCGACCGAACCGGTCCCAGCACATCCCTGGATTAAGGATACTACGGATCCGGATGTTCCCTAATCAGGCCACCATCCCAGTGTGGTCTGAAATAACACTAGCATTATCTATATATAAATATTCAATGTAAATTTCATATTTACATTTAGGATAAACAGTTCTAATTGTGGCATATGTGCGTGTATTATATGTATTTACATGGCTTCCAAGACAATGCTCCCAAGACAATTCTATTTTCACAAATTTTGAAAATTCCTTGTCGCCCATGACCCTAAAATTTCATTTACTGGGCGACAAATTTTCTTCACTGGGTGACATTAATATCGCCCACTCACTAGGTTAAAAAATGCTCTGGACTGTGTATGTAACTTAATGTTTGAAGAATTTTTTTTTTTTATTATTATTAATATGCGTTACACAGTGTTCTTATAATTCCTATAATAGAATTTAAAATTTATATGAAAATAATGTCAGTACGTCAGTTTTAAGTATGCAGAAACATCACTTATCAAAATGTATAATAACTTAACAAAATGGAAGCCATTATCAACTCTTTCGTACTTTTATTTAGTACGTAAAATGACGTCCTAGTTTTTTTAAGTTATCTTTAGTTTTTAAGTCTGCATATATTCTTTTTAATTAATTATACCTCGTAAATAATAGATTTTAGACTGTAAAATGGGGTCCACTCGCTAAAAGGCAGTTTACAGTTATAGATAAGGTCGTCCTAGGAAGAAGTGGCTAAGCGACAAACTAAAACAAAACGCGAGAACGCAGTTAAAAGTTTTACAAATTTGAAAGTGTCATAACTTTTGAACTTTTAAAGATATTTCGTCGAAATTGGTACAACATTTAACTGCGTTCTCTGGCGTTTTTTACTTTTGTAGCTTAGCCACTTCTTCCTAGGAGGGCCTCATATAAAGAACGTGTTGCCATAAGGGAAAAACATATACCCATCTATATAAACTGTGTATATTTTTGTAAATACAAACTAAAGTGAACTGAATTTTACTACCTTCTTAAACTGATATAATTTAATAAGACATTTTAGCAATAATAATAATAAAAAAAATATTTTGTGTTTATCCTAACTTCAATTTTGATAATAAACTATTAAAAGAAGGTGATTATGTTTCTAACAAACAATAATAACAACGTTGCGTTTGTTTGTTAGGAGAAATACAATATATTTCAACCTAATTCAACCTAAAGGCCGTTCGCTACACACGCTCAGTTATTTAACTCTGTTTTCACCGAGCAGTTCCATCTGTTTCCCCTTACAGACCATCCGTTTTAATTATATATAATTATATATACGATTAATAATAATTATATAACGTCAGTAGGGGAAATTCCCCCCCCCCCTACAGACGGAACGATTTAACTGTACAGTTAGGCCTGCGCAGTTAAAACAGAGTAAATAAGTGAACGTGTGTAGCGTCCGTAACAGGAATAAACGATCTACTTTATTACTGGAATAAACTCAGATATATTCTTGTTGATATACGATATTCTTTAGGAAGTAATTACTATGGATACGAGTACTTGACACAATACTGTATTAGTTTTACTGCGATAACTAGTCTTGATATAATTTTCAACCCTTAATAGTAAACTTGGCGTTACTTCAGTGGCAATAAAATGACCATGAAAGAAATCTAAAACAATTTACGAGAATCTTCCAAATCTATTTCCACTTACCTTATCTACTAATTCTGTATTTGCTGAAGCTGAGCACAAGTGATGCACGATTTGAGGGAATCCGTGCCACACTGCCACGTGAAGAGCAGTTTCCCCATGCTAAATCACGAGAGAAAATTAATTTAAAATATCTACAACTGAAAATGATCAGCAATGACTCTGGATAATGGGGGTACGAGTAAATAACAGTTTAAAATGAATATAAAAGCATTAAAGCATTTGTGATAGAAGGATAAATACTGCGCACTGCTAGTGAAAACAAATGGGATAGAATATACCATGACTGTAACTACAAATACGTTTAACAGAGTTAGGGATGTTAAATCCTGCAACTAGATGCTAACATCAAATGTAGAAATTAGGAACCTATCCTATACCTATTTGGTCGACTAGACAACATTCTGTCCGCGCTTTAAAAAAGACTAACCTAACATATTCTAACCTAAGCTGACGTCAGTCGGGAAATTAGAATGCTCTACTCTTCGGATTAGTTCACTCTTTACACTTTCACAGCGAAAATTTCCTATATTAACCCTTTAATGCCGACAGTTGCCTTATGGCACCATGAGCTTGACAATCGATTTGGAGCCTTACGATCTGAATATTAGTTATTTTGGCTTGAACAGAAAAAAAAATTAAAATTTCATAAATCAGGCATGAAAGGGTTAAAAAAAAAACATTCACTGAATACAAAAATGACAAAATAAAGTGCAGTGAAATAACTGAAGGGCCATTCAGATGGCTTCTTGGATCAAACACAATCACAGTACTTCAATAAAGCTTTCGAAATATGTAGTACGCAATCTGATCATTAAACTTGAAAAAGCGTGTTTCAGCTTTCCCCCGAAAATCTCGACACTGACTACTAATTACAAAAGCTTTACAAATATGCAATTAGGAATAGCACCTTCGTAAGTTAATGTACTTTGCTCCTAAGCGTGTCTTTGTTTAACGACGAGGACAAAAATGTTACGAGACAGTTCAGTCACACCTCAGGTCGCCGAACAAAAAGTGGGCCGTAACCCTATCAAGTTATGGGGTCAATTGATATCTTGGGTTCATAGGAACTAGCATGACATACATACCAACGGATTTGCAAGAAGTATTTTAGTTCAGGAGATTAATGGGTGGCTTTGAGGCTAAAGTAGAACAGAAATTAATCAAATTTATCGAAAATTATAAGTTGTTAATGAATAAATCAATATTAAGTTTAAATAAGCGCCGTAAACTGACGATGAATTGGAATGAATATGCGCATGAACTGTTACATTTGAAGCCCTCCCAGCCAGGAAGAAGTGGCTAAACGACAAAAGAAAAAAAAAAATCGCCAGAAAAAACAGTTAAAAGTTTTACCAAATTTGAAAGTGTCATAACTTTTGAACTTTCAAATTAGTACAACTTTTAACTGCGTTTTCTAGCTATTTTTTAAAACATTTGTCGCTTAGCCACTTCTTCTTTGGAAGTCCTCATTTATTTGTTGGTTAAAATAAAGGAGAAAAGGAAGGAAAAATTTCCCACGATAAAAGATGATGATAATAATAATTTAGAAACGAGAGATTACTAAAGATTTACAAGTTAGGCCTATTTAACTCCTCTAAGAAAGGACAAAGAGGAGTTAAAAGAAGCAGCTAAAATTAAAGGGTGCCCCATGGTCCTAGTCTCACCTAACGTACCGCTAAATCAAGCCATTTCGTGGGACTGTTCAAAATCTTTAAAAATTTTGAGCCACAGTGTAAAACATTAGTGTAGTGACACTCCTCAATTTCTCTTAATGAGCAATATTTAGGATTTACTTCTTAACTGCGTAAGAATATTTTATTTATCGAGCTTCAATTTCTCCTCAGCTGCAAATTACTGACATTAAACCACAAAATTAAAAAGATTTGAGTCCCTTCAAATGAAGCTTTCGCAAATGCAACACCAAAATAATGAACGTCAATATGCCAAAAGGATAAATGGTTGCGTTATACGACACACACACACACACACACACTCGCTTTAGGAAGAAAAGAAAAGAGAGAAAAACCCGTCTTAAAAAAACATACAAAAAAAAATGTACAGAATAAAAGCGTTGAAAGAAAAACGAGGCTAGACTAGACCCCCTTCAATCTATTTCACAACTTCAATAGAATAATAGAGGCAAAGCATGCAAGAGCCACTCACGTCATCTTGTAGATCAATATTCATGTTGCAGAGGCATAAATTCTGGACGACCACCGTGTGCCCATATCGACAAGCGACGTGGAGGCAACTCTCGCCATGCTAACAAATTCACACAGCCATTATTTTAGGAAACCATGTAACAGTTATTAATAATAATAATAATAATTAATAATAATTATAATAATAATAATAATAATACAAAAGACTTATTCAGGATAATTAAAAAATTTAAAAATAGCAAAATAATAATTACTAAGCTTAAGAGTAAATAACATTTTTTCAACCGAATAGGTTAGGCTAATGTAATTAAAGTTAACTCACCTTGTTTTGGGCATTTATCTGTGCCCCTTGTTCGATGAGAAAGGCAACGGCTTGGGAGTTGCCTTGCCTCGCCGCCCAATGCAACGGGGTATCTCCCAGGGTATCGCCAGAATCTAAATTAGCTCCCTTCTTCAGGAGAAACTGCAGCACCTCCATTTGGCCAAGGCCGCTGGCCAAGTGGAGCGCAGTTTCACCATGCTGTATTGGAGGAGGGGGAAACGAAATATTTAATTCTTATTTCAACAACACCTAAATAAATTACGTCATTCAACGACAGGGTGTCCCATAAGTCCAGTTTCATAGGAAAATTTATTTTAAATTAACTTTACAAAATATATTAAAACTAAAACAAAGGCCTCCGGAGGCCTTTTCCTCACGCGTATAACTTATTTTCATATTAGCCACTGCGTGTTATTCTATTTTTGTAAATTTAATTTAAAATAAATTTTCCTATGAGACCGGACTTATGGGACACCCTGTATATTGGTAAAAAAAAACCTGAAAATTCTAACAGAGTTGAAACGATCATTCTTAGCGAGAAAGGACGCGTCAAAAGTGATTGAAAGTGAGTTTCTCTACCATTTTCACTCCTCATCGAAGTAATTTTTTTAATATGAAAGTTTTTAAAACCTCACACACTGTCGCCATTCGCATTAAAAGTAATAACAAAACGTACAGAACCTGTTTTGCAAAATCGAACATTATAAACTATGCGTGTTTATACAGCGAACGAAGTTTACCTTATTGGCCAAATTCACGTTGATGTTTTGGGCCACGTTGAACAGGTTTTCCAATCCGGCCACATTACCTTCTTCAATGGCTGCAACCATCGCTGACAATACAAAACTCGCATCCTATGAAGAAGTAAAGAGCATATATATAGTGTGTGTATATATATATATTTCTTTCTTTTAATTTTTTAATGGAACCCTTCCCCCCCTAGAGCACCCCTTGCGGAATCCATACTGACATCTGAAAGAAGATTTTGAGAAGAGAAGTGTTTAAGAAAATTGTTATTATTAGGGATAGATTCAAAGACTTCAAAGAAAGGCAAGAAATCAAAGCAATTGGACGATAGTTTGAGGGTCGAGAGCTGTCACCCTTCCTTGGGAGAGACTGAATGAAAGCGAAATTCCAGCAGGAAGGAAAAGTATTAGATAAAAGACAAAAACGAAAGTTTGCCTAGGAAGGGGTGTCAACAGTCAACACATAAGCACAGTTTTTTAGAACAACAGGAGGGACACCATCAGGACAGTACGTCTTCCTAGAGTTGAGCCCAAATAAGGCAGAAAACACATCTCTTTAAGAGATTCTAATTTTAGACATAATTAACTCGGAGGAAGAGAGGATGGAGGAAGAGCACCGGAATCGTCCAGAGTCGAGATGGAGGCGAAAGTTTGAGCGAAGAGTTCAGCTTTATCAGGAGAAGAGACGGCAAATGAATCGTCAGAAGGGAAAAAAGAAGAAGTAAAGTTGTTGGAGAGGTTCTTGGCGAGGTACCAAAAAAGAGTGAGAACAACTGGAATTAGATAGGTTTTCATATTTCTGTCTGATGAAGGAATTTTTGGCGAGTCGAAGAACAGATTTTGGCTTTTGCGTGATTCCAGGCAGAAATATAAGCAGAGTGAGAGTCAGGCGTTGGAAGGCGACGCGCGACGGTACCTTCTGAAAGCCTCCTCTCTGTTGCGGATAACATTAGGACAAGCAAAGTCAAACCAAGGTTTTTTAGTATTAGTAGTTGGAATGGAATATAAAATTTACGACTTCATGCCCGAAGGAATCACCTCCGTGATGCGTTCAGCGCACCCAGAGGGGCCCCGGCCACGGAGGCAGTAATCATTTCATGGGAAATCAGAGAAATACTGCCTAAGTGCCCCCTAATCTGCGGCGCCGAATTGAGAAATGCGCCTCCCCTTACGAGGATCCAAAATCCAGACTGAAGCGATAGGACAGGAAACAGATATAAGATTGTGGTCGGAGGAGCCCAACAGAGAAAAGGTTTGACAGAGTGAAGAGGATGAGTGTTTAGAAATAAATCCGGAATGTTGGGCCTATCTCCAAGGAGATTGGGCGAGTAGGATGTTTTACAATTTGCTCTTGGTCATTCGGGATAGAGAAATTGTAAGCTAGTTCAGTGAAATGGGAGGAAATGCAAAGGTGGGTGGTAAACCTTGCAATTACCAAAAATGTAAAAGGTGAGTGGGATAGAATTTGTTCCACTTTGGAAATGAGGTAGGCAAAGAGCTTTGGGTAGTCAGTAGAATTAGGAGAAAGGTAGACAGCGCTGACGTATTTATCATAGTTTGAGAGTGTCACGTAAGCCTTAGCCAGAGGGTATAGAATTCGGAAGATTCAAGTTCGAGAATACAAGACCAAGTTAGGTTATTGCGTACATATACGCAACATCCATCTTTGGAATAAAATAGAGTACAGAGTTAATAGGAGGGTATAGAAAACGGGTTGCTGTTAGTCGTGAAAACGCAAGGTTGTATTAACTTTTATCCTGTGGTAACCTAATCTTCAGCGCCCGTGACCCAAATCAGAGGTTCCAGGTTCAAATCCTAGTGGAAAGTATCTTATATACACATAAACACACACACACACACACATATATATAAATAAAATGCTTGACTGAACCTTCTTTTAAAATACCAGCTTCTAAATGTATATTTTGACCCCTTAAATGTAAGGGAAAATTTGCCTCGAGAAAACCCAAATGTGGGCATGCGCTGAACAGGTTTTTTCACGCGCCTGAAAATGATAAATTGGAAAGGAAATAAAAACATCGAATTGAAAACTGTTTCGACGTCAAAAAAAAAAAAAAGAAAAAAAAATGTTAGCGATGTTTGTGGAATACTCATACCAGAATAAACTGAGCACCCTTCTAACACAAGTAACTCTGTGGCACATAATATACAGGGTGTCCCATAAATCCGGTCTTATAGGAACATTTTAAATTAAATTTACAAAAATAATACATTAAAACTAAAACAAAAGACCTCCGTCTTTTCCTTACGAGTGTAACTCGCTTACATATTAGCCATTGAGTGTTATTCCACCCGCAACAAAAAAAAAAGCTCCCAAAACAAGACATCAATTTGAACATTTATTTTAGTTAAAGTGTATTCTTTAGTAAATTTAATTTTAAATACATTTTCCTACGAGACCGGACTTATGGGACACCCTGTATATTTCGCATGAAGAGAAAATGAGTGATTTCTCGGACGTAAGGAAGGGCTAGGAGACGGTTTGATACGAGTATGAAGGTAATACTTCTGCAGGGTCCACATTTTGATCGAAGTTCAGTTAAATTTTGTATAAAGGTTCCTCGGTTGAGGAAACCCGTAAAAAGGCCCATTTGTTTTTACACAAGAAGGAGGGATCAAGGGCGAATGTCCGCAAAAAGCGCCCCCCCCCCCCCAAGCCACCATTATTGAAAAAGGGAGCCAAAATCAAGGTTCAGGGTTTCTGAGATGTATGGACACTCCACATTTGAAAGATTGGGGGATCGCTGGTGACAATCAAAGGTCTTCCAAACAGGGTTGTGGAGTCGGAGTCGGAGTCGTGGAGTCGCACGTTTCAGGGCGGAGTCGGAGTCGGAGTCGGAGTCGGTAAAAAACTTCCGACTCCGACTCCAATTTCTGTGTCCTGTGTCACCCTTAATTTCTAAATCCTAAATACTAACATTTAGGTTATTTAGTTTTTTTGGTCAATAAACCTTATTCATTGATAGCCCCTAGATTAAGTTTTTTTAATATTTTTTTTTTACATTTTCAGAATATACAATTAATATTTATTTAATATAAATATAAAATATAAAATTTCACACTTAGTGTGGTGGTGATGAAATGTCTTATTATTATGATAATTATAGAGTGAAACACTAGAGGAGTCGGAGTCGTATATTTAAAATGTGAGGAGTCGGAGTCGGATTTTTAGATTTTTTATAATGTGTGGAGTCGGAGTCGGAGTCGGAGTCGGAGTCGGAAAATTTTGGACCGACTCCACAACCCTGCTTCCAAATATGCTCAAGTGTTCATTTCAGGGTTTCTTGGCGACTACGAAAAATCTACAATCCATTTTGTTGAGATTTCGGAGGTATATAAGCACATACGCATCAAGCGCGAATTATGCTCTGCTGGAACAATGGGAGTCGATCTTTGAAGGCCAATATGTATTTAAGAGAAGCGAAATCTCTCACAGTGAGTACCAAATTAGTCTTTCCAGCGAAAGAGGGATTTTTTTTGTCTTTCTTCGGTAACCCCTTAATTGCCTTTCTGTTCGACGATAACTTCATTTATTTATCCGGCGAAAACTACGAGGATGTGGAAGGTCTCACCGTCTCGGAATCAAGGTCCGAATTAAGAGATATTTCGCTCTCCCCTCTGACCACACGCTGATCGTTCCATCACGTAATCACGGATAAAAGCTGATATAACACGAGGCACGAGAAGAAACTGTGATTTTCCATGATCAACGTAAAACCGGCTGTTTCAGTAATTTCCCTTGAGGTCTTCATTTTACTCTTAACGGACTTTGTATGTGAGGCCCTCCAAGGAAGAAGTGTCTAAGCGACAAGCGTTTTAAAAAAACCCGCTTAAAAGTTGATATTTCGTCAAAATTGGTACAACTTTTAACTGAGTCTGAAGTTTTTTTACTCTTGTCGCTTAGCCACTTCTTCCTAGGAGGGCCTCATACGAATGACTACTACGGCTAATAGTAATAATAATAATAATAATGTCAGCCACTAACATTTACAAATCTCTCAAAATATTTATTTCTACGCACTCAAAATCTGAACAAAATTATAAAAAAAATATAATGAAACTAGACTTTTCAAACTAATTTGGACTACAATCATTCAAACCAAAATATATTTAATTATACTTAATTAACAACTACCTTCATTACAACTCTCCATTCTAGCTAAATATAGAATAAACGAATCAATGAATCAGGGCAAGGTAAATAATAAACGTGACATTTTGCGTGTCCCATTTACGTAGCTGAGAACTCTGTTGTGAGCCCCGTCGTGTCACGTGGTCAAAGAGGGAAGAAAATGGAAAAGAAACGGAGACCGGGAAAATTGAACCTTTAATATAGAGGGGAAAGACGGACAATATACTCTCTCTCAGGGTTGGCTCGACAACAATTATTGACACATTCACAAAAAGACCTCCTTCGCCGAGCAGCTCCTTTTTTTATTTTGTGGTTAAGTTATTGCCTCTATTTTTTAATTAAATTTGGGTCATAATTTAAAGGGGGTTCCTCACTTTCAAATAATTGACTTAACTGCTTTTAAAAATAAATAAAATCTACACATCTGGATGGCGGCGGCCATTTTGACCCAAAGTTTGCGTTTTTCAATAAACTCCCGCGTTTCATTTGAATATATATATATATATATATATATATATATATATATATATATATATATATATATATATATATATACTAAAGGAACAAAAGTCATTTTAAAATTTTACGTAAGATTAACAGAGGACTTAGTTAAGAATTTATGTGATCCAAATCATAAAGTCAGGGACACATTTACGGCTGAAGACTACAACTTCTCTACCTGTGTCAAGACGAGAAATTACCTACTGTAGATAGGAATAAACCATAAACGGGTAGTGTTCGTTGGTCTTCTGGAGTCCAGATATTAACCACATACAGTCACGAGGGTAAAAAATTGCCAATGGTCCCCATCGGTCCCAATGTAACAAAATAATGTTACGGTGAAACAAATTCATGTGAAACATTACTTCTCATAAGTAACTTTTCATTACTAAAACATTACTTCGCATTAAGGTTTGTAAACCAAATGCGCGACAGGGAGGACCGATACTCGACCATTGGCAACTTTACCCTAAACTTTGGGGTGGGGGGGTGAGGGGGGCCGGAAGAAATTGGTTCTTTTTTTTTTTTTTTTTGGTATAAAAATATTTTTATTTTTAACGCTAAAAATAATGACGCCATTAAGAACCTGTCTGAAATACAAAATATATTATAAACTAAAAATTTAAAAAAAAAAAACCAATTGTCAAAAGCGTTTTTTTTTGTTTTGTTTTTTTACTCTGAGTAAATTGTACATTTGAAATTAATGTAAATTTTTTTATTTTTTTATTTTTTTTACACAAAATCAAAACATTATCCCGAAAAACCGTGTTTCATTTATTAAAAATAATTTTTTAGAAATCAAAATTTCCAAAAAAAACTACAAAATCTTTAAAAAATTAAAAAAAAAATTTTTTTACCCCAAAATTATTGTTTTTTATTTTTACAAACCGTAATTGCATTATTATAACAAAAATATATATTTACATTTACTATACATATATACAGGGTGTCCCGTAAGTCCGTTCTCGTAGGAAATTTTATCTAAAATTACATTTACAAAAGTAAAATATTGAGTTGCGCTGGTGAGGAAAAGGCCTCCCCTCCGCATTTTCCTCACGAGTGTAACACGCTTCCATATTAACCAATGCGTGTTATTCTACCTGCAAACAAAAAAAAATCCCAAAACAAGATATCAATTTGAACATTTGTTTTAGTAGTTCTAATGACATTAATGTTATAAATTTAATTTCAAATAAATTTCCCTATGCGACCGTAATTATGGTACACCCTGAGTATATTTTCCTTTTAGAGGAAAAGGGAGGATTATAACATTCTAAAATAATGTAAAAATGTACAGTTTTCCTTCTTTTTTAAGTTACAAAAAAGTCTGTAAAATTTACAAAACCAACTTTTGTTTGACGAGTATTAACTATTTTATTACATCACAGCACATTACATTACAATACATTAACTATTTCATTACATTACAGTACATTAACTATTTTATTACATCACAGCACATTACAGTACAGTACATTATTTTATTACATCACAGCACATTACAGTACAGCACATTATTTTATTACATCACAGTACATTAACTATTTCATTACATTACAGTACATTAACTATTTTATTACATCACAGTACATTATTTTATTACATCACAACACATTACAGTACAGTACATTATTTTATTACATCACAGCACATTACAGTACATTATTTTATTACACCACAGCACATTACATTACAGTACATTAACTATTTTGTTACGTTACATACATTACATTACAGTATATTAACTATTTTATTACATCACAGCACATTACATTACAGTACATTAACTATTTTATTACACAGCACATACGTATGAGGAAAAACTTTTTAAGTACTAATTAAAGCGTTACTGTTAGCTGTAAAACAACAAATTATTTTGGCGAGTGTAGACCAGGCGTGGCGAACCTTTTTACAATCGCGTGCCAAAAAAAACATGTAAATCATAAAAAAAAAAAAATTCGCGTGTCCACTAAAGTTTATATCTATTACACCAAATTATAAACATTAAGTCTATTATTTTATACTCATTTTTTGGATAGCAATTTCTATGCTTAGGCCTGCCAGGCAAATTTGATCGCGTGCCCAAATGGACACGCGTGTCATAGGTTCGCCACCACTGGTGTAGATTGTAAATGCCGCAACAAATTCAATGTATAAATTACGTAATAATTTTCAATAAAAATGTACTAAAAACAGGTAAAAAGGACTTAAAAGTTATATTGGGTTATTTAGTAAGAAAGAAGAGTTTATAAGGGTTTTTTTTTATACGAGGGCCTCCTAGGAAGAAGTGGCTAAGCGACAAACGTTAAAAACGCCACAAAACGTAGTTAAAAGTTGTACCAATTTCGACGAGATAAGTTCATAAGTTATGGCACTTTCAAATTACAGTTTTCTGGCTTTTTTTTTTTAATTTTGTCGCTTCGCTACTTCTTCCTCGGAGGGTCTCATATGTACGCGTCGTACTCCAACTTCTTTCTTTAACATCATCAGGGTTGTAAAGCTCTATTTACGCACGACATACAATTTTATGTGACTTACAGGTTCCTTTTTATAGGCCAAATTTAACAAGTTTGTGGTTAACTCGAGAATCCAGTGAATTTCAATGTAATGAAGTGACATAAAAGGGGTAAGAAGCAGTTTATACCCGAATAAAATTTATACTCTCATCCTTCGTAAGCCGTAAGCAGTAGGATGACTCGTCCAATGAACCTCAATTTATAGCAATTATAAATCCACTTCACTTTATTTAATAGCTTCGAAAGTCAATTCATTCTAATAAAATCGTAAACATTTTACACACCACGAGACAGATAAAGAATGGTTATGAACACTTCTCGGTACGAATTTTAATAACTCCTTTGACAGAATATATATATATATATATATATATATATATATATGATATATATATATATATATATACACCGTTTTGTCATTAATTGTGATAACGCGAGACGTGGCACCGAAACTTTTTGGGGACTGATGCAATTCTGTAATTAATCTTCTCTGCGTGAACGACAAAAATTGAATCGATAACATCTGACCTTCTCTAGGAACACAAAGCGAATCCGTGCCCCGACAACGAGCTTCATTTATCCTATAAATAGGCGTCCCTGGCATCATAGGGTGCCATTGATCCAATTTCTTCCTATTGATCTCCAATGTCGGTCTCTCTCCCTCTCTCTCTCTCTCCTGGCTCATCAGCCTTTATTCATGGGAGATGACATCAAAAGGGTGTGACACGCATCACGCCAAGTCACACTCACCAAACAAATATTAAGATCTCAGTTTTATGAAAATTACACACTACCAGTCTACTATACACGCCTACCATAAAAATATATTTAACACCTTAACGGTATCCGATGGTACAAAATACCTTATCGTCGGGCAGGTCATGGAAATGGTGAGAGCATTTAGCAGAATAGGTTGAACTCGTCCTAGAATTCCTAGAGGAGGGGACGTCCTCGGGAGACCCTTTGGCCTGAGGAGACGAAGACTCCTTGCTCCCCTCCTGGCCGCTCACCGAAGGGAGCCCCTCAGAAAACCTTCTCAGTGCCTGAAGGGGAGCTTTATCCCCTTTATCCAGTATGGGGGGCAGACGATCGATTTGGTAAGAAAGCCGTCGTGAGGGGTTCGCAGTATCTGTCAGGACGTGGCCCCGAGTGTCCTGTGGGTTTCTTAGTGTAACGGGGTTAAGAGGATCGGGGTTTAATGGGTCCATATTGACACAAAAAATTAGAGAGACTGAAAAAGTTTAACCTCCGTTTCTAATGACGCTTCTAAGTCTCCCTCCCCCGCAGTTCCATCTCCCTAATAGGGTCCAATTAACCCTCCCACTCTCAAAACAATTAAAATCCTTCTTTATACACTATACTATTACTATTATTAAACTATTATTATTCCACATGAGTGATCCCCTTTCGCTCATCACCAGCTGAAATAACATCATCAAAATAATTAACCGCTTAATTATAACGCATTTTTAACGCGAACAATTCGGCTATTCCTAAAATATAACTCGAGCAAAAATGTTTGTTTTAAATCGACACAATGTTTATAGTAAATGCGCGAAACCACCCCCGCCCGCGACTGTTTATAATATTCTTTAACGGAGAATAGCGCATCACATCCATAAAGCGTAATTATCATACTTGCATATCCGGGAGGAGGAAACCCTATCACAGACGAATTATATATGCATAACGTTAACATGTACGTACAGTAAGAAAAACAATATACAATTTGTAATCACAGACACGGATATAACCGTGTGTATATATACGATGAAAATAACCACGAAGAAAAATTAAAACAAGAAATAGTGCTCAAGCGCTTTCGTGTAATGACATTCTCAGGAACACTGGAAGTAACAACAAGATCAAGGTAGTAATATACAATTCATAAAGAATAACAAGAGATTTTATGATTGGTGCAGAGAATATTGGAGGAGGAGCATACAATCCACTTGAAAAAGCTACCAGGGTTTTAGCACCTTCCTCTTCTTATCTATCTATCTATCTATCTATCTATCTATCTATCTATAGATGTAACATTTTCTCCAACTTGAAACGTAACTCTTACTTTCTCGTCAAAGATGGGTTATTATTTTGGGGGTGGGGGGTATTCCTATTTAGATTAGGTTACATTACATGAGGTTAACTTAACCTAAAACAAAGAAACTTGGTGTACATAAAAACCTGAAGCAGCATAAATTAATAATTGGATTTCGATCATTATTTTGGTTAATAAAAATCCTTCCGAGAGTAAAATTCGAAAATATGAACCCTGCAAAAAAAAAAAAAACGCATTCTCTAAACTTTTGTAATGGAACCCCTAACTCCCCCCCCCCCGGCCCCGCTTAACCCTATCTTAACGCGAGCGTTGTGATTAATGATTTAAAAAAGTTATGAACTGTAGGAGCTAATGTAACTTCAATGACCATTAACGAAAATGGAATCTCTCTCTCTCTATATATATATACAGGATGGCCCAAAAGTCTGTTGCCCCGAAAAAAAGTTTATAATGCATTGGGGCAACAGACTTTTGTGATACCCTGTATATATATAATGACTGGCAGAGTCTGCAATACAAACTAAAGAAAATTGCAATCAAATGAATACGGATATGGATTTTCTTTGAACTACTGTAGACTAACACGGAACACTGGTGCTTTAAATGGTGATGAACCACGTACAAAGGCTTCGTTAGTACTCTGACAACCTCCCCCCCACCGTCACACACACACACACACCGGTAACTGCTTGGCAATGATGCTGCGAGCTGCTCGTACCATGAAATGGGCGTATGGGCGGAATGGTGATTTGTGTAAAAAGATGTTTTAACTCTTCATACTTCCACTTAACTTATGAATGCATCGATGATTTTATATATACAGGGTGTCCCATAAGTCCGGCCTCATAGGAAAAATTATTTTAAATTAAATTTACGAATGTAATAAATTATAACTAAAACAAATGTTGAAATTGGGGTCTTGTTTTGGGACCTTTTTTTTTTTTGTTGCAGGTAGGATAACACTCAATGGCTAATATGCAAGTGAGTTACACTCCTGAGAAAAAGGCCCCTCTCTACCTGAAAAAAAAAAGGTTCCAAAACAAGACAACAATGTGAACATGTTTTAGTTATAATTTATTACTTTTTGTAAAAATAAATTTTCCTACGAGACAGGACTTATGGGACACCCTGTATACATATGACATTTTAATAGTAAGATTTCCCGTGTGCCACACACTTTCGTTACTCTATTCCGTGAAGTGAAAGATGCTGCGCGGCGAGGTGTTGTAGTGTGGTGAATGGAGGCGAATAAATATAAGGGACTGGATGCGGGAAAAGCTCCAATGAATGGCGAATGCAAGAACTGAAACCGTTATCCGCGTGTTCTACCGCAATGCGGAAGAAAACCCCTTCACGGAAACGCGCGTCAAAAACTTTTGGATGAATTCTTGGTATGCATTTGAATCGCTCCGTTAATCCATCTCAGGCAACCACCGTAAAAAACTTCGTCACGTCACGGTAAAGGACCCCGCCGGACTGAGCGGAATGAAAAAGGACGATGGGAGTGGATAACGGACGGAGGGTGAAAGAATTAGGTGTATAGAAGTGTTTTGAGTGCTGGAAGATCCCCCCAAAAAAAACCGCTCGCGAGTTTTCCGCGAGACTAAACCGAAAACCGGGCAAATTCGTCAATAATTGTACAGGGTGTGTATAAAATAACGCGAGTGAAAAGAGAAATCCAATTTGAACTGGTTTAAATTAGTTTCAACTCGTTTTTAATTTGTAAAAACATTTTCAACGCCTCTTATAGACCTTACTACGAAATATACAGTTGTTATAAAGTACACGTTGTACATTACAGTTGTTTTAAAGTACATGTTGTACATTACAGTTGTTATAAGGACATGTTGTACATTATATTTGTTATAAAGTACATGTTGTACATTACAGTTGTTATAAAGTACATGTAATAAATATTACTCGTCCATATTTACTCACGTTACCTTATACACACTCGGAAGCGATACCAACTGAAAACATTATACGATAATAAACAAAACACACGAAAAATCGTAAAACACAAATTTGAACTAAAAATCGTAGAACACAAATTTGAACTAAAAATCGTAAAAACTCCATTACAAATTAATATACTGCATGGAAAGAGGTGAGTGTAAAGGTGAGTGAAAAGAGGTCAGTTGAAAGAGGTCAGTGAAAAGAGGTCAGTGGAAAAAAAAAGAGAGAATAACTTGGCACGAGTTTGCTTGTAATACATTTCGTCCTTGGGTTTGTCCATTTTAGTTCAGTGTTGGAAGGAATTTTTTTTTATATAAATTAACGTTATAAATGGGGTCTAAATGCACCCCCCACCTTAATAACGGTAAAACGATTCACTCAATACTTACTTAACCCTTTTATGCCTGAATTATGAAATTTCTTAAAATTTTTCTCCTGTTCAAGCCAAAATAGCCTCTAATATTCAGATCGTACGGCTAAAAATCGATTGTCAAGCTCGGCGATAAAGAGTTAATAAAGACAATGTATATAGGCTTTCGGAAATAATAATAATGTGTGTGTGTGTGTGTGTGTGTGTGTGTGTGTGTGTATTGTATTAAACCAACAAGCCTCCAACACATTTTGAACCAAAAGCATACCAACACATTGTACAGAAAGTAAAACAACAAAAGCAGTTCCAACAAGCATCAGTTCTCTTAATCTATAAACACAAAAGTTCGTCCAAAAGTTGGTTCTTCCCTCCAATGTACAACAATCTGACCGCCCCGCCACAAACCAAAAGACCAACGTTTCAAATGTAACCACTCTTACTTCATACCATCATAAATGGCAATATCAGACGTGACGTCACCGAAATCAAAATGAGTGAAATTCACTTTCTTTTCAGTGACTGTGTGGTAAGTACATTTAAAATTAGTTCAAGTGAACCAACAACGCCACCCATGATGGGCAACATCTAATTATGCCAACAAAATTTGGGTATGGCCAACGTAGCAGCTGTGACTGCCAAACCCGCATCATATATATTATATATATATATATATATATATATATATATATATATCCCCGCAAGGGGGTTCTAAGCTCGTGCTCTTTGTGCTCGTTTGTACGTGCTTGTTCCTGGAGGTTTCACGTGCGCCCTCCCGGCCCTAGCACCCAAGGATGATGGGGCTCGACCCTGCAGTCCTTGTCATCCTTGGTCTTTTTCCACTTCGACTGTCCCCTCCACCCTTTCTTTTTCCTCTGTCTTTCCTCTCACTTTTTCTTTGTTTTTCCGCCCTTTAAATAGAGGCGAATCGGTTCTTCCTGAACTAAAAAAAATAAAAAATATATATATATATATATATATGAAAATTATTTCACGAAAGTAACACGTGAATAATATTTATGATGAATAAAACCACGAAGGAAAGGAAACACAGAATGGTGCTCAAGCGCTTTCGTCTAATGACATCCTCAGGAACACTGAAGTACATAAAGAGTTACAGCCTATATATAGGTTACAGAAAAAAAAAAAATATATATATATATAATATATATATATACAATAAACGGAGAGATAAAAATTTTAAAAAAATAATAACACTCGGACTTTCTCAAAAAAAATTTTAGTACTTCCATTTTTCCTGGGCTTTTTAGGCATTGCTAATGTACTTAAACTTTTGGATATTAATGTAGTATTTTCATATAACAATATTGTGAAAAATATAGTAAAAAAATAGCCCTACCAATAATTCGGGCATTATCTATAAAATTGGTTGTAAACAATGTGATTCCTTTTACATAGGTCAAACGGGAAAGGATTTGCACACACGTATAAAACAGCATCAATATTCCGTTAGAACAGGACAGTCGTCCAGTGCCCTTTTTGTCCATTTGTCAGAGTTATCCCACTGTATTGATTGGAATAATGCTTCAGTTTTATTTCACTCTAGCAACATTGTTAATAGAAATATTCTTGAGTCTGCCATTATCCAACTTACAAATAACTTCAACATAAGCAAAGGTCTTTTTCAACTCGATCCTGTGGTTTTGAATTCCTTCAGAACAGATTTAGATAAGAAGGGTAGAACGCTAAATCTTTGGTAAACTTGTATGCTACTCTAATAACTTTTATTTTTCAATTTATTTTTATAGACATCGAACTTTAACAAGAAGGGCAGAGTGCTAAAACCCGGGCAGATTTCCAGTATAAATTTGTATTTTTATTTTTTTAATTATCTATAACATTGGTTGGAAACAATTCATTTGATCTTGTGCTAAAAATCGGTAGTTTTTCCTTACAAATTTGTATGCTCCTCCCACAATCCTTTAATGTTTAATTTTTTTTAATTTTTTATTTTTATCTCTCCGTTTATGTATATATATATATATAATATATATATATATATATATATATATATATATATATATATATATACAGGGGTTAGACAAAAATAATATGAACACCCGCCGATTTCACCGGTTATCTTTACGGACTGCTCAGACACAAAGTAAACGGTCAAATGACTGGCAAACCTATTTAAATGCGTAACAGAGAGTGTATACGTCATGTTATAACCCTCACGTTGTTTTCACAGATCTGAGTGAATTATGAATTAGCAGTTATGAAAGACCTGTCAGACTTCCAAAGAGGGCAAATTGTCGGAGCGCGGATGGCTGGTGCATCGGTGACGAAAACCGCTCAGATGTTCAATGTATCCAGAGGAACTGTCTCTATGGTCATGTCTGCATACCAAAACCATGGAAAGACAAGCACCGACAAATGCAATAGTATCAACCAGAACTGTATGTCGCGAGCTCCATGGAGCTGGATACCATGGGAGGGCTGCAATTGCCAAACCCTTCCTTTCGCACATCAACATTGAGCGGCGCAGAAAATGGTGTAATGACCATAAGAATTGGTCAATGGACCGGTGGAAGAATGTAGTCTACTCCGACGAATCCTCCTTTACGCTATTTCCATGTTCTGGTCGAGTTTACGTCTGGAGACAGCCTAAAGATGCTTATGACCCCGACTGCCTGACCCCAACCGTTAAGCATGGAGGCGGATCTGTGATGGTTTGGGCAGCAATATCGTGGAATACTCTTGGCCCAGCTGTAGTACTGCATGGTAGGGTTAACCAGGTCCATCCCATGGTCCAAACGCTGTTTCCCAATGGCGGCGCCGTCTTCCAGGATGATAATGCACCAATCCACACCGCTGGGGTCGTTAAAAACTGGTTTGAAGAGCATGTTAGTGAAGTAGAACGCTTGGATTGGCCTCCACAATCCCGGATCTTAACATTATCGAGTATCTGTGGTGTCAGTTGGAGCAGCAGGTCAGAAGCGATTCCCACCGCCGGCGTCTTTGGAGGAACTGGAGCAGGGTTTGCTCGAAGAATGGCTCAGGATTCCTCTAGCCACTGTCCAAAAGCTGTATGAATCAATTCCCCGACGCATTGCAGCTGTTATTGCCGCCAAAGGAGGACCAACTCCATATTAAGAATAAAAACCGCCATTTATCAAGGTGTTCATATTATTTTGCCCAACCCCTGTATATAATATTTTTTTTTTCTGTAATCTATATATAGGCTGTAACTATGTACTTCAGTGTTCCTGAGGATGTCATTAGACGAAAGCGCTTGAGCACCATTCTGTGTTTCCTTTCCTTCGTGGTTTTATTCATCATATATATTATATATATATATATATATATATATATATATATATATATATATGTTGTTTGGTTTGCTTCTGCCCGAATTGTTCATTCTACGAAGGTCAAGCTTCTCACTCCACCTTCGACCTACAGTTTAACGTGGAATCCGAACCACGCCCCACCACCAGCCCAGAGTCTAGGCCACCCAGGGTACTCATTTATCTACCAACCACTTTTTTTTGTGGAAGGATGAACAGCTGGGTTTTGCTGCACGCCGCTTGCCGTCACCGGGTCTCGATCCCGGGGCCATGACTCCAGATTTTAAAAAATTTACTGGAGCACAGCTCTGAATTTACTTTTTTTCCCCTTACACCACTAGATAGGTTAATGATAGTAACTCTTGAATTGACGACATACCAATTACAAATTGTTTTAGCTAAACATAATAATACAATAATGTACAGTTTATAACTCACCTTAAGTTTATTTATTCATTGCAGCAGCAACAGTGGACGATGTTAGACCTTGCATGTAGGCATTTGTTGTGAATTTACCGCCATGTATGCTTGGCCACTGATCAATGGCTTTCTGTGTGATCATTACAGCAGATCTAGTGCCTGTTGCTTTTTGCTTTATTAAATTTGGATGCAACACTTGAACTTGAAGGCATATTTTGACTCTTCTCTTTATTAACCACAACAGCTTGGTGAGTTTCTTTTGTTAGGCGCAAAATTGCATTCAATGTCTTCTGGATTTGGGAATTTTCAAATTCCTCTAAAGCAGTTTTGTTAGTCTGATGCGCAGATTCCTCACTTACCTTTTGTTTCTTAGGTGGAGGAGAAGCACTTTCTTCAGTCTGTGAAACATCTAGTGAAAAAGTTTAATTTTCTAGATTAGCAGTTGATGAAGTTGGTTCATTTTTCTGAGGTCTAGCACTAGCACATTTTGTGAACAAACTAAATGACTGCTTTGCCGTATCTCTTTGCTGCACTTCATCCTGGTATTTCTTTACTGCAATATCTAAGCTGTGGCCCAACTCTGGGACCTCTTGTATTGTAACAAATATTTTTTGGGGAATTAAAATGTTCCTCCCAGTTTTGCTTCTTTGAATATTTGTTCTTGCATTGACCACAAAAGTAACCCCTTTTAACACCCTCACTTTTCTCTCCAACTTCATCAATATTAGGATCCATTATTGATTATTGACTACCTGAAAAAATACAAAATAAGTAAAAGTTAGTAAATATAGTATGGTAAAAGTGAGTAAAAGTAAGTAAATATAGTACAATGAAAGTAAGTAAAGTAAGTGCTTTAAACTTAGTAAAAGTAAGGAAGAGTAAGTAAAAGTAGGTAAGTTAAAGTAAGTAAAAGTAAGTTTAAACTTAACTAAACTTTTCAATTCTAGAGTCATGGTGGATTACTTAAAACCGCACAAGTAATTATCTGGCCAATTTATCAAACCTGGCCGAGATCAATGGAACATAGTCCAATCCTGATAATTTTATATTAAAAAAATATACGTTTTAATAAAATTTTAATTATCAAAACATTGAAGCTTAACAAAAATAAAAATAATTGTTAAATATGGAATTACCAACTAAACTTAAAATAACTAAATTTGTAATTTAAAAAAATTGGTTTGTACAAGAACGTATACGCAAAAAAATGCATAACGTCTAGCGGATGAACAAAACCCAAACCCAAATTTACTTTTTCTCATGGTCAAATTTACTGGAGCAATGCTCCCAAGATCCCAGGAATCTGGAGTCATGCCCGGGGCCGATAGATTCTCGTAGTCAGCGACGCTAACCACTATACCATCGATATATATATATATATATATATATATATATATATATATATATATATGCTGCGCAAACCCACAAGGAAAAAGAAAAACGATTCCAAGGCCTTTCGTGTATTCAGAGCTACACCTCGTCAGAGAATGACGAAAGGCCTTGGAATCCTTTTTCTTTGTCCTTGTGGGTTTGCAGCATTCATTCATTTCACGTGTTTTTTTGAAATATATATATATTATATATATATATATATATATATATATATATATATCAGTGGCGACTCCTGCACTCGGGCTTCTCGGGGCTGAGCCCGAGAGGCAAGGGGCAAGAAGAAGCATGAGAGATAAAATTGTGTATTTATAGATTTAAGTTTAAAAAAAGTTTTAAATACAAACTGTAAATGTTACTATTTTTCTGTCTAGCCTTCGTCACGCAAGCAAATTTTGAGCGCATTTAGATACCCTTTTACTACCTATAAAAAAACTATATTGACATATTAAGTTTTCGTGTAATCTTTCAAGATCCTTTACTCGGGCGCAAGATATTACGCCCGAGAAAGTATAAGTAATATCGTATATTTAAAGTTCTTTTAATGAATAATTATTTGCTTGCATACGGTTACATAATAGTCCTTCTTCTAATTCTCAGTAAATAACTGCCAAATAACCAGTCCCAAATCACTAAATTTGTGAAGACAATGTATAGAGCATACTTTGGAATTAAGCTAGGGGACCAGGACAAAAATTTCGCCCCTCATATGTGCTGCAAGACGTGCATTGAAAATTTGAGAAGATGGAGCAAAGGCAGAGCGAAATCTTTGCCTTTTGGAATTCCCATGATTTGGAGAGAAGGAAAGGATCACGTGACAGATTGCTATTTCTGCATGACAAACCTCCAAGGTGGGCTTATAAATTTATTTTTCTTAAATATTTTGAAATCCTCGTATGAAACTTGACATAATAATATTCACCATAATGTAATATTCACCATATATAGCATAATATTCACCATAATGGTAATCATACATTTACATATACATATTGTTATAGAAAATACATTTACACATACATATTGTTGTACAAGTTACATTTACATATACAATGATTGTATATTTTCTTCTTTTCATTCATATTGTCCCCGAAGGGACAATATGAATGAAAAAGAAAGAAAATATACAGACTCCATCGACCTATTTCATATCTTACAGACCGCAGCCTTCCCTCACGAGCCGCCACTGTCTGAATGCTTCTTCTATTTCATATGCAAGTTTTATATCCATGTTTCTGTGTTTCTATTTTCAGGAGTTAACAAGAAGAATAAACACATTGTTGTATACCCTGACATTCCTTCTGCTATGAGACCTGTACCCCATGGTCCTGGAATTCCAATACCCGACCCACCTCAAACCCTGGACTTCGATGATTCTGATGATGAATCAATAACCAATGCCAATGACCAGTCCCAGTCGTATATACCTCAAAATACCGCTTCAAATGAGCCGAGGCCTCTCAACCAGGCCAAACTTAATGATCTTACCAGGGATTTAGGACTTTCCAAATTAGCTGCCGAGATCTTGGGCTCACGACTTCGAGAGGACAACTTGCTGGCTCCGGGAACAACATTCTCCTGGTATAGGAAACGAGAGGAAGAATTCCGCAAGTTTTTTGCAGTGCACGAAAATACCTCTTCCTTAGTGTACTGCTGCAATGTTGAGGGGCTAATCGAATCCTTGGGCCTGCCATATAACGCATCAGAATGGAGGTATTTATAGACTCGTCTAAACGAAGTTTGAAAGCAGTACTTCTCAACATTGGGAATAGGGTTGCATCAGTCCCTGTAGCACATTCCGTACAACTTACTGAGAACTACGATAACATGAAAATTACTGGATGTTCTCGTATACGACCAACATAACTGGAGATCTGTGGAGATTTGAAGGTAATACTAATATCATAAGTAAACTATTGCTATTGACTATGTTGTTTTCCAAAGGTTATTTGAGAGCGTATAAGAACACTTAACTTCCCCACAGAAGTGATACAGTCCAATGCATAGATTTTTTTATCTGATAGAACAAATTCTCTAAATTCTTAAATATTTTCATTTTTTTTTCAGATTGTGGCATTTGTATTGGGAATGCAAGGGGGATACACGAAATACCCATGTTTCCTCTGCAAATGGGATAGCCGAGCGGATGAGAAGCACTATGCACAGCGTGAATGGGCATCCAGAGAAAATTTTGAACCTGGGTCGCATAATGTCGTTTCAGTGCCCCTTGTACCACCAACAAAAATTTTGCTCCCACCACTTCATATTAAGCTGGGCTTGATGAAAAATTTCATCAAATCAATGAATAAGGAGGGTTCAGCATTCCGATATCTCGAGAGTAAATTTCCTCATATATCTGATGCTAAACTAAATGCTGGGGTTTTTGATGGTCCTCAAATTCGAACTTTGATCAAGGATACTCAGTTCGAAAACGCAATGACTCCAACTGAGAAAGAATGCCTGGCAGGCATTCAAATCAGTTGTCACTGATTTTCTTGGCAAGCGTAGAAGTCCAGAATACGAGTCCGTTGTCGAAAACTTGATGGAAGCTTTCAAAGCTCATGGGTCGTGCATGTCCATAAAAATGCACTTTCTGTGGTCCCACTTGGACTATTTTCCTGAAAATTGCGGGGATTATAGTGAGGAACAGGGTGAACGATTTCACCAAGATATCAAAATAATAGAAGAGAGGTACCAGGGAAACTGGGATATCAATATGCTGGCGGACTATTGCTGGTGTTTGAAGCGAGACGTGCCCGAAGAAAAACACAGACGGAAAGCCAAAAAAAACTCATTCCTTCCTCAATAAACTTTTTCCATATTCATTGTATGAATAAAAGTATTTATTCACACAGTTTTCATTTTCACGAGTGTTCTTATAATATTACTCGTATCTACAGTGTTTAAGCTAAAAAAATCAATAAATTTGGGGATAAAATTGGACTTATAATAAATGGCCAATAGAGAAAAAACCTGACCTGATTGAGGAAAAACCAATGTCATTTTCGAATTCAGCATGGTCGAATTATATAATATGAGTTGAAAAAACCCTCACAGCAGACAAAAAAATTCATATCATACCAGTGTAATTAATCTTAAGTTATTGTCATGCATTTAAATGTCGGCTCATATGTAGACTTGAAAATTTAAAAAGAGCCCGAGTAGTCTTGAAGAGCTGGAGTCGCCACTGATATATATATAATATAATATATATATATATATATATATATATGGGATTGAACTCAGAATGGTCCCCTGAGGTTTTTTTCATAATACACACAGACCGTGCATGGAACAAGGAACTCTTCTGGGAAAATTAAATTCACTATATTCGGACTATAGTGGATTTAATTTTCCCAGAAGAGTTCCTTGTTCAATGTACGGTCTGTGTGCATTTTTTATATATATATATATAATATATATATATATATATATATATATATATACTCTACCATCTCATGATTCCAAGTCGGAAACAAAAATGTCTTTTTGACATTTTCCAGACGCTAAAATTTGAGAGAAAGACAATGAAACTTAATTCGAATTCCGACTGAGATAAATGCCATTGACGGATAAAATATAATCTATTTTTTTGGGTTGTGTGGAAAAAGAAAAAGTTCCTTTATTAAATAAATTCTTCTGGGCAGTCGGGTTTTTTTTTTTTTTCAATATATACTGGGTGGTCCATAAGTCGCTTTAACCGGCGAGTAAAATGCGTTGTTCATTTTCCGGTAAAAAAAAAGAAGACACGGTCCACCCTGTACTTCGTAATTAAGTATTCCATTTACAAATGTACAATTTTTCTTTTTCTGGTGAGTGCGTGCGAGAATAACGTTCGTCACGTACTGTAAATGTTTCAGTCTATATGAAAACGATCACTACCAAAACAAACTCGCTACTTCACCAGGCCAACTCGAGAGGAAGGGCGACAAGCTTGACTTTCGTGAAATGAGGAATCATCGCACGGAGCATTTGAAAGGTTGAAAGGAAGGGTTATACAGCGTTACAAACCCCGCTTCCCGTCCGCTCAGCAAAGTTAATTAAGCAACGTTCGGTCTGGTTACTACTTGGATGGGAGACCACTTGGAGTAGTCGATCTCGGGTCGTTCCTGAACAGTTGTTGTTGTTATTTTTGTTGTTCGTAAACAACAAAAACCAATATTATAAACAAACAAAAAACCGGTTCGATAAATGGCGGGATTCCAACACCCTTCCCTGCAGTATCACAGTTGAATGGTTCAATCGTAGAAAAACGTCCAATCCTATTAGTAATTATTTAGTTAGCAATCAAAATTAATAATATATATATATATACTAAAAGATATCGTGGAAAATTCAGATTAACAGAATTGTCAAAGGGTGAATAAGGACTCCCATACATTTTCCCCTCTACCTCCTTCGCTTTCGGCAAAAACATGTTAATCTTAATACAAAATCCAATGATAAACAAGCGGACATTTTTGTCGCCATTCGCGCCTCATTCCCATCTTTTCAATGACGTCACTGTTGGGGCCATTTAAGCTCCGCCAAAACCCGAAAATAAACGAGCGGCGAACGTGTTCTATCCGCACACGGAGAAGCGTTTGCTCCCCCCACCTCACCCCAAACCCTCTTCATCACCAGCCCGAGTGAATTCCGCGTAAACGACGTTTAACGGCAATTCCAAAAGGATTTCCCCCCCCCCCTCCTCTTATTAACGTTTAACGGCAGCGGGAACACGTCCGGAATATAACAGGAAACCGAAGGCCCGACACCATCGTTGAGAGTTTGGCTCAAACCATCTGATACGCCGGACGCACTTTCGAAAAACTCGAGTTAAATTAACTTTCATATCCAAATACTTCAACGGTACTAAACTTTATGAGCTACTGCTGCTACTATTGCTGCTACTATGGCTACTACTAATAATAATAGCTACCAAGATTTTATGTGTACAACATACAAAAACTTTTATTCTTCTGGAATAAAAAAATATATAAAATAAAGTTAATAACCCGAGTTACGGGGTGTTCATAAAAGAATGAAATTAAGCAAAATAAATTAATTTATTAACCGATAAATAACACTTAAACCAACATTATCATTATATAAAACAACCAACATTAACATTATATAAAACAACCAACTACCCTAACATTATATAACAACCAACATATTAACAACCAACTAACATTATATAAACACAACATATTAACAACCAACTAACATTATATAAAACAACCAACTAACATTATATAAAACAACCAACATATTAACAACCAACTAACATTATATAAAAAATTTACTAAAATTTGTAGGGAATAATTAAATAAATCTAATTATATTTTAACATTTTAAAATTTTAACACAATTAAACCTCATAAATTTTTTTTTAAATTAACTAAATTTTAAGTAAAAAGTATACACTGTGTATTCAATACAGTCGCCCTTGGCCCCTCTTTCCTGCAGAAAAATAAAATACTGTATAAACATATATTAACACACAAACATACAATTGAGGTCCTCCCAGGAAGAAGTGGCTAAACGACAAAAGTAAAAAAAAAAAAATGCCTGAAACCGCAGTTAAAAGTTGTACCAAATTTTAACTTTCGAACTTTTTAATATATTTCGTCGAAATGTGTTGAAAAAGTTAAAGATTTATGGCAACTTTCAAATTGGTACAACTTCTAACCGTGTTTTCTCATGTTTTTAACTTTTGGCGCTTAGCCACTTCTTCCTAGAAGGATCTCATATACAGACGTTACTCTATAAAGAGAATCTTTTATGTAATACAGATGCGTTCAATCACTTCCCACTGAATTAAAGATTCCTTTAAAGGTTCAACTATGTCTACAAGCTCTGGTTGAAGGCATTTTCCTTATGAAGCCTGTTCTTCGTTTTCACCTTATATATATATATATATATATATATATACATTCAACTGCAAAGAACACGCAGTATAAATAACGTAAAGAACGACGCTTGTATAGGAGATATTCCGCGCAAGACGAGAAAGAGAAAACAACAAATGAAAAAATGAAGTACCACCTGGGAATCGAACCCGGGATCTTCCGATTGCCGGTCAGACGCGATACCACTACACCATGGTCTTCACTCTTCCAAATGCCGTAATTCCTCTACATACTCGCATTGGTTTCTGCGAGTATGTAGAGGAATTACGGCATTTGGAAGAGTGAAGACCATGGTGTAGTGGTATCGCGTCTGACCGGCAATCGGAAGATCCCGGGTTCGATTCCCAGGTGGTACTTCATTTTTTCATTTGTTGTTTTCTCTTTCTCGTCTTGCGCGGAATATCTCCTATACAAGCGTCGTTCTTTACGTTATTTATACTGCGTGTTCTTTGCAGTTGAATGTATATAATGTTACGGCATGCGGGAGGTGCCCCCTTGGGGCATTGGTTTCTGCGAGTATGTAGAGGAATTACGGCATTTGGAAGAGTGAAGACCATGGTGTAGTGGTATCGCGTCTGACCGGCAATCGGAAGATCCCGGGTTCGATTCCCAGGTGGTACTTCATTTTTCATTTGTTGTTTTCTCTTTCTCGTCTTGCGCGGAATATCTCCTATACAAGCGTCGTTCTTTACGTTATTTATACTGCGTGTTCTTTGCAGTTGAATGTATATAATGTTACGGCATGCGGGAGGTGCCCCCTTGGGGCATTGGTTTCTGCGAGTATGTAGAGGAATTACGGCATTTGGAAGAGTGAAGACCATGGTGTAGTGGTATCGCGTCTGACCGGCAATCGGAAGATCCCGGGTTCGATTCCCAGGTGGTACTTCATTTTTTCATTTGTTGTTTTCTCTTTCTCGTCTTGCGCGGAATATCTCCTATACAAGCGTCGTTCTTTACGTTATATATATATATATATATATATATATATGCCTAAATCCCCAAGTAGCACCAATAGTAAGCGACATTGTTTACCAACTAGGTCGAACTTCGTAAATAAGTCTGATTTTCTTGTTACGAATTACGTTTTTCGTTAGGTTAACTCCGGTTAACTTAACGGTTAACCTAAAACAAATCGGAGGGTGTGTACAGATTGAGGAAGTATAAAGGACGACTTATTTGACCGAGTTTTCTCCAATTAAAATCCTAACGCGAGTGAAATTCAAAAAATTCACCATTGCATACAGTATATATATATATATATATATATATACATACTGTACTATATATACATATATATATATATAATATATATAAGGTGTTCCCCAAAAATTCTCCTATTTGCAAAAAATGTTCTAAGTTAAAAAAAAAAAAAAATTCTAGACCCACAGACAAACGCAATAGATACGCAAAACGAAGGAGTTTATTAACTTTAAGCAAATTAAATGTTCAGTGCAGTGGCCATTTTTTCCTCTAACCTCTAACGAAATATTCAACGTTACACAAATGTTTGACATAATTTTTGGAAATAGCTCAGTTGGGATGTTGTTGATTACCTCATAGACTTTGGTCTTTATTAGGTCTTCAAGTATCTTAGGGTTGGTAAGAATAGATCTCATTCTTTATGTAACCCCATAAAAGAAAGTCAGGGGGTGCGAAGTGAGGTGAGTATGGGGGGAAGGGGCCATTCCACTGGCTCATGAAAGGAGATTAGTCGCCCAGAAAAATGTAGGTCTAAGGTGGCGGGGCAACAAGCTTGAACTTCGTTATAATGAACAATTCGAGCGTAAACAAAACCAAGGTGTGTGTGTGTTGTTAGAGGTGGACCGAATATTCGCATTCGCATCATTTTGAACATTCGCATTCGCATTTAGATGTGCGAATATGCGAATGCGAATATTTCGTGCTATAAGTAATGCATTAGATTTTTTTCATTATAATTGTCGCAGAAACGGTTGGTGCGAAAATGAAACTGTTGGATGCTGCCACGTCTGTTTCCCGCAGTGTGTCGCTGTGTGCGTATGAGCGACGTTTTTTTCCTGACTAGCGGCAGATGCAGCGGTAGCTGTCTGAGAGGGGTCGGTGTGCGGGAGCCTGGCGAGTCAGTTACCCACGAGCCTTGGCTGAGTGAGGGTGCGTGCAAGTGTCCGTCTATAACCCTGTGTCGCCTTCAATTGCCCCCAATTCATTGTGTCAGGTGCTTTGTGATGGCGTCCTCCAGTGCCGTTTGGGACTATTTTGAGTTAGTATCAAATGATATTGCTAAGTGTAGCTTTGTAAAGCCAATTATTCGCGAAAAGGAAGAACGACGTCTGGATTGCGTAATCATCTTAACAGCAAACACCCTGCAGAGTATAAGAATATGAGTAAGACCGAAGAAGAAGCGAAAGAAAGTAGCAAGAAGAGGAAGGCATCTCCAACACCAGCTGCGAGGATGAAGCAAGCTACTCTTGAAATGTGTCTTGAAAAGACAAAATTGTGGGATGTGAACAACGCAAAAACAAAGAGCATGGACAGTAAGATTGCAGAAATGTTAGTAATGGATGATCTTCCATTTTCTCACGTGGAAGATATTGGCTTTGTGCGCTCATGAAAGAAGCGGCGCCATGTTATCCACTGCGCCAAAGAAAGTATTACAGAGATAAAATTTGTGAGACAATGTATGATTCTGTCAGAAGTACAATTGGAGACAATATCAGCTCCCTCAAACATCATCGAAACTGTCCTTCACCACCGATGAGTGGTCCGATACACAATCAGGTGTTTCGTTGCTGTCACTGACCAGTCACGCTGTGGACAAAGAATTCAAACGTCAGAGTTTTGTGCTCTGCGCTGAACCCCTCTCTGAACGTCACACAGGGGAATATCTCAGCCAAGTGTTTGACAATTTGTTGAGAAGTGGAGTCTGTGCGCGGATGATGTTCACTGCGTCATGAGGGATGCAGGTGCTAATATGAAAAAAGCGTTGTTTCTTTCAGGTGTTAACAACACCAACTGTGCGTCACCAATTGCACCTTGTTGTCAAAAATTATCTGTCATCTCAGAAAGCAGTCGTTGAAGTCATCTCAAAATGTAGGTCAATTGCGACACATTTCAATCATTCAACCATGGCCCAAGAAGAGTTTAAGAAAATTCAGGCTAGAATAAATGCTCCACTGCTTTCTGTGATTCATGACGTTCCTACTCGTTGGAATAGTACTCTGCAAATGATGATCAGAATGAAAGCTATCAATGAACCCTCTGCTTGTATGCCACTGCAACCGGTAAGATCAAACCTTTAACACTTCAAGACAATTCAACTCTGGACAAATGCATACTACTCCAACCATTCGAAGATATCACAAGAAATATCAGCAGCAACTCATCATCAATAGCGGACGTCATTCCTCTCGTGACCACTCTGAAGAAAGTATTGATGTCCAGTTTGTCCACAGCTGAGAAAGTCATGGGATCAAAGCGATGCGAGAAACAATGTTATCAGAAATAACAAAAAGGTTCGATTCAGCAGAAAAACAACGACTTGTACTACATTGCTACATTTTTAGATCCTAGATACAAAGTAAAATTTTTCAGCTCTTCTTTTGTTACGGACAGGGTTAAAGTAGAGGTTGGATTAAAATGTGAAGCACTTAGTAAGGAAAAGACAGATTCTCAATCTCCAGGCCTTCGTGATGAAAAACCGCGCGATAAAAAACCGTCCACGTTTGTCGCCGAAGCTATGAAAGAAATCCTTTCCTCGAGCAGTGACGATGAGTCTGGAGAAAGGATTTCAGAACGATCTTCAAAGAATCTAGACAAGTATCTCAAGGAAAAACGACTGCCAACTGACGAAAATCCTCTGGAATGGTGGAGAGTGCATGCCGAACAATTTCAGAGTTGTCGCAATTAGCAAGGTGTTTTCTTGCTTGTCCACCATCCAGTGTTGCGAGTGAACGCTTTTCAGTGGTGCCGGTCTAGTGTACGATACAAAACGCTCCAAACTATCAGCGGAGAGAGCGGAAAAACTACTATTCCAAAATATAATCTACCAATAGTAGAATTCAAGTACGAAAGAGTCAACCAGTGAGTGCCTAAACTATTTCTTTATCAATACCATTATCGGAAGATTGGGAATACTCTTCACAATGAATGAAATGTCATTTCTCTTGCCGACTAACGATGCTCCGTGGCATTTATAAAGAAATAGTCATCCTCTTTCAAGGGTGGAGGTTGGTGGGATACATTATAAGAGTGGGTCCTCGTCCCGTACCCGGTAACATAGAAAATTCAATGGAATTTATACTATTTAATTTTCTATGGCGAAACTTACAAGTTAACATTTAAAATTTTAAATACCTCAATTCTAATGATGAAAAACGAATATATTAATTCTAATAGTAATTTAGTAAATATTCGCATTCGCATTCGCGAATATTAAAATAAAATATTCGCATTCGCGAATATCACAAATTGACATTCGTTCCACCTCTAGTGTGTGTGTGTGTGTGTGTATATATTTTACCAAAAGTATTTGGACACCCCACCACAAATACGTATTGTGGACTAGCGCATGCGCACTGTTGCGCAGTGGCTTGGAAAGTCCTCAATATGTCTGCCTGGGCAGTGCAGTGGATTAGACGGCAGTATGCCGCGTGGAGCGGAACTTACAGACTTTGAACGTGGGATGGTGGTTGGATGCCACATCAGTAACCTTTCTGTGCGCGCAACTGCGAGCCGTCTGAACATTCCGAAATCTACTGTAGCGGATGTTATTCAAAGTTGGAAGGCTGAAGGTGCCACTACAACAAAAAAAATGGTCTGGACAGCCTCACAAACTCACGGAACGTGGTCGAAGAGCCTTACGGAGGAGTGTTCGTACCTTACGCACGTCGTCTGCGGCAAACATCACGGCGGAGGTGCAACAGGCCATGGAAACATCTGTCAGCACGTCAACTGTTCGTAGGAAGCTACTGTACATACTCGAATTTCATGGCAGGGCAGCTGCGCACAAGCCCAATATCACCGCCACAAATGCAGAACGCCGATTGGAGTGGTGTCGTGCTCGACGTTCATGGACTCTAGAGCAGTGGCGGAGAGTGGTATGGAGTGATGAATCGCGCTACACATTGTTTCGTTCCGATGGACGTGTGTGGGTGTGGCGATTGCCTGGAGAACGCTTCTTACGGGACTGTATCGTCCCGACTGTAAAGTTCGGTGGAGGTTCTGTGATGGTATGGGGTTGTTTCAGCTGGATGGGACTTGGTCCGTTAGTTGTCGTGCCGGAAACCATGAAGTCCAAGACGTATCGGGATATTTTGGATAATTCTGCGTTCCCTACGCTCTGGCAGTACTTTGGTAATGGGCCCTGCCAGTATCAGCACGACAATGCTCCATGTCATACCGCAAAGTGCATACAGGACTGGTTTATGGATAACAATGTCGAGAAGTTGGATTGACCGGCTCAGAGTCCGAACCTTAACCCCACTGAACACCTTTGGGAAGAATTGGAGCGCCGCATCAGACTTCGGCCAAATCGGCCTTCTTCCAAACCATCTCTGGGAGCGGCTTTGCAAGAGGAATGGAGGGGTATTCCGATAGACACCTACCGGAAGTTGGTTGAAAGTATGTCAAGGAGGGCTGAGGCTGTCATTCAGGCCAAAAGGCATGTATTAGGTATTAGGTTTTTGCATTAAAGACTCTTTTTGCAACTACCTATGCGTGTCCGAATACTTTTGGCAATATATATATATATATATTATATATATATATATATAATATATATATATATAATATATATATATCAGCGGCACTGATAAGTATTCGTACAGAGAAATATGTCAGTTATATTCGTCTTTATCTTATCTTTTGCACCATGCATAAGATAACGATAAAAAACTTATCATTCTTCCGGGAAAATTTAGCAAGTAAAAAAATTAGTTTAACTCCAACATATAATGGAAAACATCAAAGAATTTGAGGAAAATAAAACAGTTAAGCAAGCAATGGTCGTAGCGTTAAAGAGGTGTCTACAGAACTTAAGAGATCTGTTATTACTGCACACGAGTCTGGAAAGAGTTATATAGGAAGATAGGAGAAGAACTTCGGATTCCATTTACGACGGTTGCTGCAGTTATAAAGAAATGGAAAGGCTTTGAAATAATCAAAACTCTACTACCAAAGTGTGGACGACCTTTTCAAGATTTCAGAACGTCCAGTTAAACGGATTGAAAGAATGACTGCTGCGAATCCATCCACGAGTGACTGCGGGTGATATTTTTGCCAAACATTAAGATTATCTAAGATCGATGTCCATCCCTCTACCGCGCGTCGTACATTCAAAAAGAATGGTGTGCATAGAAGACCCGCACGAAGAAAACCTCCGCTACGGAAAGCGCACAAAGAAGCTCATTTAAAGTAGGCCAAGGATCATCAAAATGATGGATTTGCATTCTGGAACAAAGTTCTCTGGACAGACGAGACCGAAACTGAATTATTCGTGAACAACGAACAGCGGTATGTTTGGCCAAAATCAAATACTGCATTTGAAGAAAGAAAAAAAACCATCCTTCCTACGGTTAAACATGGTGATGGTACTTTGCTTCTTTGGGGATACTTTAGTGCTTCTTGTCCAGGAAAGTTTATCATCATCAGTGGCATCATAAATTCGAAGAAATATCAGGAAATTTTAGAAGAAAATGTATTCCCTTCAGTTCGGGAGTTGCGAATGGGTGGCAAATGGTTACTCCAAAAAGATAATCCGAAACATAAATTGAGAGAACTTTGAAATGGCTTTAACAAAGGCATTTCAAGCTTCTCGAGGTGTCCAATCAAAGCCCAGATCTAAATTTAATCGAGAATTTATGGTTTGATTTTTTTTTTTTTTAAAAGTGTCCATAAGAGAAACCCTTCGAATCTGAATGAATTGCAACAATTTTCTTTAGAAGAATAATAGGCTAAAATTTCTACTGAACTATGTTGAAACCTTGTTGGGGTAAAAAATACCCAACACAAATCATTGAATTCATTCAAGCAAAAGGTGGACATGCAAAAGTATTAAATAATTTTTCTAAGTTGTAAATGTACAAAACTTATTAATTTTAACTTTTTTATTATTATATTACATGTTGAAGTTAAACTAATATATATATATATATATATATTATATATATATTATATATATATATATATATATATAATGTAACATGATCTTGGCTCTCTGAGAAACGACGTTTTCAATTGACGAAACAAACTTTCCTGGTAAAATACAGTCGAGTTCATGAGACAAAATTGGTTTTAATGCAACGCGCAAGCATGTCTCGTGACGTCATGAGCAGAACTCGAGAACTGAAACTGCGCAAGCGCAAAAGTAAACCTAATAATGGCTGCTTCCGCATCAAAATTATTATAATAGGAGAGAGTCGGTTCGTCTGTCGTAAAATAAATGATAAGTAATAACGTGGAGTTGAATCTCCCACCGCCATTACAGATGCAACCGCAGCGACAGACAGTTGTTATTACTCGAAAGAGAGAGAGAGAGAGAGAGAGAGAGAGAGAGAGCCAGCAGGAGTAGTAGTAGCAGCAGCAGCAACAGCAGCAATTCGGTCTCCTCCTCTACCGAATGCCAAACACCGAATAAATGATCGTTCGCAATAACGGTAAAAGAAATGCCTTCCTCCAATCAATTCAGGAGCCCCCAATTTTTCTTTTACTTCACAATTATCGACGTATTCGTCTCTCTGAGGAATCGGTAACCGATACCGAATTCAGTCTTGTTTCCGCGCCGCGCCGAATTCGGATCGAGGAGGAAAAAGAAAACGCGTTTATCTTTTCATTTTCCTAATACCAAAGTCTCTTTTTCTAATACTTAGGTCCCGCTCGTCTCAAGAGTAAACAATTTCCCTCTCTTTACTCATGGAAACGGCTCAGTTTTAATTCATAGTAACTTCAACATACAGGGTAAACCATAAATCGATTTACTTTCGTATTATAACGAAAAAATCACTTCGCTAAAGCGACTTCACGGTCCACTCTGTCTTATTTAACATCAACTCAATTAGTCTTCATTTATAAACCACACACACACACACATACACATTATATATATATATAATAATAATAATAATAATGTGTGTATATACAGGATGTCCCAAAAAACTATATACTCTTTATAACTTTATAGTTTTTTGGGGACACCCTGTATATATATATATAAGTGCACTTTACTAATCAAAGGGATATGACCAGCCCTCGTCTCGAGCGCGAAGAGAATGAAAATAAAGGTATAACTCTTTCGTCCAGTGAAGCTCAAAAAGCCAAGTATAATGGTCTTTTTCCCCGAATAAAAAAGGTGGAGTGTGTGTGTGTGTGTGTGTGTGTGTGTGTGTGTGTGTGTGTGCGGGGGGGGTTTTATATCGAAGGAATAATGGAATTAGAAAATGGAGACCATTCTACCCAATGAAAATATTTAATTCAATTAAGAAAAACAGGGGGGGGGCGCTTTGGGGGGGTTAAATCCCCCGAGAAAAAAAACCACACCCATATTAAATCATTAAAAGACGGAATCCATTATCATCATTATTATTATTAATTAATTAATTAGCTGGAATTTTTAAGTGAGGAGCTTGCGCATGCGCAAACTATACCATTCTTGAATAACGATACAGGGTGATTCACTCGCTGGTAGCCCCAGAGTATCACTAATATATCCACTGGGGCTACCAGCTAGTAACTCACCCTGTATATAAAGAAAAAAAAAAAATATATATATAATATATATATTAGAACGTCCGCTGCGCCTTGCGCAGAAAAAAGCTCCCCCCCCCGGAACACAACCTAGAAGGAGACTGGGAGGGTCAGAAGTTACTAAAACCTTCCCTCGTTCTCCCTTAATGTGTATACTATGCAGATTACCCTAACTGTTTAGGCATTTATAAACAAACACAGGAACGTCAGATTACCAGACATCATCACTCGTGAGGGAAAAACCTCCGGAGGCCTTTTCCTCTCACACGAGTGTAACCCACTTCCAAATTAGCCATTGAGTGTTATTCTACCTACAACAAAAAAGGTCCCAGAACAAAACATCAATTTGAACATTTGTTTTAGTTCTAATACACTGTTTTCAAAACTTTATGTTACGACGACCCCCTAACTCCCCAAAATTATGGTTGCGCCCCCCTCCCCCCTCCTTATTAATTATCAATGATTCAACTAACTAAAATGGCACGTACAATTATTCGTACTTGAATTAATAATCAGATTTTTGGAAGTAACCGAAAAAAAAGCCTCCCTAACCAACAGTACGTGCCCCCCAGTGGGGGGGGGGGGCACCCCCACAATTCAGAAACCACTCTTCTAACATATTACTTTTGTAAATTTAAAATAAAATTTTCCTACGAGACTGGACTTACTTACGCAACACCCTGTACATTCATAGAGAATGAAAACGAAGTAACCAAGTTAAATTGACTATAAATTAACGAGATTTATTTTCTCTCATCAAATAAGAGAAAAGAAACAAACAAACACACAATTACAAAAGAAAATTCAAGAAAAAAACAAGAATTTTAGCCTTTATCCAAATTACAAAGAAAGTCAGAAACTTTAACTATTTAGAGAGAGAGATAGAGAGAGAGAGAGAGAGAGAGAGAGAGAGAGAGAGAGAGAGAAATCGATGCGATGCAACTCTCTCTCTCTCAGGAAAAAATATATATACCAGCAAGTAGCGCCAATAAGAAGTTACCTTTTTTTACCAAATAGGTCGGATTTCTTTGTACGACCTATTTTTTTTTAAATTTACACGAATGTTCGACCTTCTTGGGTATGTATAACTAATATATATATACAGGGCTGGGTATAAATCGCTTTACCGAAGTACACCGCACGAGTTTATTTTCTGGTAAAGCGACTTATGGTCCACCCTACATATCTCGTATACGTTTTAATTAATTTTAATTTTTTTTTTTTTTATGTTTTAAATTTTAGTGAGGTACCTACACTTTTCTTACCGTAAAACGGCGGCAAGAATTCGTGATAAGAAAAAAAGAAAATCGGTTTAATATTTCTTTAATTAAAAAAATTAAAAATATTAAAAATTAAATTTTTCAGTGAACCTTTTAAAAAAAAAAAAAAAAAACCTTTTATTGTCTATTTTAGTAATTATAATTTAATTGTACCGAGCCTGAAGAACAGAAAAAAAGAAAAAAGAAATAAATAGACACCCCCCCCCACACACACACAAAAAAATTAATTCTAAATTCGTTTTTTTTTAAATATTTTTATGCAAGGTTCAAATGCACAGAAATTACTCCAAAATATCGACGTCAAAATTACTCAAAATCTGACGTAAAAATTGTATAGGGATAATACTGCATTTTCAGTGACGCTACAGATAAACAAGTCCCGCAGACTTCTCGCCTGAGAATTTGGGGCAAAGAGGGTAATAATAGCAGCTCGCCGACTAAGCGCCTCGCTTCCCTAAGATATCGGAGTTCGGGTAGGCGGACTCGATCTGTGATAGGTGTGAGAGAATTTTTCAAGAATTTCGACCCAAAGGAAAAGGGGGATTCGTATAGGGGAGGTTATGTAACCAAATTTTAAACATCTCTCTCAAAGCTTGATTCAACAGGAGTCAAAAGTCAAATAATTAAATAAAAATAGGACTCCTATGAAGATGTACAAGACTAATTTATTGAAACCAACAAGAAGTTCCAGTTGTAGCATTGAAAACCCCCGTGATTACTTTAGTGTAAAATAACCGAAGAAGATGTATTGTGAATACCAGACCATTTTATTTGTTTTTGATTAAATTGTTTACCAGTAGGGCTTATCTCACTTTATTAGAACGCTACTACCCTCACTATTAACATAGAGAGCGAGTTAACAATGGCCCCCTTACCAACCCAACCAAATTCTTAATACGGAACAAAACCAACACCACAAATCTGTTTTTCACAATATGGCACACATTATATCAGTCACGAACAGTAAACACAGAATTTGAACGCTCAAAATCTTCGTGACTTTTAACGGGAGCAACAGTGACGTCATAAAAGTATCGCCCAATCACGTCGACGGATCTGAAAACTCTTAATTTAACTGGTGAAGAGACCAGTAGCGATGTGTGTGAATGTACCCAAGTGCATAAGGATACACCTAGAAGTCTACTCACATATATATACATATATGTGTGTGGAATAGCATGCATGAGTATGCTCTTTTTATATATATATAAAACAGATCCCGTCGTAGTGTGGTGGTAGCGCTCGCAACTCCTACTAAAGAGGTCCAGAGTTCAAACCCTGGTGGAGGCAATTCCTTCATATATATATATATATATAAGCAGTAAAATCACAGAATAACACGTGAGCTTATTAATAAGCAAACAACAGCAGGGAAAAGGAAAAAGAAACACGAAATCCAAGCGCTTTCGTGATATATTCACATCTTCAGGGACAAGAAAGAAATAGGACTTTCTTTCTTGTCCCTGAAGATGTGAATATATCACGAAAGCGCTCGGATTTCGTATTTCTTTTTCCTTTTCCCTGTGGTTGTATGCTTATTATATACAGTATATAAAAAATTGACTGAAAGTCAGGTAGTGTCAAATTGGTGATACACACAAAACACACAACAAAAATCTAACCTAACCTTTCTGGCATTTCCCAATGTGTTGCCTAAAAATTCATCGCTATATTAGATTTAATTAGGCATTAAGTAAATCGAGTATTTAACAAACTGCCTAAAATTTCAGTCAATTTATAAATTGCCTAATTTTAAATACTGACTGTAACATATATATCAGACAAGGGTATAAAACTTAGGGGGGGGGGGGAGAAACACACACACACACACACACACACTAATTAATTGTTCTTAATTACACGTTCGTGTTTGGCAGAGTTAGACGCGCGTTTAGCCAAACATGCCTCACTTACAAATGGAATCAAAGAAGCGAAGTCACGAAACTGCTCAACTATTTCCATGAAACAGTTTGTGTTTAAAGATGTTTTGGGTTCCCGGTAACAACGTTTCGCCATTTCTTTCTCACACACACTGTCAGGAACAAAATATTAGTTGCAGACGCTCACCTCATCATCATCAGCATTTCATTACTAACGAGTAATGAGCACGTACATTTGCATGAATATCATACGCATTACGATTACCTCAATAGTGGTTAGTGGTGTAGTGGTTACGTCGCTAACTACGAATCCATCGACCCCGGGATCGAGACCCGGTAACGGCAGGTGGCGCGCAGCAAAATCCAGCTGTTCATCCTTCCACACAATAAAAAAAAAAACTGGTTGGTAGAAAAATGGGTACCCTGGGTAGCCTAGTGATTAAAACGCTGGACTGCTGGTGGGGCGTAGTTCGGATTCCACGTTAAACTGTAGATCTAAGGTGGAGTGACAAATTTGACCTTCGTCAGAATGAACAATTCGGGCAGAAGCAAAAACAAGGTTAGCGAAAAACGAGTTAGCGAGGTGTACATAAACTATATATATATATATATATATGAGGCGTCGATGGGCGAACACGCTAAACCAGTTTTGAGATAGATGCGTTTAAACTTCGCGACTATTGCGTACGAGGAGCACATAGCACAAATACACGCACTGAAAATAACTACATTTTGAGCGTACGAGGGGGGGGGGGGTATTTGGCTATACCAAGTTCTCTGTGGACTGGGAGAGTTAAACTATTCATTCGTGGAACAATCGCAAAATCGCGGCGAATGTGGCAAGTTTGCCCCTCGTACTCGCGACGCCTCATATATATATATATATATATGTATATGTATATGTAATATATATATATACAGGGTATCCCATAAATTCGGTCGGTCTCATAGGAAAATTTACTTTAAATTAAACTTACAAAAGTAATATATTAGACCAAACAAATGTTCAAATTAATGTCTCGTTTTGGGGCCTTTTTTTGTTGCAGGTAGAATAACGGGCAGTAGCTAATATGGAAGCGAGTTACACTCATGATGAAAAGGCAACAAAAAAAAAAGGTCCCAAAACAAGACATGAATTTGAACACGTTTTAGTTCTAATGTACTTCTTAAATTGTAAATTCAATTTAAAATAAATTTTCCTACGAGACCAGACTTTTGGGGCACCCTGTATATAAACTAAAATCCAACGTAAATTGTAAATATAAAAGTTTAAAATAAATTTTCCTACGAGACCAGACTTTTGGGACACCCTGTATATAAACTAAAATCCAACGTAAATTGTAAATATAACAGTTTAAAATCTTTCAGGTCGTGTGTGTGTGTGTGTGTGTGTGTACTATAAGAGAGGCAGCCACAATAGCTTTACAGCCGACTCAGGTGGCACCCGTAGATTTCGTTCAAATGCAGATCACTCGGAGAGAAGAATTAGCATAATAAAGCAAGAAGGCTCTCACCCCCTCCTCTTCATTCCCCCTCCCGCCCACAGTGGGCAGGTTTGGAGATAAAGAATAAAACACTCGGCAATTTTATAGTACAGGTTAGGTAATAAACACACGCGAACATTATTCCCCATATTCGAACATCGATCTATTCAAGATCATCTACACAGTGGTTCTTAAACTTTTTTGCTCCCCCCCCCTAGTTGACTTCTGACCTATCGCCCCCTTGATAGTCAATTGCAATGAATAATATTACAGTACATTAAATTTATTTGATATAAAAAAAACGAAACCCAGACACCTTCCATTTATAATTTTATTCCCTCCCCCCTGAAATATCCCCCCCCCCCCCAGTTTAAGAACCACTAGGTCTAATACTAGGTTAAGATTGTTTTTGAAGGCATTCGCGGAAGGGGTAAAACGACTTCCGAGCAAGTCCATTCCAACAATTGACAATTTTGTATGTGAAGTTACTGCAAATATTTGTATTGCAGCGTTTCGGTTCACGTTTACGACCGCTATTTCGAGTCGGGTTCGTGCTTAGGGTAAAAAGCTTATAATGGTCGACGTTGTCAATCCTATTCAGAAGTTTAAAAACATGGATTAGTTCGCCTTTGGGCCGACGCTTTTCTAAGGAATATAAATTACGATCAGCGAGCCTACGATCGTATGATTTGTGACGGCCGGCCGGGATTAGTTTCGTCGTTCTGGCTTGAACATGCTCAAGTCTTTGTGTGCGTGTCTTTTTTCAAAGATGGGCAACAGAACTGTACTGCGTACTCGAGGTGTAGCCTAACCAACGCGTTGTATAGAGGGAGAATATCATCTTTGCTCCGGTACGCAAACTCTCTTAATATACCTTTGGTTACCTTTGGTTAACTTCCGCCCGCATTATTCATTCTGACGAAGGTCAAACTTTTCACTCCACCTTAGCCCTACAGTTTAACGTGAAATCCGAACTACGCCCAACCAGCAGCCCAGCGTCTTAACCACTTGACCACCCAGGGTACCCATTATCTACCAACCACTTTCTTTATTGTGTGGAAGGATGAACAGCTGGGTTTTGATGGGTGCCGGCTGCCGTCACCGGGTCTCGATCCCGGGGCCGATGGATTCGTAGTCAGCAACGCTAACCACTACACCACCAAGGCGCATATAACCTAACAATTCACTACATTTATTTTCAACTCCGACGCAGTGTTTGGAAAACTTCAGATCACTGCTTGTGAACACCCCAAAATCTTTTGTCCCAAGTTCTTCGTTGCAAGTTCCTACCTGCGCAGTGAATAGTTTACACATAGGTTTCGGGATCCAATGGTGCATTACTCTGCAGCATTTGCGCACGTTGAAAGGAATTTTTAATTTTAAAGACACCATCTGTACTGTCTACACATGATCCTAAGTTGGTGTCGTCATCAAATTCTGATATGGTGCAAAATATACGAATGTTTACATCGTTCGTGTAGATGATGAATAAAAGTGGTCCGAGTACCAACCCCAGTGGGACACCACTTATCACTGATGCCCACTCTGAAGCCACACCGTTCATTACCACCCGCCATTCCCTATCGCTAAGCCAGCGTTTAATCCACGCGGCCACGGTACCAGTTATACCGAGGGCATTTACATTGGTCATAGGTCGTTTGTCGACATTTTGTCAAAAGCTTTTTTGAATTCTAAATGTACTACGTCTACTGCTCTGGAGCGATCGTATTCAGAAATCATGTGAAAGAATTCCATCGTTAGTTAAGCAGGACGCATGTTTACAAAACATGCTGGGAATCATTTAAAAGGTTGGGCAACTCCAGTGAGCTACTATTTTTTCAGTAATTACAGATTCCAAAAGCTTGTCCACAAGAGATATTAAGCTAATGGCCCTGTAATTGCCAGGCAATTCATTGTCGACTCTTTTGAAGACAAAAGTCACACTGTCCAGCTTCCGGTCCCTTAGGACCCTGCCTTATACAAGAGACTTGTTAAAGATATGGACAACAAAGTCAGCAATAACCTTCTTTACCTCTTTGAGGACTCGAGATGCGAGTTTGTCTGGACCAGAGGATTTAAAGGTGTTCATTTTGGCCAAATGTAGTAGTAGTACTTCCCTGCGAGAACAAACAACACAAGTCTAAATTTGTACCATCCGCTTGAATGAGAACTTCAGCCGCAGAAATAAGAAATATTCGACTTTGCCTCTTTGGTAAAAAATTTATTTTCAATAGACCTCGTATTAAATTGGACGACCTTTAGGGTGATACTGCGGGTTGAGCCCCTCTCATTTCCCAACGGTATTTCTGGATCAGATTTGACTTCCGAAATATCTCCACAACCAAACTCATTTGCTATTGCTCGAATGGGGTCAACTCGACGTTCAGAGGCTCAATTACTGGTGGCACTACCCCGTTTAATTCGCTTGCACGCGTCACTACCGTATTAGATTCAACTTTTGGTGTCACTACACCATTAGATTCAATTTCCAGCGGCACTACCCCATTAGCTTCTCTCGCGGGCGGAACTACCCCATTAAACCCGCTTGCCAACGGTCGTACTTGAATATGCTCACCTGCCGACACAGCGACATTATCTAGAAAGTTGTACACATTAAAATGGCCTAAATCTCCTAACTTTGAGTTGCCTTCGGCATTCAAGTTTATCCCGTCCGCCGAAAACAACCTTTTCCCGCTGCCCCCCCAATTCGAGCTGCTCCACATGTCAAGCAATTAAATTCCTTTTTCCTTACTTAACGTTTAAAGCCTGTCGTTTATCGCAGTGCTTTGTACTTAATGCCACATTGTTTGTTTTCATGCGAGGCAGAATTCCAAATCAGAATAACTAGGTCGGCTTTTCGTCTTCATGTATCGATTAACTCCGTCAAATTCAGCCATAATTTTTTTCGGAGTACCCTGTGGGTCCTTTCTGAAATACATTGTTCGAACTTGCTTCCATTATTATTATTATTATTATACAATGTACATCTTTAGTTCTAGTTACCTCCAACGCCAGTTTCAACTTAGAAAATTTTTGCTACCGGAAACCGGGTGACCCTCCTTTCAATAATTTTTTTTCAGTAGTGAGCCTGTTCATAGACCGGGGATTCCTCAGAATCGCGTCGCGGTTGCCGCAGTGTGCGGGGTTCCCATTCTGTTAATGTAACATCACACGCGACTCGAGTCGTCACGACTGAAGTGGTGAGTCGTGAGTCGCGAGACGATCCTCTGTGCGGCCGGCCTTACGTACACTCAGACACGCTATAGCAACGATCTGACTTCAAAGCTAAAATACATTAATAAAGGCGTGGAAAGTGCAAAACCGTTCTCGCAAATCTGATTATCGAACTGACGGACGCGGATGGGTCACAGTTGCATCTTTTTTTATTGGATAATTGCAGAGTGCCATCTGTTGGCTTTCCACCGAAACAAAAATCAGCACTGTCGGTATATATCAGGTCATCCCATAAGTAATGTCGTTTTTTAGATCGGAATTTGAAGGACAAAAAAAAACTCAACTGAAACTTTTTAATCTAGTATATATTTTCCATCGGAATCAATGATACTCTGCCAACGTCCTACAAGCTTTTCAATGCCATGTTTATAAAATTCAGGCAGTTTTGAGGCAAAAAACGTACAAAGATTGGTGTGCAGGTCATCTAAAGAAGTATACTGTTTCTCGTCAAGATAGTTTTTCAGACTCCTGAAGAGATGATAATCTGAAGGCGCAAGGTCTGGAGAATATGGAGGATGTGGAAGTTTTTCCCACCCAAGCTCCTCAATTTTTGCAGAAGTGATCCGAGCGGTATGAGGACGTGCGTTGTCGTGGTGGAACAAGATTCCTTTCCGATTAACCAAAGAAGGTCTCTTTTCTTTTAGTGCAGTGTTCAATCGATCCAGTTGTTGACAGTAGACTTGAGCGGTGATTGTTTGGTTGTGTGGTAAGGTTTCAAAGTGTATTACACCACCTTTATCCCACCAAACACTAAGCAACACCTTCCGAGGGTGACGATTTGGTTTTGGCTGTGGTGTCTGTCGCTGGTTCTCCGGCACAAACCCACTGTCGACGGCGCTTAACATTCTGGTACAGTATCCACTTTTCATCACCAGTCACTAAATGGTGCAAAAACGGATCTTGGAGTTCACGGAAATGAAGAGCTGTGCTAATGTTTACCCGCACCCTCAGATTGTCGACCGACAATTCATGTGGCACCCATTTTCCTAACTTAGGCACTTTCCCGAGTTGTTGCAAATGTCGATGGATGGTGGACGGGGATGAAATGAGTTTCTGGGCCAATTCTTCGACAGTTGTTGAACAGTCTTCTTCAAGTGCGGCTAACAGCAGGTCATCATCAAACTCAGCAGGGCGTCCAGAGCGTGCTGCATCTGTCAAACAGCAGTCACCATTCCTAAACTTTTGAAACCATCTTTAACATTTCCTCACATGCAGAATATCGTTGCCATAAACGTCCTGAATGTTTCGCGTTGCTTCAGTAGCACTATTCCCTTTTTTGAACTCGTAAAGCATTATATGCCTGATATGCTCTTCTGATACCGCCATGTTTATGAAGGGTTTACATAAAGCAAAACACACGTCTTCACGTCTGTAAAGTATGTAGCGAAACACGATAGATCTCCTCTTAGATATAACCTTCGGAAAATTTATGCTTAAACCGAGGAGGACTAGTTTAAACTTAATCTATCGTAAAAAACGACATTATTTATGGGATGACCTGATATATGTATCGGTGTTACCAACAATTTAAGTATGTATACATTTTTTTGCGCGGCAGATTGTATGGACGGTGGATAGAGTGCCGTAGAACCGTTGAATTACCCCTAAAGATCAACTGATCTCGCACCCAAGGCCCGGGAAAGGAATCACGGGCCCTAATGCTACTTTTGACTTTGGGTCCCTTTACCCCCGATCACCTCCTCTACCTGCCAGCCCGGTTTCTATTGCTTTGACACCTCATGCACGCCCTCTCTCCAGGGCCCTGCTTACACCTCTCAAAATTTAGCTTCGCTTTGGGGTGAACTGAAGAACACTGTTTACACCAGTAAATCGGCTTCCTTGCAAGAACTTGAATGTATTGTCGACGCTATTGTCGTATTGTCGACGTATTGTCACTTAATACACGTGTACATATGGGTTGTTCTGTTGTTTCTCTCTGTGAGGCGAGCCTCGCTACATGTGGAGAACATTTTGACCAATTGGGCTACTTTATACTGTACGTTATTCTTCTTGCTTTTTTTGTAACACAATCAGGATCGAAGTATTTTCTTCAACCTTTTTCCGTACCCGCTTCTGGTGGGAGAGGGAGTGAAGGGTGGGGAGAGAGCCTTATGTTTTTCTCTTCATTTTTCTACTACTGCTAGAACAGCTTAAAAATTAATCAGTTTAATAACAGGAACCTCCCTGGGTGGACCGAAAGGTCTTTAAGGCTTCCTCTTGTCCTTGTAACTCACTCTCTCACTACCTATACGAGGTGTGTTCAAAAAGTTCCTGAACTGGTTATGCTGCGCGCGCATCACGACGCGCATGCGCGTCATGTGATGCATGTTGTAGTGTGACTCAGTCTGTGTCCAAAGACAGTTACCGCTTGTTGATATCGTATTTTCTCTCGATATTTACTGTTCTGTGAAGTCATTGTGTGTGTTTTGTCGCATTTTGTGCATTTGAATAATGGCTACTGTTGAAGACCCAACGTATGTGCATAAAATTTTGCGTTAAGCTGGGCAAGACTGCTTCTGAAACCCATGCCATGCTGAACACAGCATTTGGCAATGACGCCTTAAGTCGGACAACCACTTTTGAGTGGCACAAGCGTTTTAAGGAAGGCCGAACGTCGACGGAGGACGATGCAAGGGTGGGACGACCTTCCACTTCAAGAACTGATGACACTGTTGCTCATGTTCGTGAAATGATTCGAGAGAACAGTAGACTGACAGTCAGGGAAGTCGCAGACGAAATGGACATTTCGATAGGATCATGCCACACGATACTCAGAGAGAATTAGGGGATGCGTCGTGTCTCAGCCAAATTTGTGCTACGACTCTTGACTGCCGAGCAGAAACAGCAACGTGTTGTCGTGTCTCAAGACCTCCTTCAACATGCCAATCTTGATGAAAATTTTCTCAGAAACATCGTTACGGGTGACGAGACGTGGGTGTACGGGTATGACGTTGAAACAAAACGGCAGTCATCGCAATGGAAGTGCGCGACAGTAGCCATTATTCAAATGCACAAAATGTGAAAAAACACACAAAATCGATTTCAAAAAACAGTAAATATCGAGAGAACAAAACACGATATCAACAAGCGGTAACCTTCTTTGGACACAGACTGAGTCACACTACAACATGCATCACATGACGAGCATGCGCGTCATGTAAATCGCGCGCAGCATAACCAGTTCAGGAATCACCATTTTGAAGCGTTTTCGATATCATTTCGTAAGATACGAGTATGTTTGAGATTTCCACATATGCTCCTACATTTTCCACACACTTCTTCTGTAACTGAACTTGTACATTTTTGGTGTTTGATAGGTAAACCCTTATTTTAAATTTTCTATTACTCTTCAACTGATACAGATACTGCAATCATTTTTCCACCACTCTGAAGCGTATGTGATACCGTTCAATAGTATACGAATGAGGATTTCACAGGATGTCTCTCTTATTTCATTTTTGTCTCATTTCGGAGTGATCGAAGATGGCTGATCGTTTGATTGTCAGAGATCGAGCAAGGATCACGTCGAGATACGAAACGTGTCAGTCAGTGGTTCGTGTGCGAAGGTAGTGGAAGGGTTGAAAATGGCAAGAATACAACGCCTGACCCTAAAAAAAAAACCATAAAAAAAGGTGTCACCAGAAATTAACGAGGGCTGGGTATTGTCGACGACGTTCGAAAGTTCAAGGAAATCATGAATCTCTCGCTTACCGGCTGTTGTTAATTCTATTCAAGAGAATCACCCTAACTCCGTAGTAGTGGTAGTAGTCCATCATCAGGAAGGCGTCGAAGGAAAGCGGTCTGATATTTCACTGTGTTAACAAAACAACTGAAGCTATTCCACAGGAATGACTTTCGTACAGAATGTAGAAAAATTACGCTGGGTTCGGTGAATGATTGGTCACAATTATTCAATAATATTTTGTGGTCATACGAGACCGTTTTCCCCGTGGAAAATACAAAAACATATTTGGAAATCCCAGACATATCTTACGAAACGGTATCGAATACGCTTCAAGATGGTGGAAGAATAGTTCCAAAACCCGTATATCAGTTCAAGAGCAATAAAAAAAACTTGAAAAAGTGTTTTGTATTTCTTGCAGCGTCAATATATATAATATATATATATATATATATATATATATATATATATACACACACACACGGTACACCATCAACTTCAAATCAGACGAATTCAGTTATCAGTATACAACAAAAAATAACAAAGCGGTTAGAACTCATTTTAAGCCAAAGCATTTTTTGTTAACTTGATGGGTACTATGCCAAAATCCAAGGTGTACAGGGTATGCCAAAAAAAAAAAAAAAAAACTCCACATTCTGACAATGTACGAAAAACAAAAATATTTAAAATCAATAAACTCATTTTGATGATAATTCGATCCAAGAAAGTGTAAACAAGTTATTAACAGTTAACATGGAAAGAACGAGGAAGAGAAGAAATAAACTTAACGTCATGACATCATTATTATTATTATCATCATTAATGATAATAAGTTGTAATGACAGGACACAAATCCCATAACGTCGTAACAATAGGTTTGACAATATATAAAAGATAAACCATATAATAAAACATTTAAAAACAAACACGCTAAAAAATTATTATGCTAAAACATAATAGATATACATAATAGATAAACACGTAAGACGCGTCCTGAAACAAGTACTAATAATAGGAAAAAAAACCTATCCACTGATAAGAATATAAAAATTATATACGATATATATATATATATATATATGATAAAATTTAATCATAGATTTGACAACAATCCGGCTATATATATATATATATATATATATATATGTATAATGTAAATCCACACGGAGAAAGAAAAATGATTCCAAGGCCTTTCGTGTATTCAGAAGTACACCTCGTCAGGGAATCATTTTTCTTTTTCCTTGTGGATTTACATCATTCATTTTCATTCATTCATTTCACTTGTTTGATTGTCAAATTCATCCCATATATACAGTATATATATATACTAATTATTTATATATATAATGTGTGTGTGTGTGTTACAGTCAATGTCTAAAATCAGGCAATTTGTAAATTGACTGAAATTTTAGCTAAATTGGTGATACACTCAAAACAAAGCCTTTCTGATAATGCTGCATATCCATGCCCACTATGCCCACTGTATTTCCCAATATGTTAGGTTAGGTTAGGTTTTGTGTGTATCACTAATTTGACACATTGCCTAAAACTTCAGTCAATTTACAAATTGCTTAATTTTAGACTGACTAACATATATATATATATATATATATAACTGCGGGTATAAAAAAAAAACCATTCGCGAGTGATATTTTTCTTTTTATTAAATAGGTATGAGCGCGAATTGTTCGGAAATGGTGTGTTGTGAGGAAAGCCCAGGAAACTCCATTTGCCTGGATACGAGCCAATCAATGTTTGAAGTAGAACTTACAGATACAACTAACTACCTTTTGCACATCGATAACAAAAGAGAACGACGAATCAGTCGATGGTAGCCGCGTTTCTTGTTACGACGATAAAAACTTAATATATATTATATATATAATATATATAATATATATATATATATATATATATATATATATATAGACGAAGTGACGTCAGCTCGATAAAATTTTACTCGTAAATATAATCCAAGTTTGGTTTATTGCAAATCTGGGCCATTTTAAAATGTCGAGTTTTTTTGGTAAACGGAATTAAACAAAAACAAAAAAAAAGAAGCTTTATGGATGTTGTTGATGCTTAATAATAGCATTGACGGACTGACTGAATATTATAAGACGCGTGAATTCCTGCATCGTCAATCTGGTCTCGCCGCTTAAGCGAATCTCTTTTTTTTTTAAGCCCCCCATCCCCCCGACACATACACGTATCAAACGGCTCATAAACGAACCATAAATTAACACGAAGGCGACGTTGAAACTACACCGTCACGACACCACACACACACACACACACACACGAAAATCAAACTCATCAAGGAAAAAAAAAAATTCACAATTATATGGACGGACGTCACGCCCGGGTCGAGATCTATAGTGTTACAACTCGCGTGCGCACTCTACGGGGTTTGCCGCCATACTGCAGCAGCAGCGGTGCAAGCGGACGACCGTCTAGGAGTACCGCCGTACCGTGGGATCGCTAGCCGTTTAATCCGACGACAGTAAAGTTGTGCCTCCGACTCAAATAAATGTCAACGGAAAGAATTGTTACTCTGATATACGATTCTAATTACGCAACTACACAACGAATGCAGGTATAAACGCAGGGAGTTGCGTGTGCACACACACACACACACACACACACAGACACAGACACACTAAAAACATATATACATACATAGGGGGGCCATAAGTCGCTTTACCGGTGAGTTTCGTTATAACACGAAGGTAAAGCGACTTATGGGTCCACCCTTCTGTATAAAGAGGGTTCAATACCCATGTAATTCAAATATACGCAGTATTACAGTGGGGGGGGGGGGGGTGAAAATACAGACTTATTGCACAAGTTTAATCTTTACTACAAAATTTAAGTAGAAATTTCTATAAAAACGCGTTTAACGATCGTTCGGACGCTTTATAAGTACCAAATATATATATAAAAAAAAAAGCATTTAAGAAGATTAACACAGTTTTCCCCTCCATTTCTGCAACCTCCATTACAAAAATTTGAAAATTGCGTTTCTCTATTACGGCCCCGACGACCGGAACGCGAGCTTTAAAACCACTTTTCCTATTGGGAAATTATACAATTTACTGTAATTGTGTGTGTGTGTGTGTGTGTGTGTGTGTGTGTGTGTGTGTGTGTGTGTGTGCGCGCGCGCGGTATTCGCCATGGTGACTTCGTAAAATTACAACTTTGAATGAGAGTAAATGAGTTAAAACGAACCCACCTTCTACAGTTCAACTATACCTAACTTGGATTCGAAGCCCCCCCCCCTTTTAGAAAACTCTCCAACCCCAAAAAGAATGGCGGAATCTCCGCAATCCTCCCCCCCCCCCCCCCCCGGCCCCACACTAACAAAAAAATTTAACTTACAAGGTTTTCCACTCGAAATATTTCCAACATCATTTGAGGCACTGGCGACCCACGCTGAAATGAATCTATTATTCCGGCACTGGCACTCTTCAAAAGGCATCTCCACTCAAATGAGAATTGCAAAGGGAGCCAACCGGGCAATTACCCTTTCAGGCAGGACGGATTTTGCCATTTCCGGTAAGCTCAATTTTCGCATGGATTATTTTCCAAATGGCATTTTTCAAATATACTTTTTTTCAATTCAGAGTTTTACAATTAAAAAAGTCGGAATGTGAATAAAGTATTCCCAGGAATACTTAATTCACATTCCGACTCTTTTAATTGTATTAATGATTAAGTAAATTTTTTCGAGTACGTATAAGGAAAAAGCTTTGGATAACTGATAAACTTATTAATTAAGTCTTTCCCCTCGAGTTCTTCTTGCCAACTGAATGTCTTTAGGCATGATGGTAACTCTTTTGGCGTGGATGGCGCATAAGTTTGTATCTTCAAAGAAACCAACGAGGTAAGCCTCGGAAGCTTCCTGAAGGGCCATCACGGCCGATGACTGAAATCGGAGGTCAGTCTTGAAGTCTTGAGCGATTTCTCGGAGGAGACGTTGGAACGGCAGTTTCCTGATCGGTAGTTCAGTACTCTTTTGGTAGCGCCTGATCTCACGAAGGGCTACAGTGCCAGGACGGTATCTATGGGGCTTCTTAACTCCACCAGTAGCGGAAGCAGACTTGCGAGCCGCCTTAGTGGCAAGCTGTTTGCGAGGGGCCTTTCCTCCGGTCGATTTACGGGCAGTTTGCTTTGTACGAGTCATTCTTTCTTGTCTGCGAAGACGAAACGAAATAAACCTCAAGATGTATGATCATCAGAATCAGAAGTACGCAGCTCAGTACCACAAGGTACAGTGCTGGCCCCACTCCTGTTCATTATCATGCTAACAGACATAGACAGTGGAGTGAACAGCAACAGTATAGTAACATCATTTGCGGACGATACAAAGATCAGCAGAAAAATCAGCGATGCAAACGAAGTGGAGGCCTTGCAGAGGGACACAAACATAATATACAAATGGTCAGAAGACAACAATATGACATTTAACACCGAGAAATTTCAGCTCTTGAGATATGGTAGAAATGAGGAACTTAAAAAGACTGCATATTATGCTCCAGATAGACAAGAAATTCAGAGAAGCACGAAAGCGGTCGACTTGGGTGTAATAATGACTGATGATGCCAAATTCGAGACACAAAATCAGATAGCAATAAACAAAGCAGAGTCGCGGGACAGGTACTAAGAACGTTCAAAAGGAGGGACAAGACAGTAATGATTCCCCTGCTGAGAACACTGATTATACCAAAACTTGAATACTGCTCAGTTTTGACGTCCCCATATAAAAAGGAAGAAATTAATAAACTAGAAGAAACGCAGACACATTTCACAGCAAAGATTGATGGCTGCAAAGAGCTCAACTACTGGGAAAGACTACGTAAACTAAATCTGTACTCCCTGGAAAGAAGAAGAGAGAGGTATACCATAATCTACATATGGAAAATGATCGAAAAACTGGTACCAAACCTCAAACTAAACCCAATTACCACCCAAACAACGCTGGAAAATAGGAAAGGCAGAATGTGTAGTGTTACCAAATTAAAGGCCCGCCAAGGGACCTCCTCAACTCTGAAGGAAAATAGCTTGGTTGTCAGGGGCCAAGAATTTTCAACCAGCTTCCAAAGGACCTCAGAAACATGACAGGGGTCAAAGTTGAATTCTTCAAGAGAAGACTACATGCCTGGCTCAGGACAGTACCAGATGAGCCGGGTGTACCTGGTGGAGAGCGCGAGAGCAACTCGCTCCTCCAAAAGGCCAGGACTAAAGTAGGGGTGTGCCGGATAGTATTTTTTACTATTCGGCCGGATACCGGATAGCCGGATAATCAAAAAAAATATCCGGCCGGATACCGGATAATATCATTCAAATAATTCATAATTTTTTATATATTATTATTTAGCTATTACTTGACTAATTGACTATACTATCAAATTTTAATCACTATTTGATGTAAATTATAGCTATCTTTCAATAACTTTACTAATTACCTATATTTTATCCTTTTCAGGATTGTTTCATTGCCTAAATCATATAGCTATATAGCTAGTTAGTATTAGTTACAGGCTTACAGCAATATTTTATCATTATTTACCCCCTAAAATGGCTAGTTTTATTTGGAAAATATTTACAATACATGAGACTAATCCAACGATAGCTATTTGTTCCCTATGTTCCAAACAGATTAAAAGGGGATCAGAGAAATTGGGTGCTAGGTGCTATAGCACAAAACCTTTGCACAATCATGCAAAGATGCTGCATTCAAAAGAATATAAAGAAGTGTCTCAACTTAACAAATCATCTGAAAATCAAAATCAACCTATAGCGACCACCTCAATGGCTCCGAAGGAGAAAAAATTAGTTGCCATGGAAAAGCAACTCACGTTAGAAGAAAGTTTTTCCTTTAAGAAAATATGGGATATAAATGACTCAAAAGCTCAAGCTTTACATAAAAAGATAGGATTAATGATGGCATTGGACAACCATCCTTTTAGTTTAGTTGAACAAGATGGCTTTATAGGACTGATGGCCCACGTACAGCCAAGGTATTTGCTACCAAATCGAACATATTTTTCAGAAAAAGTCATACCCAAAATCTATGAAGAACTCAAAAAGAAATTGTTATGAATAAATTGAAAGAAGGGAAATACATTAGCTTCACTTCCGATATTTGGACCTGCTCTTCTTCAAATGAATCATTCATTTCCTTGTCAGGTCATTAGATCATAAATGACTACACTCATTGTAATGCAGTATTGCATTCAGCTCATTTTTCAGGATCGCATACAGGAATTAATATAGCGGACAAATTGCAATCTATGTGGCAATCATGGAATATTGACAGATCAGGGAACTAACACAAGAAAATTCAGAAAAGATACCTGGTGAGAAAAAGTTTAAAAAAAGCCGCAAGATGGCTTCATTCGCAGAAATAGCAGAGGAAATTGAGCAATATGCAAAAAACCCATATCAGACAGACGACTATCTCCACTTGAAATTTGGAAAAATGAAGAATCCTTTCCATCTCTCAAGAAAATTGCTCTAAAATGGCTAGTGACACCAGCATCTTCAGTTTTCTCAGAAAGAATGTTTTCCGAATACGGAAATATTTTTGAAGAAAAAAAAAGTACTTTGCTACCAAAGCGAGGGGAGATGCTTCTTTTTATCCATCACAATGGACGAAAATTTGATTTAAACTTGTGAATCTAGTGTCTTGAACATAGTATTAATTTTTATTGTTCAATGTGAGTTTTTACTTTTTAAGGTTTTGCTATTTTAATAATTTCACTTACCTTACTGGTATATTTGATTAGGCTATATGTTTTATTTTTATATCTCAAATCTTAATAAAAGGTTTCGCTAATTCATATTTTTCATATTGTAATTTGCAAATATATAAAAATAAAAAATAAAAATAAAAATTAAAAAGTAAGGGAAGATGGGATCTTAGCTATGCGTCACACTTTTAGCTGGACCAAACATTTTGCCTTTTTAGCAGTGTTAATATAGTTACATACTAGTAGTGGTACATGCTTATTTATCAATTATTTTAATTTTAGATTTTTGTACAACTATATTCAACTTTTGCTAGCTAAAGGCTATGCAAGCTAAGATTGGAAAGGGGCGGGCCCAGATGGTATTCCCATTACAAAAAAGACTATCATAAATATCCGGCTATCCGGCCGGATACCGGATAATAGCTGTTATCCGGCCGGATATCCTGCCGGATAGTGGTATCCGGCACATCCCTAGACTAAAGGCGTGGCCACCAGCTTGACCTTCGTGTGAAGAAAGACCGACGCAAATGCGTCGATTACTTTTTCGTGAAAATCGGTTTTCTCCTGAGTTAAAAGTTTCTTTTCAATAGAAAGAAGTGATAAAGAGGAAAAGCGGTCTTGCCCCTGTGAATTTCTCTAAGGGGGAGGGGAGGGCGGGAGAGAAGGGGATAGGCAGTTGCCGAACGACATTATTAACCTCAATATAACAACTTCACTTTGATTTACTCGTAATTAAGCAAACTAATTACAATTAGCTTGTATTTCTTCTTCTAAAAAATATTTGGTAATAATTGCCAGTTATTTAGTCATTTAATGCTATAAGCTCATTAATTAAGCGCTTTAAAAGGATTCCGTTAGCATAATAGCGGGAATAAGCAACTCTCTAAGTTGCTTCCACGATCCACGTTTTGCCTAAAGAAATGAACGCGTTATGGGTCTGTGTTTCCATCGGTGAATATTTTTTTTATTCTTTTAAGACGTAATATTAATTCAGCCCCGAGTATAGCGATCATTAATTTTATTGTATATCATTTATTACATTTATACTATCGTATAAGCCAGTGGTACTCATTGGGCGGCTCGTGAGCCATATACAGTGACGGCAAATACTAAATAGAACTGGGACCTTTCCATATAAACTCCATTCAAGTTGCCCCAGTTTAATTTGCCAGAGTGGCTCTATACGAGTGACGAAATAATCTTGCGATGTCTAGCAACTTGCCAGGAAGCAGAGCGTGAGTATGGGATAAATCAACGGCTCTCAGTGTGCATGTAGCAGTTGTGGGGTGTTACTGCCTTTACCGCTCCAACCTACAGTATATGGAAAGGTCCCAGTTCTATTTGCCGTGTATATATATATATATATATATATATATATATATATATAGCGCATTTGGCTCGCGAGCCGCGCAATGATTACCACTGGTATAAGCAGTGAAATTATCGGTGAATTGATACATTTTTTATAAAACACGAATATAGTTAAGTCAAACAAAAGAAGCAATTCTCAAGGTTGCTTCCATTGGCGCCAGTCTCGACGCAACAAAATTATTGCTCTCTCCCTCCTTTTTTCAATGCACTGATTTCGATTTCGAGCTTTTTGTATTAAAAAAATACTTGAAAGGAGTATAGCCTAGTGATAATTATTTATAATTTTATCGTCATTAATATTGTTTCACAGCGCTTCTAATCATTTAAGTGGGGAAGCAATGCTTCCATTGCTTCAATGGACCGAACGCTACTATATATATATATATATATATATATATATATATATATATATATATATATATACAGTGGAACCTCGCTTAACGAGCATAATTCGTTCCCGAATTGTGCTCGTTATGCAAAATGCTCGTTAAGCAAGGCAATTTTTTCCATAGGAATCAATGTAAAATATGATAATGCGTTCCATGCTTAAAAAATACTTAAAATAATATTTATAATGATATTTAAAGGCGTTTTTTAAATTATTATTGCATGAAATGAAAAGATTATTAATAAAAATTAACCCAAAAGAGAATGTAAATAATTAGTAAACGGTGAAATTTATAAATAACTTACGAAGAGAGAAGGTGCTCCTGACGCACGCAAAGGAAATGAAGAGACAGGGGAGGAGGAGAGGGTTATTGAGGGGAAGGAGGAGAATCGTCTTCGTTCAATGCAATAACATTCTCGACGAGCTCACAGTCACTAGCTTTAAATTTTTTAGAGGCACTTTCACTTTCTTTTGGATCCTTTTTCACGAGGAAACTGTCTAGAGACATTTGTTTTTGTCTACGCTTTAAATTTTGACGAAATATTTTGCTCGTTAAGCAAAGTGTCGCTCGTTATGCAAGGTAATTTTCCCCCATTCTTTTGGCTCGTTATACGAATTTCTCGTTAAGCGAGGTTCCACTGTATATATATATATATATATATATATATATATATATATATATATATATATACCCCTTGACCCCTTTCGGCGTTGCCCCCCATCGCCACACACAACCAGCCGTTACAGATACAATGGGGTCGTCTGCTGTAAATCTTGTAGAAAATCCGCTGTTATGTTTTATATTCGACAAAGTAGATCATATTAGGTCAGACCTTCTTGTATCTGTCTGTCATGATTTTTGATTCAGAAGAAATAGAACATGCGAGGGTACAATTAAACACCCTGTTTGGCGCTTCCCTCCCAACTCGTAGAGGTAATTCTAAAAACGAGAATACCCTGAAAGACATTATAAATAAAGTGTCGACCCTCCGGGATAATGAGAATAATATTACCTTTTACGTTACTAACTTCCATAGAATACCGGTAATCTCTATGGGTGACGTAAACGTCTCGGTGCTCCTCAAACAGTATAATGAGGTACAAAAGTCGATAGTTGAACTGAAACACCAACACGTGGTGTCAAATCAGAAAAACGCGATTTCGATAGAACAGTTCCGGTCAGTTAGATGCGTTGAAAGAGACGCTCCTCCCAAAGCCCAGTTACTCGGAAGTAGTTCAGCAAGCCAGATCTCCAAGAAGCGCGTCGGGCAGCGAGGGAAACGAAATCCCCGCCTCCAACTCCACCCCTGAAGGTGGGGTGGAAACGTAGCATGCAAAGGTAGCGGTCAACCCCCCTCCCGTTCGGGAAAGGACCCCTGCTCCCGATCTCACAATGAGGAACAAGGACGGTCCAATGCCGAGAATCGAGGCAACATTGCCCTCTTCCCTGCCTCCCACTGCAGAGGAAAGGTGTTCGATTACGCCTCGCTCGGTGCGCAGTTTCCCCCCCTCCCACCGAAGGAGAGGCACGCGCGGCCGTCAGGGTATAAACACCGCTAACAGACCCTCACCAAGCCACAGAGTAAGGAGGGGCCTCCTATCCCCCAAAGGTTGTGCCACCCATCCCCCAGGCAGGCGAACCCTGCCTCAGGGAGATCGAGGGAACAGGACGGGTGGGTAACTGTTAATAGGCGCCCGTCCCAAAGGTCTCCCCAATCGGTCTCCGCGGCGAGGCCACCAATGGAGAATCTCACCCTATTTGTGTCGCGAATTCAGCTCTCGAACAAGGCAAGCGATATTCGACACATGATAGAAGAAATCATTGGTGAACTCAGTATAGTGATAGTTAATAAACTAAACACGAGATCTCCGTATTATAACTCTTTTAAAGTAATAATTAAAGGTGTAAATGTGCATTTCAACCCGTATAATATGAGTCAATGGCCAGACGGTATTATTGTTAAGTTTATTCACTTTTCCAGGAGATTTGATAACAGGCAATAATAATAATAATAATAATAATAATAATAATAATAATAATAATAATAATAGGCGCCCTAACGGTAATGCCTGAAAGTTGTACTGTGTATAATAATAATAATCTTACTAATAATAATAATAATTAATCTTACTAATAATAAATTCTCTATCAGTCATGGCGGATAACTTGTTGAAAATAGTTTCATATAATGTAAGGTCAGTGAGGAATTCAACTGTAGATGTTCATAAAATCTGCGACAGTGCAGATTTGATACTCCTGCAGGAGCACTGGCTACCTAAGCAAGAGCTAAAATTCCTCTCTACCATCCATGATGACTTTATATACCATGCGTCATCAGCAGTAGACTTGTCAGATGAATTAATGTACGGTAGGCCTTTTGGTGGTGTTGCTTTCTTATTAAGGAAAAATTTGTCAAAACCTATAAAATTTTTAACAAGCGATAATGTAAGGTTGTTAGGCATTGAATTACAAGTGAACAATGATTGCATATTAATTGTAAACTGCTATTTACCATACAACAACGGCAGTAATCTAGATGAATACATTGATTTGCTGTACAAAATTAAGTCATTATCAGATAACCCAAAATATTCTCACTGTATAATAATGGGGGACTTTAACGCACATGTGAACTCGGAATTCTTTGTAGAATTGGGTAACATGTGCGAGTCGGCCAATTTAAGTATAAGTGATGGAGATATACAGGGTGTACATAAAGTCAGGATCTATTTTTGTGACGCACTTGGAAATTATATGGAATTCAATCATAAAATGATAAAGTGGTAACATTTATTAAATAATTAAGAGTAGGATTCGACGTGACGCCCATCAGTATCCCTGCACAGCTCAAATCGTTCCGCAGCATTTCTAAACACATTCTGGAGCATTTGCGGGGTTATGTTATCTGCAACAGTTCGTATACGTGTACGTAAGTTTTCAAGACTCGTAATCTTCGTCTGATAGACGTGCGATTTGATAAAGCCCATGCAAAGAAATCTAAAGGGGTTAAATCTGGTGATCTCGCTGACCAAGGTCTGTTGCTTCCGCGTCCGATCCAGCGATTTGGAAAACGTCCATTTAGATAATCCTGAGCAATTTTGGCATAGTGACAAGGAGCACCATCATGTTGATAGACGACGGGGATAGGATTGTTAGTACCGTCGTCTATCAACATGATGGCGCTCCTTGTCACTATGCCAAAATTGTTCAGGATTATCTAAATGGACGTTTTCCAAATCGCTGGATCGGACGCGGAAGCAACAAAAGACCTTGGCCAGCGAGATCACCAGATTTAACCCCTTTAGATTTCTTTGCATGGGGCTTTATCAAATTGCACGTCTATCAGACGAAGATTACGAGTCTTGAAAACTTACGTACACGTATACGAATTGCTGCAGATAACATAACCCCGCAAATGCTCCAGAATGCGTTTAGAAATGCTGCGGAACGATTTGAGCTGTGCAGGGATACTGATGGGCGTCACGTCGAATCCTACTCTTAATTATTTAATAAATGTTACCACTTTATCATTTTATGATTGACTTCCATATAATTTCCAAGTGCTTCACAAAAATAGATCCTGACTTTATGTACACCCTGTATTAGGGGTAGCCAGTGGTAATTTTACATACGTTAGTGATATGAGTGGTACCACCAGGTAGATTGATCATTGTCTCGCTAGTAATAATCTAAAGGATCGAATTGTTAGAGTTCATATTTTGCATGATTTCCTTCTTTCTGATCATAGACCATTAGAAATATTAATTAACGTTACCAATTTATGCGCAACACGAATTAACAAGAACTCAATAGGTAAGAATAATCGCGTCGATTGGTCCAATGTTAATATGCAGCAGAGAATAGAATACAAAGACAGAACAAGTCACCTCTTTAATAATTTAGAAATTTTGCAACTTGCCTGTAATAATCCTTCTCAAATGATTCTCACTGTAAACTCATAGATACGTATTATAGTAAGATAATATCCCTGTTAAGAGAAGCAGGAAGCCCCCTGATTAAATCTTACAACTATCATACTAAGGTTATTCCTGGATGGAATGATTTTATTGCCCCCTGAAGACTGAAGAGGGAATCCAAAGACGCCTATGATTTGTGTGGCTTTCATGGTAGACCCAGATTAGGATCAGTATACTTGAATATGTGTAGAAGTCGGGGTCAGTATAAGGCGGCCATAAGGCGATGTAAACAGGAAGAAGAGTCTATTCGAGCATCAAAAGCCTGTGAAGCTCGCATAAATAACGATAATAAAAAATTTTGGAAATTTGTTAAGAATCAAACGGGTGTCAAAAATGTCCTCCCTCCGACAATCGATGAGGTGTCGGGGGAGGACGAAATTGCAAAGCTGTGGAAAAACCACTATTCTAACATTCTTAACAGTGAGTAGGGATAATCTTAAGATAGATTGCAGCGAAACGATTGTGGGAGGGACAAGGGAAAATACTTTGATATAATTTTCTGAAGTAGAGGTTAATTAAAGAGTTAAAGACTGGTTCTGCGTCAGGGGTAGATGACTTATCGAATGAGCACTTAAAATATGTAAATGACGTAGTATGTCTGCATATATCATTGCTCCTATCATCCATGCTGGCTCATAGCTATATCGCTGCAGAGTTCATGAGGGTATATATCTTGCCCCTGGTCAAAAATAAGTACGGAGACATTCTGTCCAGCAATAATTACAGGCCTATTGCTGTCGCTTCCTGCTTCTCGAAACTACTAGAAAAACTCTTGTTACTCCGATTAAATGATTTCCTATGGACATCTAATCAGTTTGGCTCTAAAAGGTCCCATTCAAATGACCTGTGTATCTATGTACTTAAAGAAACAATATCTAAATACATTGACAGTAATTCAACCATTTATAGCTGTTTCCTTGGTATAAGTAAGGCATATGATAGGGTGAACCACAATATTTTATTTGCAAAACTAGAAGACAGGAAGGTTCCCATGTACATATTAAATTTATTGAAATTTTGGTATTCCCACCAATCTTTCACTGTTAGATGGGGCAATGTACTATCCGAGTGTTTTGGCTCTTCTTGCGGGGTGAGACAAGGCTCCTTGCTCTCCCCTATGCTGTTTAATGTGTATATCGACGGATTAATTGCTTCACTTAATGAGGCAACAGTGGGATGTTGTATAGATGACACAAGGATAAATAACTTAGTTTATGCCGATGATATGGTGTTAATAAGTCCCTCTGTTAAAGGTCTGGATCGGCTACTAAATGTCTGCGAAGTGTATTCGCAGAAACATGATATTCTTTTTAATGTTACAAAAACTAAGGTTATGCAATTTCATCCTAAAAGCTGTAATCAGCCAGCTGATATAAGGTTTAAAATGAATGGTGAAGTAATTGAGAAAGTACAAGAGTTTAAGTATTTGGGTCAAACTATTACCAGCTCCTTGAGTGATGAGTCGGATATAAGAAAATAATCTCGAAGCCTGTGTGCTAAAGCGAATATGACCATAAGAACTTTCGATTCTGTACAAGTGAAGCTAAAGACACTCTCTTTCGTACTTTCTGCAGTAATATATACGGACAGCAACTGTGGGTGAATTATAAAAAAGGTTCTGGCAGAACTCTAAATTTGCTGTACAACAGATCTTTTAGACTCTTACATAAATTACCCCCCGAGATGCTCAGCTTCACAAATGTTTGCTACCCGCAGCAAAGAATTAAAAAATCAACCAACCCGATCATCCAAGCTATCCATGAGTCCTGCCATTTATCCTCTAAGCCAGTGGTTCCCAACCTTTTCACCACAAAGGACCCCCTTTTATTTTTATTTTTTTCCCACGGACCCTATGTTTTTGAAAGATTCCGTCTACCAAACAAACTGTTTTTATTAATATGAAAATAAAAACCCACTCTAATAGACAGAGTTTATTTCCACGACAGTTTCGACGCCCACTGGCATCCTCCTCGTGTTTCTGTATCCACCCGAGGAGGATGCCAGTGGGCGTCGAAACTGTCGTGGAAATAAACTCTGTCTATTAGAGTGGGTTTTTATTTTCATATTTTGACCTTCACGTAGAAAAAAGTGAAGTTTTTTGCATTTGTTTTTATTAACTAATTATTAACTCGTTTTCTCATTTTTCACTATCAAATAAAGGACATATAAGAGAGTATGCAATTAAAATACAGCCTATTAAATAAAGTATTAATAATTCCAGCCAAGAGCAAGGAAACTTGAAATTTTAGCCTGAGCGCCCTTATCGTGGGTAAATGTACGATTTTCATTGGAGCCTCTCGAAATATTGAAAGCTCACGGACTCCCAGTACTACCTTCGCGGACCCCAGGTTGGGAACCACTGCTCTAAGCTATGGAATTCTTGGTACGAAAACGTCTGTCTGTAGCTCCACTTAACTTCGACATTACAGTATTATTTCTAATCAATTGTATATATTTCTATCCTTAGTATATGAACTGTCATTGTATTAATGATATTTGTCATATGGACTATAGTCTGCCAATAAACCTTTTCATTTCATTTATATATACAGGGTGTCCCATAAGTCCGGCATCATAGGAAAAATAATAAAAAAAGGCAAAACAAAAGCTTTTATTTACAGAACGTGCTCAATATGTCCACCATTGTTTTCAATACACAAATTCAGACGTGATACCCAGTCAGCAAGCACACGGTGAATGATGTCAGGAGTAATGGTGTTACATGCCCCAATAATGCGCTGCCGCAAATGTTCAACACTCCTAATTTTCTCTGCGTATACCAGCGCTTTCAAGTGGCCCCAGAGATAAAAATCTAGTGGCGTGAGATCCGGGCTTCTGGCTGGCCATTCCACAGGCCCTCGACGTCCTATCCAATGACCAGGGAATTGTTGGTACAGGTATTCCCTTACTTGGGTGCTGTAATGTGCAGGAGCGCCGTCTTGCTGGAACCATGTTGGGAAATTTCCTTCTTCGTTCAAGACACTGGGAAATGCTTCTTCCTTGAGCATACGTAGATAGGTGCCTCCAGTGACATGTTCATCGAAAAAGAGGGGGCCTATGATGCGATCCTTCCAAATACCACACCCAAAGGTGGGCAGTTGCGCCGCAAAAAGTTGCGGCGCAACATTTTTGGTTGCGCTTGCGCCGCAACTTTTTGAAAAGGGTTGCGCTTGCGCGTGCGGCGCAACTATTTCAGCAGAGTTGCGGTTGCGGCGCTACAAAAATCGTTGCGCGTGCCCACCACTGCAGATATACGTTAAATGCAAAGGTGGGCAGTTGCGCAGCAACTTTTTGAAAAGGGTTGCGCTTCCGCGTGCGGCGCAACTATTTCAGCAGAGTTGCGGTTGCGGCTGCGGCGCTACAAAAATCGTTGCGTGTGCCCACCACTGGCCACACCATACCATCACTCGAGATGCACCTTGTTCCTTTGAAGAGGTATACCAGTGAGGGTTGTTTTGAGACCAGTAGCGGGTGTTCTGTCGATTTACCTCACCATTTCCATAAAAAACAGCCTCGTCACTGAACAGAATGGTGGACGGGAAATTGGCATCCCGAGCATATGAATTATGGTTTGTAGAAATAGAAAAATATAAATTTCTCCTATGATGCCGGACTTATGGGACACCATATATATATATATATTCCTTACTTTGTTTTAACTTCGCAATAAATATTTAAAGAAAAAAAAATTATATTTATATATATTTTCATCCTCCTACACAATAAAAAATTGGTTGGTAGATAAATGGGTACCCTGAGTAGCCTAGTGGTTAAGACGCTGGGCTGCTGATCTGGAGGGGAGAACGAGTCCGGCCGAGGACTTTGTAATTTCTGACCGTGCGGGGCGCGTGGTTCGGATTCCACGTTAAACTATAGGTCTAAGGTAGGGTGCCCATTTAAAAAGGAGGACACTGCGTATGTGGCCGTACGTTAACATATATATACAGGGTGTACATAAAGTCAGGATCTATTTTTGTGAAATTATTTTTTTCTATTTTTCTTTTCAGAAGCCCTTAGAATGAATACAGAAGAGCGTGCGGCAACAGTAATTTGGCGAATCGAGGGAAAGAAATACAATGACATCAGAGAGAAGTTTAGGAGGAGATTTCATAAGCCGGGGCCAATAGACAAGACAATACGAAAATTGGTGAACAAATTTAAACGAACGGGATCTGTAAATGATGAAGCAAGATCAGGACGACCGTGTATGTCAGATCTTACCGTGAATGCAGTACGCGGAATTATCACTGAGGAGCCACGTACGTCCGTTCGTGCTGCATCACACAGACTCGGCCTCCCGACGTCATCTGTGCACAAAATTCTGAAAGTTAATTTGCAGAAGAAAAGCTATCATTTGCAGGTTTTACATGATTTATACGAGGAAGATTTCCCTCGACGAAGTGGTGTGTGCTGATCTCGTAGAACAAATCTGGTGATAATTTAATGGACAACATTCTCTTTAGTGATGAAGCCACTTTCCATACGTGTGGAAAAGTAAATCGCCATAACTGTCGAATTTGGGCAGATGAAAGACCGAATGATTTCGTCCAAAATTGGGAGAGACTCACCTAAAGTTAATGTCTGGATGGGTTTAACAAAATATAAGGTTTATGGTCCTTTTTTCTTTGCTGAAGCTACAGTTACGGGGCTTATTTATCTGGACATGTTGCAGCAATTCCTTGAGCCTCAGCTGATTGGGGATAGGATTGTTAGTACCGTCGTCTATCAATATGATGGTGCTCCTTGTCACTATGCCAAAATTGTTCAGGATTATCTAAATGGACGTTTTCCAAATCGCTGGATCGGACGCGGAAGCAACAGACCTTGTGTCGCGAGATGACCAGATTAACCCCTTTAGATTTCTTGCATGGGGCTTTATCGAGTCGCACGTCTATCAGACGAAGATTACGAGTCTTGAAAACTTACGTACACGTATACGAAAATGCTGCAGATAATATAACCCCACAAAGGCTAGAATGTGTTTAGAAATGCTGCGGAACGATTTGAGCTGTGCAGGGATACTGATGGCGGTCACGTCGAATCCTACTCTTAATTATTTAATAAATGGACCACTTTATCATTTAAATTGAGAATTCCATATAATTTCCAAGTGCTTCACAAAAATAGATCCTGACTTTATGTAACCCTGTATATACAGTATATATGTTAACGTACGGCCACATACGCAGTCTCCTCCTTTTTGGAAATGGACACCCTAAGGACAGTGTGCTCAAAAGGCGAACTGTCCGCCTAAGCCGGACGTCTGGCCACCCTAGTCTAAGGTGGAGTGACAAATTTACCTTCGTCAGAATGAACAATTTGGGCGGAAACAAAACAAGGTCATATTCTGGTGCGCACACACACACACACACACACCACGTATATATATATATATTATATATATATATATATATATACACAGGGTGGCCCAAAAGTTCCTTTACCGAACTTTTGGTAGCCATACTCTGAAGCTTTCACTGGGAAAAATACAAAAAGCATATTTTACTTTTATATTTATGATCTACCAAAAAATTTACACCCAAATAACAAATGTAATTACAACAAGAATAGGAATGAATTAAAATGAAATGCACAGGCTAAGTTAAATGTTCAAAATGGCCTCCGTTCTGTTGTATACAAGCTTGACAGCGTTTATAAACACACACATTTTCTTGCGAAGTTCTTGATTATTATTTGCCAAAGCCTCGAATTCATCTTTTATTCTGTCTTGGAGATGCTCTAAACTTCTAGGTTTTGAATGGAACACTATCTTTCAAGAGACCCCATAGCGCGAAGTCACAAGGAGTCAAGTCTGGAGACCTTGGTAGCCATTCAACAGTTCCTCCTCTTCCAATCTACATATCACGTGTTTCGTCCATAATGAGGCGGAGCTCCATCTTGCATCCAAATTATGGAATAAAAATTTTGTAAACCTAGTAACTGTGGCACAATAATGGCACGTAACATTTCTAGGTAATTGTCGCTAGTCACCAATTCATGAAAGAACACAGGCCCCAAAATTCCAAATGATGATATTCCACCCCATACAGTTATGCCTGGTATGTTTACTGCCTCTCCTTCCACCAGATAAGGATTTTGGGGACTGTAATAAACACAATCGTGCCTATTAACCCTTTAACGCCGGAATTGTTTGTAGGGTTAAGTTACGTGGTGGTGTGTGGTGTGTGTGTGTGTGTGTGTGTTTGAAAGGTTACCAATATGTAGCGTCGTCCTTTTAGAGTTAACTTGACCATTCAATTTAAACCGAGCTTCGTCAGTCCAGAGAACTCTTATCCTCGAAGATATTCTGGTACACTTATTTTTGAGGGTTTACCATTTAGAACTTGCGATTCAGCGATTCTTTCTATTCATTAGAGCAAGGAAGGCGTTACTTATTAATTTTTGTATAGTTGTCTAACTGTTTCGTAGGTAACATGTTCGCTTTCGAAGTTAACTATAAGAACTTATCAAACTGGAAGGAAAAAAAGAAAAACCAGTGGTATGAGAGGGGGCGTTACGGTTGGGGGAACGAAATACCGATTTTTGTATATTTTTAAAGTTTGTTTTTTAGTTTTGTATTTACGAATGACTTTGGTTTTCGAACGAGGTTTTATCATTATATTAATGGAAATATTCTAATTAAGTAAGAGCACCAATATGTTAGGTACTCCTAGCCCTACGATCTTCCAAAACAATGGTTTTGAAATTTTAAAAATTTAGTTTTCGGCGTTTGCTAGCCAAAGTACTCCTTTCATATCATGGGTACACGAAAAGATCCTTTTCCTTATTAAATTCCCCGTCAATCGATGTCCATTACGAGTTGCATACCCACGTTTCATTTTATGTACTATTATTCTATGAACATGCTTATCGAATGCCTTGGCAAAGTCTGTGTATATTACATCATATTTTTTATAGTCTTTAATGGCATCGACGCTTCCGTTAGGTTCTATTAGTTCCGATAGGTACGATTTGCCGAATCGGAATCCATGTTGTCAACATGGATTCCGATTTGGCAAATCGTGAGGGAGAACCATCATGATGTTGGTTCTCACTGTCTCCAAACAAGTGGTAGATTCGTTCAACTATTTTCTCGAAATTTTTAGAGATATAAGATGCTAATGATGTCTAAGTAATTTGCTCGAGATCTATCGCCTCGTACATACAGAAACAATGTTCGCTCTCTTCAAGGTGTTTGATATTTCGTGTCTATACATCTTTTCCATATCTAATACAGGGTAGACGAGGCTACTCCATTTTTAGTTTTCAAATTGGGGTCGCGTTCAATTTGAGGCCCTCCTTGGAAGAAGTGGCTAAGCGACAAAAGGTTAAAAGAACGCCAGAAAACACAGTTAAGTTTTTTTATTTTTGTGGCTTAACCACTTCCTAGGAGGGGCCTCATATCGTCTGGTGTAAAATCAGTCATGTTGTAAAAACATAACAGTAAGATCTAACCAGTGCATAAAATTAGAGACCCTACTAATAGACCGAGTTTATTTCCACAACAGTTTCGATGCCCACTGGCATCCTCTTCGGGTGGCTATAGAAAAACGAATGAACGAGTAAGAAAACAATCCAGGAAAGGTAAGGAACATTCCAGTGGGCATCGAAACTGTTGTGGAAATAAACTCCGTCTATTAGCGTGGGTTTTGTCGTCACATTTCGACCTCACGTAAAGAAAAAAAGAAGTTTTGCATTTATTAGAGAGAGACCTTAGTTTGTAAAAAGAACAAGAGCGCAAGATTTCGAAAGCCGGGAAATTCTTAAAGTAAGGCGCCATTAGTTGTGCATCTGGCTGATTGTAAAGGTATACAGGGTGTCCCTAATCTTTCCTATTTCCTTTAATTTACATAGGAAATAGGAAAGATAATTTAGGAACACCTTGTACATTGGACTATATTCTCTAGTAATTTCAAAAATCTGTTTATTGCAATATACAAGTATACTGATTTACTTTAAATCACTTTGGCTGAAATCAATACGGAAATATCTAAACTTAAAGTTTGTAGAGAAGTGAGTTTGTTGCTTCGTTGTAGTGAGTACTTCGTAAAGTTTCGTCAGCCCCTTTACGATAAACAATTAACGGTATTACTGTAACAAATTGTTTTAACGTTAAAATTAGTAATAAAGGTAGGGCTATTTCTTCATATTTCGACTTGGTTTACGTTGCTTTACGCCCTCGAACGTTTGCGCGTTACCGTGGTTTGAAGTTGTCGTCATTCGAGACGTCTTACATCTTGACGTAAGGCAAGTAATTTACAAGACTTAAAAGGTGTTTTTTTATTATTATTAATGGCGAGATTATCTTAATGTTTATAAATTACTGTACAAGTGTATGTCCACTGTAATGTTTATTTGTATTGATTCTGTATTTACGTTTAGACATTAAACATTAAAATATTTATTATTTAAGAGGCGTCGGGTTTTGTTGCACGAACTACGATTTAAATGGGTTCTTATGGAGTCCTTACAGAACCTCGGGAAAACTGGCTTCTTCGGGGCAAAGTAGAGAGTTCGGGGTCCCTAATTCCTGTATTGACGACAGTTTGGATGAAAAGGGGTTCGATCAGAATTGACTACTCTTTCGTACGTAATTCTATGTATATAAATATTCCTTTATTTAAAGTGTATATGAAAGGACATTGTTCTTAGGGGGTTCGAGTCAATTAGGTTTAAATTAGTATAAATATTCAACGTTAAACTTCCTGAGAACTTTAAACGAAGAGGCCTAAGTGCCATCAACAACAACAACGTTCTCTATAATTTATAATCTTTAGAAAAAATTATTTTTGTAATTTTATATTTTTGGGGGGCACACTAATAAACGAGTCATATAATTTAAAACTTCTGATATTTACTTTAAATCATCAGTCAGCGCATTACTCCCCGCCCCCCGCCGAGTCGCTTTTATAGCTTTGCGAAAAGGAAAACGGAAGAACAAGCATTTCGATTCGTCTTCGATTACTTCTACAGCCTCTTTTCCTCTTCTCTCTGAATGTTCCTCTATATAAGAACATAGATGTAACAGGCAATAATTTCCAGTTTTTCATTCATCACTTTACTGGTATTGTTGTTTTTGCGATTCTTTAATTTTACAGCTACTCTCTTTCTCTTGCGGAACATTTCCCCCCCCTCCTCTCTCTCTCTCAAAATTATTTTTGTCCCTGTACTTTTCTCGGGGCATGTTTTACCAAAATTTCCGGTCCCTTATCTTCTAAGGTCAGTAGCATTCCTGCCATGCTTGATCTCTCACCTCCCCCATTCGTAACCTTGGAATTTAGATTAAAAAATTCATATTTGCTTCTTTCTATATAGTGCATACATTTTCTTTCAATGTTGCCATCATATTGGTTGATATTTCAATAAAATAATGATTTAGTTTGATATAACAATTGTGGGTTATCTTTGTCATCAATTAAGCTATCGTTGTTTGTGAACACTAGGTCGTCTTTTTTTTTTTTTTTTTTTTAAGGCAATCAATTTTGCCAGTTCCTGCTCCTTGTATTCTCTCGTACTCTCTGTCTCGATCTACATACACATTCCTATAATTTTGTATTTTATAAATGGGAAATTAAAGTCTCCACAAAGTAACAGTAAGTTAATCCGTGATAAAATTTTATATACCTTAAAATAACTGATCATTTTAGTTTGTAAAGTAGAACTGACATTGAGTAATGGTTTATTCAACATCAATTCATACATGTAAAACATCGGAAGATGTTGCTTTAAGCAACTGGTCTCTTTCTAGGTTGACTAATTTTGAATCAAAATTTGGTTTGTCATATTACCATTGAATAGCGTTGATGTCAATTAAAATCATTTGTCCAGTATAAACTTAAACCCTGTATTGTTTCATTCATCGTATTTATTCATTATATAAATTTCTTTGCAAGCGTGCGTTATTAGGCTGTAAGTAACAGTGGGTGTCATATGCTCACATCAGCTCTAAGGGAACACATTTCTACAAATTTGAAACAATTTATCACAAATCTGTGACGCTGCTTATTTGTTGAAGATTTTATTAATATTTCACAGACACAGTTAATATCGTCGTAACAAAACGTCTTACCTGATACACGATAGTCACAAAGAACAGAGGAACCATTGAGGTTTGTTCCCTCAACGAACTACAAATAAAGCAAAACAGACTTGAAATTATTTTCCCACATTATTATTATTATTTACCTCAGCAACAGTGTGGAACTTCGAGCAAGTTTCTTCGTGGTGGTATTCAACACTCAAATACTTAAAATTAAAAATTCATTATTCGGCAGAACCAATATTTACACAAACTCTCCAAGTGGAATCTCAACGTTTCTACCATGGAAACAAATCTTACAAACAGAAGAAAATTCCGTCGTCATAAAAACAACCATAGGGAACTAGAGTCAACCATGCCAAGTTTTGACCTTGGCACTAGTAAAACCATGTTAAGTTTCATTCCTAACCCAGTTAATTTTGTTTGGCTAAATAAGAACCATGGCAAAGAGATGAACAGATCAACTGGGTTTACTCTTTCGGTACTTTGTTAACTCTTTCAGATCCATTTAACCATTTCCGAATCAACTTCATCGATCTTCCACCATTTGTATTCAAACTGAAGATAAATGTTTCGATCGTTGTTTAGGATTACCACGATTTTCCCGACACCAAAACTATCTACGGTTAATGAATTATCATGGCTAAAAGTTTTAAACTGATTTCGTTTAAAACTAAAATTTACTTTCAACAAAAGGTGAGTTTATTTTATCAACACAGTAATATCTTTTATTTAGAATTAAGTATAAAGCTCTGCCTAAGCTAATGACATGTTTAAGCCTTTTGCTATAATTAAAACCATAAATAACTTTCGCCTACCTTATCTTCTTGTAACGTAATTGTACTCGATTTGGCATCTAAGAGATCTCCACTTTGGCTTCTGAGTTTGACACTTCTTGAAAGACGATTGCAAAGGGTTATGATTCGGACAGAGTGCTGTAGATTAAAAAATAAATAATTTGACTCCCACATGATTATTAAACCTTTTTATGACGGATGTTACTTTAAAGTCACACTAGAAATAATATAAATTGTACTACAATGCCTCATTTCTGTAAATGTTTATATAGGCGTCATTTAGTTCTCGGGAAAGAAACCCAAAATGTGTATCATTTCAGTGACTAGTTACTAAAATATTTAGTTTTGAATAACGATAAAGCCTATACTTTTTGGTGACAGTGACCGCATATGTTGCGGGAATCGTCCTTAATTAAAGGGTTAAGATCTGATTTCCAATGTCATTTCATAATTCTCAAAGACAGTTTCGAAAGACTTAGCGTGTCTTCTATTTTGTAAAGCAAAATGGTTTAAGGTGAACTGAAACAAACGCATTCTGCTTACTGGTCCAGACTTGATAAAGAAATCAGGCTGTGCTGCTAAAGCACATGGTCTAACACATGGTTCAATTTTGGCTCCGATTCAAACGTACTATAAATAAAAGATAAGATAAAAATAATAATGAAGCTCAATAAGGTTATCATCAACCCTCAACCTCTATTTCACGTGACCGAGAGAAATAACGATTAGCGGTTGAGAATACACATACCGAAGACTGAATAACAGTGAAACTGTTAAAATACTTAAATACATTTATTGTCCAATAAGCCTAGGCTCCAGTTTTAGCTGTGTGTGACATTTAAATAGTTTAGGATGCTTACATATAGAAATTATGCAACTTGAAGTTTGAACTCTTCTACGATATCCCATCTGGCCAAGCAGTTTTAATTCAGTCAGTCCAGAGGTCATAGTGAATCTTGCCAAGTGATTTCCCTGACCTGACAATTTTGCAAACATTTCCGACCGAATTTAATTTTTGAGTATTTTAAACGTCCTCTTCCATCCCCTTACAGACGTCCATACACGCGCACCTTGTTTTCCTTTTATTATGAAGTTACAGACTGTTCATGATTCCACAGACTTCTATCATAAAACTCGCTTCAGAATATTTGGTGAAGAAAATTACCTATGGTTCTTTACAGTCATGTTAATTCCCTGACCACCATCCATTTTTTTTTCGGTTTTCCCCGATTTTCCCGGGCCATTTTTCAATTTTCTGACCTTCGTTGACTTTCCAGGTCGTTATGAACACCCTGCAGTCTGAAGCAAACATAACTTGTTTTGACAACAGAAAACGTCTTTACAGTCTAGTTCCCGTCGTCACCCGTACGAGAGTTTGCTCGAAAGCTCAATTTTTCAAATGGTCAAGGAATCAACCACATAACGCAATATTCTAGATTTAGTTTTAAGTACAGACCTAGACTTAATTGATAATATCTCCGTAGGAGACTATTAACTCCACCAGTGATCATAGTCAAATAACATTTGAAATTAAAATTAATGTTCATAATTAAGAGAGCTGGAATACGTTTTGAATTTCAAGAGAGCTAAATTTCGTGACATGAAAAAAACTTTCGACCCATAATTGGGATGAGAGCCTGTCGCGTGAGGATATTAATGGCGCATGGACTTCTTTAATTATTTTAAACGTTTAGAATCGAGTAATATCCCATTACGTAAAAAGAGACTGGCGAAGTCCGTTAAACCTAAACGGTAGAATGCTGAAATTAATAGTAGTTTAGCGTTAAAAGGAACACACATTTCAAATTTAAAGAAACGAATAATTTGTCCAATGAAAATGCTCGCAAGCTATTATGAAAATAAAGCAAAAAGCTTATTAGAAAAAGTAAGCGCAACTATGAGCTATATATATATATATTGTATAATGAACCAAATTAAATTGAAACGGAATTCTATAATTGTTAGGAATAAAAAAGTAGCTTCGCAGACTATTGGTTCACTCATAGGCGAAAAGAACGACTAAGTTTACGATGACTCGCAAATGACGGAAGTTCTAAATAAATTCTTCTTTTCTATGTTTACTAACGAAAATATGAATAACATTTCCGTTGTTGTTGTTGTTGTTGTTGTTTAGCCGATCATCCCACCCTGATCGAGCAAGCCGGCGGCACACAGGTAACCGATCGCCCTCTTCGGAGTGGACTAGAGGTTCAGCGCACTAGTGATGATGTGTTGTGTTGTTGTGCTAGAGCGGTACAGTTTGTCATAATGTGTTCAATTGTTTGTGGTGTGTCGTGGCACAGGTGGCAGGTGTCGTCTATGGAGTTGTCTAGTCTGTGTTTATATGTTAGTAAGTTGGGGTGATGTCCACATCGGAATCGTGCTAAGTTAACTCGATCCGATCTGCTCAAGCTGATCTCTGACCTGTTAATGGGTGGCGGCTTCGCACCTAGGACCGCATTCGGACCGAGTCGTGTCAGTGCTTTGTGGGTTAGGTGTGTGTATGTGTATGTGTTTTCTGTACTGTGTGATGTCTGTGGGGCGTGGTATGGAATGGAGTATTTGGTTATAATGTCTCTCTGGTGTTACCTTAATGGTGCGAGGTGTCGGTGCGTGATGTACATGTAGTGGCAAGGGTGTTGTGGGTTAGTGTCGCTGCTGCCATGAATTGTGTTCCCCTCATGTCTAAATGTTCCCTAACTTTTAGTATTTTTGTTTCTGTGTGCAGGTGTTCTATTGGTGTTGTTTGAGTGCATCCTGTAATGATACGAAGTGCGTTGTTTTGTATTGTTGTAAGGTGTTTTGTGTGTGTGTTTGAGATAATGGGTGCCCAGCATGGGCTAGCATAGTCCATAATGAGCGAATATATTGTTTGTAGATGAGTGATGTTGTTTCCTGCTGGTGTCCAAAGTTTGTGCCTGTTAGTACCCTAAGCGTGTTAAGTCTTGACGTACATTTGTTTTTAATGTCCTGAATGTGGTTTGCAAAAGATAATGATGTGTTGTATGTGACCCTAGTATTTTGGTTCTGTGAGTGTGTGGAATGTTGATGATGTTTAGTGTAAGTTGTGGAATTACCTGGTTTTCTTTTGTGTTGCTTGTAAGCAAGGTGATGGTTGATTTTGTGGGCGCTACTTTGAGTCTATTGTGTGTGAGCCAGTCTTGTATACTGTTTATGTATGTTTGTAGGTTATTTGTAGCGGTGTCGATGTTGTTGTGGGTGGATGTTAGAGTGATATCATCTGCATATGATGATAAGGTAAGCTTGTTATCTATGGGTGTTGGAATGTCATGCATGTATAAGTTGAAGTGTGTGTTGTGAGAGAACAGAGCCTTGAGGGACCCCGTTCGGAAAAAGCTTGTTTTTGGATGACTTGCCATTAAATGTGACATGTGAGTATCTTCCTGAGAGATAGTTGCTCAGCCACCTTTTGGTGTTATTGTGCATGTTTGTGTTGAGTATTTTGTTTATGAGAGGGAAGCGTGGGATAGCATCAAATGCTTTACTAATGTCTATTGTTGCTAATAGTGTACGTTGAGCTGGTCTTCTAGAGTTGATGCCATCCATGATGTGCTGCGTCAGGTTAGTGAGTAATGTCGTGGTTGAGTGGTGAGGTCTGAATCCATGTTGAGTAGGCGATAGTGGTATATGTGGGTTGGTGATTTGTAAGATTAGTCTTTCTGTTACTTTGGAAGGTGTGCATAGTAAAGTAATGGGTCTATAGGAAGCTGGTTCTGTTGGATTTTTGTTTGGTTTGAGTAGTGTAATAATTTTACCTTGTTTCCATATGTCAGGAATAATACAGTGTTGGTATGAATATGTGCTGATATTTGTGAGAGCTAGTATTCCTTGTGGGCCCAAGTGTTTAAGGTGTATGTTAGATATGTTGTCTGGTCCAGTAGCCTTCGAATTCTTAATGTTTTTGATGATCTTGGTGGTCTGGTCTGTATTGAAGGGTGTAATGGTTGTGTCGAGTCTGTAGGTTTTCTTGTGTCTGGCTGTTTTGTCTGTCTGGCTGTTTGTCTGTCTGGCTGTTTGTCTGTCTGGCTGTTTGTCTGTCTGGCTGTTTGTCTGTCTGGCTGTTTGTCTGTCTGGCTGTTTGTCTGTCTGGCTGTTTGTCTGTCTGGCTGTTTGTCTGTCTGGCTGTTTGTCTGTCTGGCTGTTTCTGGTTGTTGTCTCTGTTTAAGTGACATCTTTGCGTAGTGATTAACTAGAATGTTAGCTTGTTGTGTGTATGTTGGGATATTATTTTGGCTGCGACAGATAGCCGCGTGTGAGGTGTGAATGCCGCTGTTAGAGTGGGTAATGCCGTTTATAGTCTTGTATAGCCTGGATGTATCTGTGGAGTGGTTTAATGTTGTTATGAATTCCCTGAATGTTTCTGTTTGTTTTTCTTTGAGTTTGTTGTTTATTTCTGTGTTGAGCTGTTGTATCTGCTGTTTTATGGCTTCTGTGTGTGGGGTTTGTGGGTTATATGTTTGAGGTTGTTACGTTGCCTTATAAGGTGGGCTATTTCTCTAGTGTAATTTGGGTTGTATTTCCTAATGTTGCCCTTCGGTATGTATTTGTTTGCATTATTGATGATCTGATTAAATGTCTTGAGTGTTGTATTGATGTTTATGATGAGTGTGCTGTTTAATGTGGTGAATTGTTCCTCAGTCTGTATTTTGAACGGTTCCCAATCAGCTTTCTTGTAATTTCTGTAAGTGTGCCTAAGGCTGTTGGGGCAGAGTGTAGAATGTGTTGTAATTAGTGATGTAGCGGATGTCATTTTTTTCACATCCGCGGATGCGGATGTTTGATTTCAACATCCGCGGATGCGGATGTCTACATTTTCGTTATTTTTTAGGATATATTCGAGATTTGTTGTGTTTAACGTATATAATAATTTATTATATAGAGAGAGCTGTAGCTATAATGTAGTATAATTGATTAATTGTACAATAATTGCTGTACTTTTCTCTGAACATATAAAATAATATCAAGCATCTAACTAATATAGAAATCAATTAGTGAATTCGTCTGCAAATAAATTCGTTATATTTTGTTGAGTTTCAGCCACAATTAGAAACCATAATTGTGTTACCAGGATGCGGGACGTGAACCCAACTCAAATGCACCCCACCGACCTCTTTCCCCAACCTCCACCCTTATAGAAAGAGATCTTTAATTAGCTTGATAACTATTTATATTAAGTTTAAAGTTTTATTAGGCATATTATAAATGAGTAATTAAAATAAAGTAAACTAAGATGTTCATCGTTTAATGTTCAAACTTAATTATAGGAAGGTTATGCTTAAGGAACATTAATTTTTCTGCCTTTTGCTGCCAGTCTGTTTCTCTTTTCATCATATATTAATCCAGCACTGCTAAATAATCTCTCGCTTGGTACGTTTGTTGGAGGACAGGCTAAATGTTTCCTTGCAAGTTTACTCAAGTATGGATAGATATTCTGCGTATTTTCCACCAACTAATAGGATTGTCACATGCAGCCAGGCGTTTTTCTTGGTGATAGCTCTCGATCATTTTTACTACATCTTTTGACATCGCGTAGGTCTCGTCATTGCTGCTTGACTCAAGAAACTGAGAGACAGATTCTGTGATAGATTTGCTTGTTGAAGGTGTTGGTTCTGTCACTGAAACTTTTATTCTTTTGGTGGGTGGCGAAGCGACAGATTCAAGAGATTGAAGCTCTTCAACTGCTTTGCCAAGTGATGATTTAACTCGTTCTAATGTACTAGGTGAAAATAACTTAGCTTTGTAACGTGGATCTAAGTAGGTTGCAAGAGAGTAACTTCATACAAGAACAGCCTCTCGTCTTGTCGCTTGCATCACTTTTGCGCACAATGAACTAGTTCTATTAATATAGTAGAATTTGATAATTTCCGCTTATTAATGACGTTTTATCTCAACGGTCCACATCCGCACGACATCCGCAGTCCAAAGTGCGGATGCGGACGCGAGAAAATGTGCGGATGTTCCGCGGATGCGGATGTGACCTACATCACTAGTTGTAATGATGATGGGCAGGTGGTCTGATGACAGTTGTTTTTCTGTTCTCCATTGTGTATGTGTTGCTAGTGAGGGGGAACAGAACGTTATGTCTGGGGAGGAGTTTGAGTATCCTGCTTGATGTGGTATGTGTGTATGTTCTTCTGTATTGTTAAGAATGAAGAGGCTGTTTAGTTGTGTGGCTATGTTGGCGCCTCTGGTGTTGCTTTGGTTGTGCAGGTACTAACTAGTGTCTTTGGCGTTGAAGTCTCCTCCTAAGATGACATTAGTGAGAGAGGCCATATTGTGTAACTGTGGATTGTAATTGGCTGGCACCTGAGGTGAACTATCTGGTGGGATGTAAATGTTGATTAGTGTGGTGTGTTTTGCGCGTGTTTTAATGTTAACTGCCTGCATTTCTATCGTGTTATCTGCTTGGATTGTGTTTGTAATGTTTTGGGTAGCATCAGCGTAGCTAATGTTTTTACGTATGTACGTGATGAGTCCACCCCCGTTACCCCCAGTACGATCTTGACGGATCGCCGTGAAGTCAGGGATGGTGGGTGTTTTGTGCGCGCGTTTTAGTTTTTTCTTGTATAAGTGCTATGTGAATGTTTTGTTTGTGTACGAATTCCCTAAGCTGCATGATTTTGTTTGTGAGGCCATCTACGTTGTACTGTAATATGTTAATATTATACTTCTGTATGTGTCTCATAGTGCTATTGTGTCTATGTCTTTGTGTATGGTGACATGTGTAAGTTGTAGTGGGGCCTGGATTAGTCTTAATGTCGCCAGAGAGTAAGAGTAGTTCGGGGAGCACGCAATTGAAAAAATAGCACGCTGAGAATAGGTCCGGCCCCGGGAGCCGATCGGCACTCTGACCATGCCACGCAACAGGCCGTCGACTGCCAGTCTGGCCAACCATAGACAGCCCGCTGCACCGAGATTTGAGGAAGTTTGGCCACCAGCGCGTTGATGTTTTGGTTTGACGTCGCCTCTTCTTCGCGTTCACGTGTCCCGCGCTGGAGGATGCAGCCACTGTTAGAAGCTTCTCGTCAGCTGCTAACACTTTTTTCAGGTTGTTCTAGCTACCTGTTCAGAGGTTTTTTATAAACAAATCTCAGTTTTCTGCTCAAAACGGCTCTTTCTAATTTTAAAATTGATTAGTCAAGGAAGGAAGATGTTGACTTCTATTTTGCGGCAACAGTTGATGATATTTATGTTACTTTACTGATTAATGAAAATGATTAGGCTCTTCAAGTTACAGTATAAAAGATTTCTTTCGTTATTTACACTCTAATCAGGTAGGTACTTCACTTATGCGAACTTTCTTCAGAGTTTCTTCATATACTGTGAATATCTTCAGAGTTTCCTCGTTAATCAATCTGATACTTCTGTTGTTCATTACATTCCCGTAATGATGCTCAGTGATGATTATTTAAAGCTTTACGATTTTACCAGGAGTAAAACTGAATTACTTCCGGCCATAGGTAAAATTAATACCAATAAAACTCTAGGTCCACATAAGCTTTACTTAAAGAAGTGAACTGCGCAATAGTCTCTCCTCTATCATGCATATTAATAAATTGTTACAGTCTGGAGAAGTTCCGTTCGATTGGAAACTCTCAAACATTAGGCCAATATTTAAAAAGGGGGACAAATCGCTTCCGGGAAATTATCGTCTCGTCATTTATGACTTTAGTTAGTTAGTTTCATATTATATTAACTAGCTAAACAGGGTCCATTTAGCTAGACCTACGGTGCTGGGGCCTTCGGGTCCAGTAATGTGGGGAACTGGAGCACAAATATGATAACAGTTGCTTAATAGAAGAATTATCCTCGACTTTTTCTTCTTTTTTTTTATTATTACGGGCAGCAATGTGAAGCTTAAGGATTTCATGACTGCGTTCTTTTCTATAGTTTTATTGACCAAATAATTGAACCAAATAATACTATAGAAAAGAACACAGTCATGAAATTCTTAAGCTTCACAAACGTTGACACAACGTGAAACTCGAAGATTTTCATGGCTGCGTTCTTCTCTATAGTTTTATTGCGGTGCTGGGGCCTTCGGGCCCAGTAATTCGGAGAGCGGGAGGGCTGGTCACATATATATATATATTTTCGTTCATTACTCATCACCCCCATCCACCATGTACGAAGTTTGGTCGAAATCGGTTCAGAAACAAAGTTTTTTCTGCGGACAGACGGACGGATGGACAGACAGAGACAGACAGAGACAGACAGACAAACACTTACTAAATTATAGTAGTATAAGTAGTAATTAAATGACGAGTAAAACAGTAGATATACAGGGTGTCTATAAATGTTTACCCTGAAAACAGTATGCTCTCGTGTTTTAATGACGAATTTTACATCAGTTTTCTTTTTACAGGTGATCTCGTACACGCATAGAGTTTCTGTGCTGGTGTGTTTCGTTTACCGCATTCGCCGCTAGGAGCGCTGTAGTAGCTGTTCAGTTAAGATGGCCTCTGTGACAGAGAAGGCACAATGTGTTGTGTGGCTTGCAGAAACAAAATCTCCTGTCAGTGTTCAGCGAAGGTTCAGAACGAAGTATGGAAAGAATCCACCTGATGTGAAGCTAATTAAGTCGTGGATGAAAAAATTCTTGGAAACTGGAAATGTGGAAAAGGGAAAGAGCAGTAGTAGACCATCAGTTTCCGATGGGACGGTGGAAAACATTCAAACTGCTTTCACACGGTCACCAAGGAAATCGGTGAGACAAGCTTCATGCCAACTAAAGATACCGAAGTCTACGGTGCACAAGGTGTTACACAAACGTTTGAAGTTATACGCCTACAAGGTAGAAATTGTTCAAGAACTGAAGCCTGATGACCGTCCAAAACGTGAACAATTCGCTATTGACATTTTGAACAGCATTGACGAGAATAATGACTTCTTGTTACGTGTCTGCTTTTCAGACGAGGCTACGTTTCATCTTAGTGATAGAGTCAACGGACACAATGTGCGTATTTGGGGATCGGAAAACCCACGTGCGGTAAGGGAGCATATTCGGGGCAGTCCGAAGATCAACGTCAGGTGTGGACTAATGCATGACCAGATAATTGGTCCTTTCTTCTTCTTCGCTGAGAACACTGTTTCCGCAACTGTGTACCTGGATATGCTCACCAATTACGCCATCCCCCAGCTGCAGGACAGCAGCCAACTGTCATCTTCCAACAGGATGGGGCACCCCCTCATTGGGCGCGCGTTGTTCGTGAAACTCTCGACGCAACATTTCCAAATCGATGGATTGGCAGGGACGGGCCAATCTCATGGCCCCCAAGATCACCAGACATTACCCCGCTGGACTTCTTTCTCTGGGGTCATGTTAAAGATTTGGTTTATGCAACAGATGTTCCAGATATCAGGACATTGCAAGAACGCATTACGGATGCAATTGCAACAGTTAACCCACAAATGTTGGAAAATGTGTGGTGTGAGTGTGAATACCGTTTAGACATTTTATGTGCCACTAGGGGTGCACGTGTGGAAGCTTATTAAGTTCATTAACTATGTATCAAAACTTTGTATGTTTATCTACTTATGATTAAAACTGTTTGAATACGTGTGTTTATTTAAAAGTTATAGCACGCTTTAATCAGGGTAATCACTTATGGACACCCTGTATATTTCGACTTCCAAAAGGCATTTGATAAAGCGCCCCCACAGGAGACTTAGCTAAACTTCATTCTCACGGAATTGATGGTAATGTTCTCAAATGGATCGAAAATTGGCTTAGTGGACGTAAACAAAGCGTCTAACTGGAAAAGTTTAACTAGCGGAGTGTCTCAGGGATTATTTTTATTATTATTTAGATTAACAACATCGACATAGGAATTAACAGTATAATTTCAAAATTTGCGGATGATAAACTAGCAAGACGAGCAAAATCAGTGGCAGAACGTTTGCAGATTCAACAAGATATTAATACATTAGTCGAGTGGGCAGAAATTTGGCAAAATTAACTAATATAAATAAATATAAAACGTTGCATATTGGTAGAAATGTTAAAAAGTATTTTATGCGCGACAATACACTAACGGGGTGTTACGAAAGAGAAAGATTTAGGTATTATTGTTGCCGACACTCTTAAACCGAGTAAGCAATGTATCAAAGTGGTTTTAAAAGCAAATAGATTCTTAGGATTTATTGGTAGACCATTTGAATTTAAGTCGGAGAAAGCACTGCTTAGATTATAACATAATCCCTTCGTACGCCCCCACCTGGAATACTGCGTTCAGTTCTGGCCCTCATATTTAAGACAATATGGGGACAGAATGCAGCGACGGGCTAAGACTATTCCTAAACTTAGAAACAAATCATACGCTGCCCGTTTAGAAACGTTAATTTTATTCTCACTCGTAAAAAGGCGTATTGGAGATTTAAAACAGGTTTTTAAAATGAGTGAAGGTTTGGATAGTGTCGACACCGAAAGATATTTCACTTTCAGAAATGCGGATAGAACTCGCGGTAATGGTCTCAAAATAGTGGGTAAACATTTTAATTCTAATATAGCTAATTTAATTTATTGAGGTTGTTTAACCTCCTTCGCAACATCTAAGGTCATATAACGGAGGGGACCTACAGCTTTACGTGAGATCCGAACCACGGGTCGCTACATAATCTGGGCGCGGAGGACGGTCTCCCATCCAACTACTACCCAAACACAATGTCGCTTAACTTCGCTGATCTCCGGGAAGCGGTGTTACGACATTGGCTATGACGTAGCCTTAATGAAGCTAAACATTTCTTCTTCAATTGTATAATTAGTTTGTGGGATGGATTGCCAGCCAGCGTAGTTCAAAGCAATTTGGTCGAGTCCTTTAAAAAAAAGAGATTGGATGCTTATCTTGCCTTAAACCCCCAGTTTGAAGCATTTGTTGGTGCGCAAAAGTATTGTAGAATTTTAACTCGGATTCTCTCCTCTTCATTTTAAAATTTTCACTTTATCTTTAAAAATCTTCCCCTCCTTTCAACCTCTCTTCTTTGCTTTGCTTCAAAACTTTCAACTCTTCTAAGTTTTCTTCCATCTTTTAAACCTTCTTCCTTAAACAGACAGCCTCGTAGGGACCAGCCAGTCCGCTGCCGTTTGGTGTCCTTTGTATATAGGCTCATTTATCGTACCGTAATTTACTTTACAGGCCCATTATTTCTAAACTCACCCACATTCATGATGTATTTTTCGATGAGGTACAAAGGAAGCAGGGCCAAATATGATTGATATTGATGTTCTCATGGAATACATATCGTATTTTTGTTACGCAAACACCGGAGTTTCAGCCACCATAGTTATATTAAAGCTTCAAATGGCCTCGTAATTTAAGGATGCCAGAATAAATTCTCATACATGAATTTTTAAACCAAATTTTAATTCTCAAGTTTCTATTGCCCCAGCAGCACAAGTGGTAACTCACACAAAAAAGAAGAACTTCCGTTTTTTATTAGAAACAAAAGAATGGCTACAGATGTCTGGTAATAACCAAAAAAAGTAATAGTTTATGGGCTAACTTTCAATGCTGGTTCCCTTATACTTTATACCCTATCAACTTATTAAATCCTTCATGAACATTATTACCCATTAAGGGAGCATATTCCTTGAATCTAGGGCCTCATAAATTTTCAAGTTAACATGGCCATTTAGGTCAGAACAGTAAGCTTAACACCCTCCTTTCAAGTCCACAAGAGACTATATGGTATACTTATGCCGAGCCTATCAGTGCGTAACGTCTAAAATGCACAAAAAAAAAAGAAAAATCAAATCTTAGGAAACCTACCTTCCATCTGTGCCTCGCTTGGTAGGACTTTAAGTTGAGGATGTTTGTCGCTGCATGCTTAATTTCCTCCTCTTGCTCAAAGGACTGAGGACTAATCCAAGGATGGCAGAGAGACGTCTCAGCAGTCATTCTTTGCCTGTAAATACAAAGAATGAATATTAGAATATGTTGTAAGGAATTACGCATTTGAATTTGTATGGACTTCCTATACTCCGTGAACATAAGTGGCAGTTTCACAAAAATTTTCTAATAAACCATCATTTAAAAATTACGTAATCTTAACATCATTTCCGATTCTCCAAGGGATAGGAATGATACTTGAACTTGGAAGTGAAGACATTCAAAATCAATCATTGTACAAAGAGATTTTAGTTCGAACCACCAAAAATAAAAATATTACAAAAAATACAGGAAAACTAATTTCAGCAATTTGGTTCTACCAAATTCATTTATAATAAACTGCTAACCAGTAGCTGGTTATATACCCGCTATCACTACTATATTTTACATGTATTTAAGATAAAATAAGATTTGAGAGGATTAAGATGGGTAGATACTGGATAGTGACCAATAAAAAATGAAAATTTATAGGGCTCATATCCTATGCAAACTATATTAATATAATGTCAATACTGTACTTACAAAATAAGACTAATGACCAATGTATCTCATAGATATTTCTATAAGGGCTATAGATTAGATATAGTGTTGCGTAATCATTGATGTACGGGATATTGCTTAACTTTTTGCCTCTATATAAAATTATTTTCTGTTTATAGTAGTAGGCCTATTTAATATATAAAGTCAGTAAGAGCAGCAAGACCTTAGAAAAAATAGGGATACAAAAGTAAAAGATGCATTACATTAATTGAGAAAAACTTTTTTCATAAAATTATGGAAAAACACAATTGCGCCAAACAAAAAAAAAATTGGCAACCCTGAAGCATACGAGAGTAATTAGGGAAATTCTTATAAATCTTTTAGAAAAGTTTATGAATGAAGAAAAAAAAAAATCTTGCCTGGGATTCTTCACCAGCAACTTAGATATGAAGTTTTTGGCCAATTCGGATGTTTCAAGAAAAAGATCTTCACTGAAGGCGTAAGACACTGCAGATATGTTACTGAAGGTGTTTTGTTTTGTCTCACCCACAAAGGGGGAGCTACCAGACAACCTGTAATTTTTTTTATAAAATGGAGTTACAGTAGAACAATAGCTAGAATTTATACTCCAATTCATATTAAAAAAAAAAAGGTTTACTTTGGCTCTGAGATGTATTACCAAATCGTAAAGAAACTTATATGACACTCAAATGAAGTGGGCCTCGTAATATTTTTTATTAAATACAGTTTTCAAAAAAATTACTCTGAACTCACAAAATGTACGTAATTACTCCTATAGCCCACATATCGGTTGCCATACTAAGGGGTTCATAACTAACTATTTCAGGGGCCACAAACTCTGCAGTGCCTATTAATGAATGGGTAAAAATATACAAATTAATAACAAGCACAAACAGGACACTAAACACGTACTAGTAACAACAATGTTCATTTCCATTTTTCAATATATTTAAATAAAATTTAGTACCATGTATTTAAAATGATGCTACAGAACCAGAGACTTGTAACCTAATCTACTGAAATTACGGGATGTGAAATGAGTGTAAATTATGCTTATAAGGTTATTTAACTTACTTTTTTTTTAAACTAAAATTTTAACCGTATAGTACCACATTTATATCTACTAAGTTAGTGGGCTAATTTGCCAATACATCCTAACCTGAAAAGTAGGAACATTGCCACATTTAAATGAAAAATCACTTCAGACAGCAGGCATCCAGTCAATTTACCGACTTATAAAATTATGATACCAGATAACTCCTCCTAAAATGTGTTTGTATTAATGACAAGACATTTGCAAAAAGGAGCCTAAAATTCTTTATAAAACAAAATAAGTAAAATACAATGCTGCATCTTTACTAAGGAGTGGCAACACTGAAGTAGGTAATCACAATGGATTAATAATGATGGAAGTAAATTAAGAATATTACTTGTAATAATAATTAAAGCAAACATGAGATACAGGACTACCAGTACAGTATGGTTAGCTATTTACTGATTTACGTATAGATATTCATGAATAGGTACAGTACCTATAGGAAGTGAAGAAGCCTGACTGATGTAAATATAGTTTTAGGCCTATATAATAATCATTTGGAGAGCTCTCAATTACCTTTCAGTTTATATTTTATGTATTATTAACCTATAAACATCATTTAAACTCATTTCTGAAAATCATATCGGGGTATAGCACTTGGGTTAGCAGAATTGCATAGGATATTTCAGAAACTTCTTTAAATAAAAATTATCTAATCTATTCTCTATCAAACTGAATGATTATACTAGAGTAACGTTCAATACAAAAACAGTTCTTAGGGTGCATTCACCAATTAGAAAATAGACAGTACTGAAACTACATACGGTAACAATGATAAGCCTATTTTAATTGACTAATAAGGAACTAAAATATATTTCAAATTAACCACACAATCATATTTTAGTTGGCATGAGATTTACAGTACTATACAGGTTCTACAGGGAACTAATTAAAATAAATTACGTATGAACACACACCCATTATTTCTCTAACATCCTCTCCTGGGTTCACTGTTCTGGAAAGCCCAAAATCAATAAGTTTGATGTTGTGATGATTTTTACTTAATAGTAAAACATTTTCAGGCTGTAAAATATGTAAATGGATTAAATCAAAATATAAAAATTGAAGTTTCAGGGTAAAAAAATGTAAAACATTTGTCAAAAAAAAAACATTTTCTTCAACATTTCTAAGGGAAATAAGGACTTTCACCCGTGCTTTTTATTTAATTCCTTCAGAAAAATATTTTGACTATGCAGTCATGGAGTGGGTTAATAAAAACCAATAACATCATAATTATTTCACATTTTTAACTAAATAAAACATTTAAAAGCCCAATGTTATTAAAAAGGGAAGAAGTAACTCGCTCCCACTCAGCTTTAGTAAGCACATGTAGCTACTATAAGAAGTCATCCCAATGAAACTCAAGATTGTGAGTCAGCATGCGTAAGCTAGTTTGGGGGCTATCCAATTATTATTATTATATTAAAAATTAAATAACCTGCTAGGCAGGTCAATATTTTATGAAGTTCTAGATAGAATTTAACATGAAAATGTCTTTCAAAAGAACTAATACTATACAGTTGTATGTATACACCTTACCTTGAGATCAAGGTGAACTACAGAGAGAGAATGCATGTGATTAACACCTTCAAGAATTTGTCTAACAAATAATGAAGCTTCTTCTTCAGATAACCGTTCTTTCTGACTGATGTGATCAAACAATTCTCCTCCTCTGACGCTAAAATTAAATAGAGGAAATTGATGGTAGCCTAATTAAAATTAGCAGATCTATATATCCAAGTTGAATGTACAGTAAACCCTTGTAAAATGTGGGTTTCCCCAATGCGGATTTGATTATACACATTTAAATAAAGGTGACAGTTACGTAACACACACAAAATTTAATAATTATACATGGTCTTCAATTGCGCGCACGGTACATTTTGCTCAATGTATGTGATGTCACAAGCAAGCATGAGTCATTAAAGATTTACGGAGGAAGTCAAACTAGCAAACAATAACTTCCTTCTTTAAACCTGTTGCTGCAACCTCTCAAGCATCCACTTCAACTCCTGGCTCTCCTCAAGCATCCACTTCAATGGAGTTTGATGACAATGATCCCTCAGCTTCAAACAATTAACCCTTCACCCTCATCATCATTCATTCTTGTTTTGGTTTGTTTATTCCATATATACATGTACAGGTGTTTATTCTCAGGTTTTTATTACAAAAAACCATGTAATTATGTTTCCATGTTATATTTAATTCTGAGGTCACACATCCTAATTTTAATTTTTTCCATAAGGTAAGTTTGCACAATGCAGTTTTGCCCAACATGACCTTTTCCAGGAATGTAACCCCCACGATACATAAGGGACTACTGTAATCCTATCATGAAAATTTTTAGGATACTTCAATTAACCATACTAGGTTCAATTCAAAAACTTTTTAAAAATCTTTAAAACAATTTTTGGATCTTGTGCATTATAACCCATCATTTACTTCATTTTTCATACAATACAACAACAGAAACCTAACCTAACCCATCATTTACTATACATTATATTATATAATATTCATTGAATAAAAGTCGATGTTTTATTCAAAGATGTTTTACTGAGTAAAATCCACTTGTGAAAGGTTTGCAAAAATGATGGCTTATAACCTACAAGACCCCAATTTTTTCTAAACTTCAGCATTTTTGCTCAGCTACAAAAAGTGCAAATTTAAAACAAAGTCATCAAAACTAAAATCTAGAGTACCATACTCATGATAATGTTTCGCATATCTGATAAACATTAAATACAAAGATCAAAGCGAGAGGCAAAGGATAAGCCCAAACTACTTACAGGTCCAGTATAAGAATAAAATTTTGTCCATTATCAAATACTTGATGCAAAGATATTATGTTGGGATGAGATCCAATAGTCTGTAATACTTCAACTTCACGTAAAATAATTTCCACAGGAAGACCTCTTCTGGAGGAAGCAATTCGTCGTTTCTTAATATATTTGGCAGCAAATTCAGTCCGGGAAACTTTTTCAATGCATCTTCTAACAACAGCAAAGTGACCACTTCATGAAATTTTTAAAAAGTCATATTAAAATAGTTTAAAGTCAATTTTGAGATAAGGTAGGTACTCTCCCATGCAATTCTAGACATGCCTAGTTAAGAAAATTCCTTCACAAATGCCAAATAAAACAAAAATATCATAATGTACTTAAAGCTACTTTATAATAAACCTTCAAAATGTTCAAGAAAATATAGTTTCCTAGCAAAATAAACTTTTGGGATTTTAGCGATAAACTTTGGTTTCAAGTTTAAAGTTAGCATGGTACTGGTGTCTTACCTAAACAAGCTATGCCTATGACCAAAGCTTAGGCCTACATACAATATGGCTAAATTCTATACTTCATAGCAGAATTACAGTAGAAAGAGTGCAATAATTTCATCTAAAATGAAATCCTAATTACAAATTACATTGTTTATAATTAGTGGAACAAGTGTATTATCAATAGCTTATTGGACTAGGGAAGGATATGACCTATTAAATGTTACCAATGCTGTACTATACATAAACCTATTGTATAGTATTCCCTGTGTTAGGTCATTTAATGGTTTTTACCAGTATGCCATTTAAATAATATAACATAACTAGATACAAGGTTGCTGTGCAGCCAGTTAGGTCAATTGAATAGCCAGTTAGGTCAATTGAATAGCCAGTTAGGTCAATTGAATAGCCAGTTAGGTCAATTGAATAGCCAGTTAGGTCAATTGAATAGCCAGTTAGGTCAATTGAATAGCCAGTTAGGTCAATTGAATAGCCAGTTAGGTCAATTGAATAGCCAGTTAGGTCAATTGAATAGCCAGTTAGGTCAATTGAATAGCCAGTTAGGTCAATTGAATAGCCAGTTAGGTCAATTGAATAGCCAGTTAGGTCAATTGAATAGCCAGTTAGGTCAATTGAATAGCCAGTTAGGTCAATTGAATAGCCAGTTAGGTCAATTGAATAGCCAGTTAGGTCAATTGAATAGCCAGTTAGGTCAATTGAATAGCCAGTTAGGTCAATTGAATAGCCAGTTAGGTCAATTGAATAGCCAGTTAGGTCAATTGAATAGCCAGTTAGGTCAATTGAATAGCCAGTTAGGTCAATTGAATAGCCAGTTAGGTCAATTGAATAGCCAGTTAGGTCAATTGAATAGCCAGTTAGGTCAATTGAATAGCCAGTTAGGTCAATTGAATAGCCAGTTAGGTCAATTGAATAGCCAGTTAGGTCAATTGAATAGCCAGTTAGGTCAATTGAATAGCCAGTTAGGTCAATTGAATAGCCAGTTAGGTCAATTGAATAGCCAGTTAGGTCAATTGAATAGCCAGTTAGGTCAATTGAATAGCCAGTTAGGTCAATTGAATAGCCAGTTAGGTCAATTGAATAGCCAGTTAGGTCAATTGAATAGCCAGTTAGGTCAATTGAATAGCCAGTTAGGTCAATTGAATAGCCAGTTAGGTCAATTGAATAGCCAGTTAGGTCAATTGAATAGCCAGTTAGGTCAATTGAATAGCCAGTTAGGTCAATTGAATGCTATTGATGATTGGTTAGGGTTAAGTTATGATATTTTTGTTAAAACTAATGAAAATATCATGACAACCTAACTACCATATTTTTCAGTGTATAAGACACACCCCTATTTTCAAGGCCTTTTTTCAGGAAAAAATGACCAACTGCCTACTTGTCAGAAAATGTCCGTAATTTTCTACCAGTGAGGCTGACTTTTGTTAAAGCCCTCCATCAAAAGTATGGTGATACATTTTCTTTCACCCATAGCTACTCATTATATAAGAAAATAGTATTAAGTATACAAGAGACTATACTATATGTTATGAAACATAAAAGTAAATCATTATGCAATACATACTGTTTTTCTTGTTATCAGTGGGTTGGGAAGAGTAGAAACTTAGTGTAAAATTGGCCAAACCAATACACAGTCAGGAGGGGCTAAGAGATGATGAATTTTTTTAAAAATCCATCAATTCTTCTAGTCCATATAAAGGTAATATTATGACCTTTGGTGTATAGGACGCAGGGTGATTTTGAGACCCCTTTTTTTGGAAAAAAAATGTGTCTTATACACCAAAAAATACAGTAATCATCAAGGGTGTACAGTTGACCTAACTGGGCATTCAATTGACCAGGGACAACATACAAGTAGATAGATTACAGCAGTGCATTATCACATGCTCACACTACAATAATAATATTCAGACTAAACTAGGTCTGAGTAGGCAACAAATAAATAATAACAGCAAAAATTACTGTTAAATTGCAATTTAGCACTGAACTAGTGATTAAGTAAACTTTAAATAGCTAACTTTTTTAATATTCATTTGTGACATTTTGATTACACATTTGGAAAGAGGAGCTAAAACTACACTAGAAACAAAAAACAGAAGATAAGGGGGTCACTAGTTGGGTGTTAAATGACAATTTAGCCTAGAGAATTGCTGTAATGTAATGTAACACCTCAGTTTTAACCAGCTCCCTATTTTTGGCCAAATTGCTGATATTCCTATTCTTAACGTGATTTGTCTTTAAACCTCCAACAGTACAGTGTTGCTAACTTTACATATACCCTGATGATTTATGGGATAATTTTTTACTATCAATCCAGTCTCTGGAAACTGAAAATAAAGTTTACCATAACTTCTATAAGACTATATTTTTTTAAACAACTTTTATTAAGTACAATATAAAGGCAAATGCCGATTAAAGCTATAAAATTAATATTACGAAATTATTTTTTTGAGCGATAAAATCGCGGATCATGTTTTTGGGAGTGATAAAATGGCTAATCCCACAAAGGTTAGGAAGGTACCACTAACAAAATTGGGTGGTTTGACTTAAACTCATAAGATTTTAGTATCACGATGGCGTCGGTTTGCGACAGTTGTAATTATTCAGTGTTTAACTTCATGCAAATTTTTTGATGATGAAGAGGCTGCATTTAATTTTTATGTAGAACACGGTGTATTACTAAAAGAATTTATTTGCCCTAAGAAAAATAAGGAAGATATTGTTTGTGGTAATAAGTGTGTGTTCGATAAAAAACAGAAAAGCATTTCGTTACCATAAGTACCTAAAATTAGGTTAGGTTAGTATAGTTTTACGGTGTATATATAATATATACAGTGAATATATACAATGTTCGTTTTACTACATATAGGTATATAAATGTATGTATATATATACCCTTTAGGTCACTTATGTTGGTTGTTTCTACAATTTCCATAATTTATATATCAATGGATTCGTTTTTACATCGTGAATGCGCCCTAGATAGTCTCTACTGAAGGAATTACCCGCATTTTAGGGTATTTTTTCACACTTATACCCCAAAATAAACTTCGTATCCTAACTTAGTTTTGGGCCAATTCCCTCACTTGAGACTATCCAAATCGCATTCCTGGTGTAATAACGAATCCATTGATCTATAAATTATGGGAATTGAAGAGACCGGACTGATAGTAAAAAATTACCATTTATGGCTTGGTTAATCCCAAGTTATGTTTCAAAACCCCCAACCAAAGAACTGTTTCAGAGGTGTCTGGATTGTAAAGTTTTACCTTATTCTTTATGCATAATTCTTGCCAAGTCAAGCCAGGTTAGGTTGATTAGGTTACGTCAGTAAGTAGCATCTATGAACTGTCTCTGAAATGGGTCTATACTTTAATTTTACCCTGAATTGTATCTGGTCTCTGGAATTTTGGTATAAGGTTTGGTAAAAGCAACGCATGGATTCTAAAAACTGGCATGTTCACTCCAAACTATTAGGAAAAGTGACAGAAATGGGTTAATCTTAAGGCAATGTCATCACCTGAATTTCAAAAACATAACTATCTGGCCGTAATCTACATTACAATATAACAATTTTTCAAGAGTATTATTTTTGTGCAACTACGTTATATGCAAGTTATTGCAGGTGATGACATTTCTTTAAGAGTTACTCTAATATTTTTGCTTGAAAATAACGCCAGACCTGGTCAATTTCTGCAATCAAATTTTTCAATTTGGAGTTTGGCCCCAATGCAATCCACCAGTCAGCCTACCTTCAGTCTATGCTACCTTAATTATCAAGGTAAGAGTTCAAGAGATATTTATCTTACCTCCCTATTTCTTCATATATTTCGTACAACTCATCAATAGATTTTGTTATTACTTGCAAACCTGGCTTATTCATTTTAACATCATAGGCCTAAAAGTAGGCCTAGCCTACTAGGCTCGAGTTCCTGTAAATTCAAAACCTCCTAGCCCAACCCATTGACGGCTAGCTCAGTTAACTTTCAAAAAGATCCGATCTTCGGAATCACCTTTTCAATGGTGGTCACTAAAATGCGGAGCCAATCTTGAATCTCTCACAAGCAAAACGAGTGGACGAAATAGCGATTTTCACATGTTCTAAAGCTTTATAATTAGTTTATTAATTAAAAAGTAACATTAATTTTCAAATATATATTAGTTAAAGGCCTTATCTTATGAGTGAATATATCATTTTAATTACTAATATAAATGTACTAAGTTACTAACGAGGCCCAAACTCTAGGGTGGTTTTGGCGTTTTAAAAATTCATAGTTTTCACCTTTTCCTTGTTAATCCACTCACATTATATATATATATATATATATATATATATATATATATATATATATATATAATATATATGAAAAATTATTTCACGAAAGTGACACGTGAAAAATATTTATGATGAATAAAACCACGAAGGGAAAAGAAACACAAAGGGGTGCTCAAGCGCTTTCGTCTAATGACATCCTCAGGAACACTGGAGTGAAAGGACAGATCAAGGCAATATATAGGTTACAAAAATAAACATACATACATACATATTCACATATATATATATTATATATATAATATATAATATATATATATACATATACACATATATATTACATATATATAGTAAGCATAGAAACAATTGTGGGAGGAGCAAACATTTGTATGGGAGATTGACACTTTTAGCACTTCAGCCGACATTCAATATAAATTCAAATGGCTTGTTTATGAAACAGGTCACAAAAGAATAAAGAAATAAAAAATAAATATAAATATAAATTGAGAAAAATTAATTACAAAATAGTGCCTTAGTGATATATATGTCACAGCCTAAATAACCATAAAGAAATCGACAAATAAAAAACCACAAATAAATATATATTATATATATATATATATATATATATATATATATACAGTGCCCGCGAAAAGTATCTGATCACTCAAGAAAATACAATATTTTCCCTTGATATTCAGAGACACGTAATTCACTTTCTATTTGTTCTAGCGACATCTGGTAACTTTGAGGTTGCTCGCTGATATGAGAGCTATCCAACGCATTCTCAAATTAGTGTTCTGGTAGCCTTCGTTGCGGTGGCTGTGTCTCAAATTTGTCAGATTTCACTGTTTGTGTAAATTTCTTGATATTTTTTTTTTTTTACAGAAAGTGGTGTAAATAAAATTTATATATAATGTGTGCTAAAAAACAACTTAAGAGTGATTGTCGAGGTGCTATTGTTGCTTTGCATGCATGTGGGAAATCTCAGAGACAGATAGCTAAGGAATTAAACATATCCCAAAGTACCGTTAATTTATGGGTTTCACGGGCTAAGAACAATGGTGGCCTAACCACGCCAGTCCCTAAAAAACGATCTGGCAGACCGAGAAAAACAAATTCGCGAACAGACAAACTTATGAAACGTTTAGTATTGAAAAACCCAACAATAACTGCGAAAGAAATAAAATTTAATATGAATAATTTGTTATCTGGTGTTTCTGAACGAACTATCCAGGAGCGGCTCCAAAAAGAACTCGGATTACCATCTCGCCATGCTGCTAAGAAACCGTTCATTAATGAAAAAATGCGTAAAAAACGTGTCGCATTTTGTAAAAATACATTCATTGGACTGTTGATGACTGGAAGAAGGTTTTATTTAGCGATGAGTCGACATTTTTGACATTCAGAAGTTGTCCAAAAAAGGTTCGCCGGCCTATTGGCTCAAATAGGATGGACCCTAAATACACCCTAAAGACAATGAAACACCCTCCAAGTGTGATGGTTTGGGGTTGTTTCGGTTACTATGGGCGTGGAAACTTATATTTTCTTCCGAAGAACACAACTATGAATGGTGCACGGTATTTAGCAATGCTACAGGATAAACTTCCAATGGCAATGGCAATCCAAAGGACAAAAACATACATGCATGATGGTGCACCATGTCACAGGGCCAAAATAGTGACAAAATGGATTACTGACAATAAATTTGATATTTTGGATTGGCCTGGTAATAGTCCAGATCTCAATCCGATAGAAAATCTGTGGCTAATAATAAAAAATAAGGTTGAATGCCACGACACTGGCTCAGTCGAAAAATTACAAGAGGCCATCAAAAAGGTATGGTGCAAGGAAATATCAGTGGAAGTTTGTCAAAACTTGATTAAATCCATGCCAAAACGTCTAGAACAAGTCATCCAAACCAAAGGACAGATGACAAAATACTAATATAAGGTTAGTATACATTTAAACATTGTTTTTTATGTAAAAAATACAAATTTCAAGGGTGATCGGATACTTTTCGCGGGCACTGTATATATATATATATATATACAATATACATACACACACACATACACACATACATATATATAGTAAGTAAAGAAAAATTGTGAGAGGATAAACACATTTGTATGGGAAAATGACACTTTTAGCACTTTGGCCGACCTTCAATATAATTCAAATGGCTTGTTTATGGAACAGGTCACAAAGAATAAAGAAATAAAAAGAAATATAAATTAAAAAGTGCCTTAGTGATATATATGTCACAGCTTAAATAACCATAAAGAAATAAACCAACAGATAAAAAAAAAAAAAAAAAAATTGTAAGTGGAGTCTACAAATTCAAGCTCAAAAGGGAAGTTTACAATCAATTTAATAGATGATGCCAAATATATATATATGTCACAAAGAAATAAAGAAATAAACCAAAAAAAATTAAAAAATAATAAAAAATAATAATAATAAATTGAAAAATAAATTTTAAGAGAGGCACACCAATTTATAAGGGAAAAATTACCAAAGGTTTTTAGTTATTGTCTGAATCAAGCATATTATAGTCACAAACGAATAAAAAAGTACAAGTAAATATAAATTGGAAAACAAAATGATGCCTAGATGATATATAAAAACCATAAAAATATATACAACATATATACGGTATATATACGAAATATAAACGCAATATATACAGA
>JAJOZX010000449.1:1217500-1310000 GCA_023014485.1 Bathynomus jamesi
AACTAATCTTTTAGAATTTTTCCAAAGCGTGGTTGACGATTACGATAGACATCGGGCGGTTGATGTAGTGTATTTAGATTTTCAAAAAGCGTTTGACACCGTGCCGCACAAAAGACTCATTGAAAAAACTAAGGCTCATGGAATCAGGGGTGTAGTAATAAATTGGCTAGAAGAGTGGTTGCGAGGCAGGAAACAGAGGGTGGTCGTTGATGGAGCGGAGTCGTGCTGGGCTAATGTAGCAAGTGGCGTTCCTCAGGGTTCTGTATTGGGCCCCTTGCTTATATATATTAACGATTTAGATGTCGGCCTAGTCAGTACAGTTTCAAAGTTTGCGGATGTCACGAAGCTGGGTGGTAGGGCGATTAATGACGAAGATAGAGGTAAAATTCAGGAAGATCTGAATAAAATCGTTGATTGGTCAGTCACATGGCAAATGAGATTTAATGTTGATAAGTGCAAAATTTTGCATATAGGTTCGCGTAACGGTAAATTTGCGTACAGTATGTCAGGGAAAGATTTAACAAGCGTAGAGCAGGAAAAAGACTTAGGAGTTATAGTCACTGGTGATTTAAAAGTAGCGAAACAAAGTACAGCAGCGGTCAATAAGGCGAACAAAGTGTTAGGTTTTATAGCTCGAAATTTTGAGTACAAATCGCGCGATATTATAGTTCCACTTTATAAATCATTAGTTAGACCCCATTTGGAGTACGCGGTCCAATTTTGGAATCCGTATATGCGCAAAGATATAGACAAAATCGAAAGAGTTCAAAGACGAGCAACTAAGATGATTCCGTCGCTTAGGTCAAAGTCGTACGAGGATAGGCTTAAGGAGTTAAAATTGACAACACTCGAGACCAGGAGGTTAAGGGGTGATCTAATCCAGGTTTTCAAAATTATGAATGGGTTCGATAACGTAGATAGAGATAGCTTTTTCGAAATATCTCAATATAATAGGACTAGAAATAACGGGTGTAAGTTGACAAGTAGAAGGTTCGAGACAGCAGTTGCGAAAAACTTTTTTACGCATAGAATAGTAAATAGCTGGAATAGTTTGCCGGTAGAAGTAATTAGTAGCACGTCTATAAACATGTTTAAGAATCGATTGGACGCGCATGTTGATAGAAAGGGTATAGTTTAAGATAGTAAAATTAAGGCTTTGTGGGGATAGATCCCACAGCTCAACACAAGTGTTGTGGGATATAGGGAGGCAGCGTCTTGGGTTAGGGGATACTCTCTGTCCTTACACACCCCATTTAAAGAGATTCCTCTGCCGAGCGGTGCCCCCCATAGTACTGTGAGGTATTGAAAAACTCATGATCTTCACTTGCCCCACAAACACCTTTAAATGGAAGACCCATAATGGGTGCACACACATTTCTACATTACTGTACAGTCTTTACAGCCACACCTACACTTTTCCTCGCAAGTGTATATATTGTAATGTATATGGTTGTAAATTTGACTTGGTCCGCAATCGATATGAACCGTGACTTGATGGATACCGTAATGAAATTGACTGGATTCTTTGGATCTGATATATTTGCATGTCCGTTATATAATAGATATAGAGTGTAACATATTTGTGGATAGTAGTCTATTATGACTTGATTCTCTGGATCGAGAGATTCTATCTTTAGTTTTAAATCGATAATTAATTATTTTTAAATTGATAATGTATATGGTTGTAAATTTTGACTTGTCCGCAATCGATATGGACCGTGACTTGATGGATACCGTAATGAAATTGACTGGATTCTTTGGATCTGATATATTTGCATGTCCGTTATAAATAGATATAGAATGTAACATATTTGTGGATAGTAGTCTATTATGACTTGCTCCTCTGGACCGAGAGATTCTATCTTTAGTTTTAAACCGATAATTAATTATTTTTAAATTGATAATTATTTAGTTTCGTAAAAATTGGTCGTTGCCAATTTACCGGCAGTTTTTAAATAAGTTTCTTATGTTCTTGTGGTTCGGAACCCACGTAAAATTGTAGGTCCCCTCCGCCACCACGGAGGACATACACAATACACGATTACGAACACAGTTAGGTAGACTAGCCATGAGTGGATCCTGTGGTCTTTGTTGGTCTGAAACATTATAACATTATAACTATGGAAAACTGATGAGTGGGTAGTTGGGAGGTAACGAAAATGGTTCACTGAGTAGGTAGGTAGTTAATCTAACAATCATTAAATTCCTTTTATGTCAATAACTGGGTGGATGAAACCAATTGGTTGCTCACCAGAGTTATTCTCCACACTAGTATGTATATACTGTGTGGGAAGAGCCTGCTCGGTAATAAGGATACATTACCGCTCAACCAACCGAGGAATAAACCAAGACAACGCTGGTACAAGAAGCCCGCGAAGAGGAGAACAAAGGAGAACAAAGGGAGAACGAAAACGAAGAACGGGGCGAGAGGACGTACCAGCAAAGTGCGCTCTCGAAAACATAACCGGAGAAGGGAGACTCCGATAACAAAAAGTAAGTGACTAATTGAGTTTTTACACCAAAGTTAATCTCATTAAATTAAGCTGGGTCAGACAAGTTAGGCCGACATTGTGGCCTAAGACCCAGCATCAACTCATAGCTTAACAAAGGTGAAGGTAGATTGCCCTAACCTAATTCTTGTGAGGAATCCTACTGTGGACCTCAATTTATCTGCCCGCTCTGGACCATTTCCGGAATCTCTAGGCTGACCCCTCTAGGCTAGACTTGATCTACTCTATAGTTAGACTGGAGATATAAGGGGTGGGTTAATTGTGGACCAATTCATACAGAGCATTTTTCGCATTGGTGGTCCGTGTGTGGGGAATTTACAAACCTTAAGCTTACTTAACAAAAATTGCAGAATTAGGCTAAATAGTCTAGCCTAAGCCTAACCTGAGCAAGCCTAATTAGGTCTACAACCTAGGGCCTAACTAGGAAACATTTACATTAAAGGAGTCTCATTCTCTTATAAGCTTAGACCTGAGTGACACACAAGTACTTGGGGGGATTAAACCAAATTTGAACTTGACTGTTTTGTCTGTGCTCTCTCTTCTCTGGTAATTTCTTCTTGTCCTCTATTTCATTACGATCCCCAGTTAAACAATTTTGACTTAGACATGGACAGTGCAGAATTGAAAAAGTTAAAAAAGAAAAGGGGGGCAAAGTTGGGAGCTGTTACAAAGGCTGTGAACACTTTTAACAATATTACACAACCAGGTAAGAAAAATATCGAGTGTGTAATTATTAAATTAGAAATTAAAAAGAAGGAAATAATAGCCATTAATGAGAGTATTTCAGAGTTAGTTGAATCCGAAATGGCTGAAGAACAATTGATAGACCTTTACGCTGATGATGATGATCAGGTAAGCTCAATTGAACAGCAAATAAGGAACTACGGTCTCGTTTGACTGACTTAACACCAAAAAAACCTAATTCTGATTTTAATCAAAGTAGGGCTAACCTTCCAACAAAATTTAAGTGGCATGCTAAATCCTGAGTCACAAGAATTGAGGGCTCAGTTACCCATTTTGCAAATACCAACATTTGAAGGGGACACGGTACAATTCCCATCTTTCATTGACAAATTTGAGAATTTAATAGGTAATAAACCTTATATTTCAACTGTTGAAAAGTTTAGTTACTTAACTAGTTCCCTTAAAGGCCACCTATAACCTGATAGCCTATTTACCAGCCGTAGGGGATTCATATGAAGTAGCTATTGATCTTTTAAAACGTAATTACGTTAATAAAGATGTGATTATATATGAATTATCTCAACAAATTTTTGAATTTGCACCCATAAAAGATAACCATAGTGATATGGAAAATTTTTATACAAAATTAGAAGCTATTATAGGACAACTGGTTAGCAATGAGATAGATATTAAAACTTCATCTTGGCTTATACAAAGCATAGTACTTAGGTGCCTTCCTTCGAGGGTTAAAGATAATTTAATTCTAAAGACGGGAGAAAATTATCCTAATTTAGCACAAATAAGACAACACTTCCCCAATATCCTAACTAATTACAACTTGAGAGATTTTCCAACACATAAGACCCAGACTATGGATAAACCAAAGACTGTTCCCAGAGACCAACTAGCTACAGCCAAACAGACAAAACTTGATACTGTAGAATCAAATGTGACCAACTACAAAACACGAACACCTACATTACAGAACTTTAATGTAACTGCTGCCTCAACTTACACACCATATTGCAAATTTTGTGCAAGTAATGAACACAGTAGTACTGGGTGTGACAAATATTCAGATTTTAACCAAAGGGCTAAAAGATGTGAACAGTTGAACCTGTGTAAAAAGTGTACTGGCCAGGGACATTATAAGAAAGACTGTAAATCTAGGTTAAGATTCAAGTGTAAGTTTTGTAAAGTTTACGACATGTCTCATCAATGTGTGATTCACCAAAGTGTCCAAATAATAGTACTCAAACTCAAAAGATACCTCCCCCAAACAAAGGTAATCAAGAAAATGCCACTTTCATGGGACATTCTGCTTGTTCAAACAATGTAACAAGAAACACTGAGATTCTTTTACCAACTATTACTTTGGACTTAGTGAATAGTGAGGGTAGTACCACTCCAGTGAGATGTCTTATAGACTGTTGTTCTCAACAAACATTTGTTTCAAAAAATGTAGTTAATAAATTGGGTTTGACACCAAACCCGAATGAACAAAACCTCAATATTGCGTCCTTTGTTAAGGATAACTCGGACAAAATAGCTATAAGACAATTGACCTGGAACTACATTTAGAAAGTAAATTCAAGAAAATTGAAGCAGTTATTATTTCTAAAGTAGACAAAACAAAACACTGGTTATACCCAAACTAGAACAAACCATAAATCATTTGGGAAAACACTACAAAATAGCTGATAGACATATCACTAACAACACAGTAGCTAACATTGAAATGCTAATAGGGCAGATTATATTACTTATTCATAAGGGCATAGTAGAGATAGGTAATGGTATAGCTATTCAGACTCCATCAGGGATAGCCCCTTTGGGTGACCTATCAGAATACAACCTAGACCTAAACCAAAACAGTGCATGACCAACAAATACTATGTGCCTCAACTCAGTCCTACATAACACCTGTAAGAATAGCAACACTTTGAATAATATTATCTCAACTGAGAACATTAATTCATCATTATCAAATGAAACTTTGGATGAGGCAATTCAAACTTTATGGTTGCTAGAATCTGTGGGTATACATGACACACATCAAACTTCAGAAGATCAGTTAATGGTAGAAAGATTTGAAGACACCATTCAGTGTAAAGACAATAGTTATTTATTGAGTTACCTTGGAAAATAATTGTCCAACTTTAAGAGATAATCTCAAAGTAGCTAAAGGACATTTATAAGTAATGAAAAAACTCAAACAAGAAAATAATGTAAAAATATATAATGATGTCTTCAAGAACAGCTACAGAAAGGCTTCATTGAAGAAGTAACAGATAACCCTTTTAAAAAAGATGGTTGTCATTATTTAACCCACAGGGGGTTTATCGACAAGACCCCAACAACAAAACTCAGAGTAGTATATAATTGTAGCCTCAAAGACAGTGATAAACACAGTTTGAATGATTGCTTGATTGAGGGTCCTAATCTCATTTCTGACCTTGTGAAGATCTTACTGAGGTTCAGGTTAGACAAATATGCTGTACAAAGTGACATTTTCGAAGGCATTTTGAATAAATCTTAAAAATGAATATGATAAGAACCAACTTAGTTCTTATGGTTCAAGGATCCATTTGATTGAATAAAGGTTCATAACCTATAGATTTAATGTTTGTGTTGTTTGGAGCCAATTGCTCACCTAGCCTATTAGCATTGACAATTAAACATCATTTAAACCAGTTTAATACTCTCTAACATTGAACTTCCTTAAGGAACATTTTTACGTAACAATCTAATAGGCTCAACGACAACAAATCTGAATTATCTGAAGTCTATGAACACTCTCGAAACATTATGCAACAAGGTAACTTTGAACTTAGAGAGTGGATTTCAATAATGAGGATTTAAACAAAAGATTTTAAAAGATAATAATGGTCTACTGAGCCATCAGACAGAGTTAAAACTTTAGGTATGAACTGGTATTTGGATGCAACTTCTAACAGTCATGATTCAATCTGTACTAAAGGTTTTAACTTGATGAGGAAGCAAATACTAAAAGACAAATATTATCAGAGGCTTCCAAAATTTTTGATCCTATGGGTCTATTCCTGCCTTCAACAATAAAAATCAAAGATTCTCCTCCAAGAAATTTGGAGGACAAATGTTGGTGGGATGATCCAATAACAAATGAAAATCAAAAATCTTGGAAGAAGTTAGCTACTGATTTAACAAAGTGCAGAACATTAAAATTCAAAGGTGCTGTGGGTTTAGGGATAAGCCCCAGAGGCTTCATGTGTTTGCTGATGCAAGCACACAAGCTTATGGGTGCTGTGCGTATCTTGTAAGCCCTACAGAAAGTCATCTAATTTATGCAAAAGGGAAAGTTGCACCTCTCAAACCTACCCGAACCATACCTCAATTGGAACTATTGGCTGCTACATTAGCCATTAAAACCATTTCATTGCTTAAGGATGCTACTATGATGTGTTCATAACTAATATCCACGTCTGGCTTGACAGTCAGATTTGTCTTGCATGGAGACGGAATGATAGCATTAATAGTAAGAATATCTTTGTAAGAAATAGGCTAAAAGAAATAGCTGACGCTAATGAAAGCCTACAAGTAAACTTTCACTATGTTCCAACTAAACAGAATCCAGCAGACTTTCTGACCAGAGGTTTATCCTACAAGTTGTTGAAGTCAAACAAAACTTGGTTTATGGGACCTAAGTGGCTCTGTAATACAGACCAATGGCCTGTGGAACAAGTCAACTTGACATTAAATTTATCTTTTCAAATGAAAAGGTTGAACCAATCACTAATTATGAAAAGTATTCTGATTTCAACAAACTTGTTAGGGTGACAGCCTACTGTTTGAGGTTTGCTCACAACTGTTTAGCTACAATTAACAAACAGCTAATAAAAATAATCATAATTATACAGAGGTTGCAACCCAATACTGGATAGGCCAAGCCCAACAAAAAGAGTACAATAAAGAGTTAGAATTCTAACTAATGGGAAACAAACAAAAGAACCTGTACATCAGTAGTTGTGGATCTAAACTTGTTCAGGGATGAGGAAGGCCTTCTAAGGTGTAAAGGGAGATTAGACAAATCAAAACTGTCATACAAAAGCAAAAATCCAGTCCTTTTACCTAGATTTAGCTATTTGACAACATTAATAATCAGGAAACACACAATGATGTATATCATATGGGGGTACCACAGACACTAACTACATTAAGAAAAACTTATTGGATACCCAAGGGAAGGATCACTGTTAAAACAGTCCTGAGTGAGTGTGTTACATGTAGGCGTATTCATGCTAGGCCCTATAGGAAACCAAATCCTCCTGCTTTGCCAGAGGAGAGAGTTACTCTCAACAGACCCTTTGAGACTGTAGGCATTGACTATACAGGAGCATTGACTGTAGGGGTGGGTGACACTGAACAAAAAATGTACATTGTACTGTTTACATGTGCAGCCTCACGAGCTGTTTATTTGGATGTTGTGGAGGACCTAACAGCAGAATCTTTTGTTGCTGTCTTTAAGAGATTCTGTGCACGACATTCAGTACCCAAGACAGTTTGGACTGACAATGCTACATATTTCAAAGCTGGTGAACAAGTCATCCACGACTTGTTAAGCAATGAAATCACACAATTATATATACAAAATACAAACATAAAGTGGAAGTATATTCCGGTTGCCTCTCCTTGGTATGGTTCTATCTGGGAGAGGAATATACAAACAGTAAAGAATTGCTTGAAGAAAGCAATTGGCAAAAAACAGATACACTTATTTGGGTTACTCACTCTCCTGGCTGAGATTGAGAACATCATAAACAATAGACCACTCACTTATGTGAGTGACAACATTAATGACCCAGAACCATTAACTCCAAATCATTTGATTCGGGGAGAACAAGTTAGTCTCCTGCCGGACTACAATATAGACTCTTCAGAAGACCCAAACTGGACTCAACGACATGATGAGCTCCAGACTAAGTTACAACATTTAACTAGAGTTAAAGCTCATTTCATTAAAAGTGGAAAACTGAGTACTTGATGGGTCTAAGGGAGAGACATAAACAAATGACTAAGAAGGATTGGTCTGACACAATTAAGGTAGGGGACCTTGTTCTCATACATGACAGTACTCCAAGACAATACTGGCCTCTGGCTAGAGTTTCAGAACTCAGACCAGGGGCAGACGGGGTAACAAGAGTGGTCAAATTAAGGACTTCAACGGGTGACACAACAAGAGACATTTCTCTTTTGTACCCTTTAGAGTCTGGACCCAAAACAATGGACTTTGGAGAACCTTCTCCACTGACAGTAACAACTGGAGACACTGAACTTCCAGTAACTATTCCTTTGACAGTAGGAGTGGTGACGCATCCTACTACAACATTGACAGACACAAGACCTCAGCGACAAACAGCATTAAAGGCGCGACTATTTTTACAACAAAAAATAGATGCTGGGGAATTGTAATTTTATCTTCTAACTTTCATTTTTCTTTTCTTATGGTAAAGACCATAGACAGTTTCATCCTATGGATGTATATTTTATCTTCTAATTAAATGCTACACCTTCTCCATGAGAAGGTGAGGATAGGCACTGTTAATCAGATTAACAGGCATTTACAGTTAAATAGTTAGCTAGTCTACACTCAGACAAAAATTGGTGACAATGACACCAAAATTTTTATCTCCCGGGGCCCCCAGTATATGGAAAACTGATGAGTGGGTAGTTGGGAGGTAACGAAAATGGTTCACTGAGTAGGTAGGTAGTTAATCTAACAATCATTAAATTCCTTTTATGTCAATAACTGGGTGGATGAAACCAATTGGTTGCTCACCAGAGTTATTCTCCACACTAGTATGTATATACTGTGTGGGAGGAGCGTGCTCGGTAATAAGGATACATTACCGCTCAACCAACCGAGGAATAAACCAAGACAACGCTGGTACAAGAAGCCCCGCGAAGAGGAGAACAAAGGGAGAACAAAGGGAGAACGAAAACGAAGAACGGGGCGAGAGGACGTACCAGCAAAGTGCGCTCTCGAAAACATAACCGGAGAAGGGAGACTCCGATAACAAAAAGTAAGTGACTAATTGAGTTTTTACACCAAAGTTAATCTCATTAAATTAAGCTGGGTCAGACAAGTTAGGCCGACATTGTGGCCTAAGACCCAGCATCAACTCATAGCTAACAAAGGTGAAGGTAGATTGCCCTAACCTAATTCTTGTGAGGAATCCTACTGTGGACCTCAATTTATCTGCCCGCTCTGGACCATTTCCGGAATCTCTAGGCTGACCCCTCTAGGCTAGACTTGATCTACTCTATAGTTAGACTGGAGATATAAGGGGTGGGTTAATTGTGGACCAATTCATACAGAGCATTTTTCGCAATAACATTATATACTATATATATATATATATATATATATATATATATATATGCAGTGTTGGGCACTAAAGCGTTAATCCGATAACAGTTAATTAACGAAGTTAACTTTTTTAACGGACTATTAACGGAAGTTAATTTCCATTTATCGTTATCGGACCAGTTAACTTCCGATAACTCGATATTTAGTCTGTTAAAGTCCGTTAACACGTTAACTGCGAGGAGTCATTCACGGAAGATCACCGCTCCGCGAATGAATTCAAACCGCCATAACTTCAGTCTGCTAATTCCGTCCTCTGCCGCAGTGGAACGGCTCTTCTCTCTCGGCAAGGACATCCTGAGGCCCAAAAGGTCAAGACTGGCAGTTGGGCCTAACTTTGAGAAGTTGGTCTTTCTGAAGGGCAACCAGCACATTGTGTCATAGTCTTTAATAAATGTGCCTAAAATTTAATTTTACCTTTCAGTTCCCGCCATAATAATTCTCTGGTAAATTAAAATTTAGTTAATGGTTAGTGGTTACAAGGGTTTCAAAACATGTAATCAGTACATTTTTTTATTAAAAATAAAAAAAATAATTATTAAGCAAAGTTGCAAAACTTGATAAAAATACAGTAAAATACCTATTTATTGTTGGATTTTGCATAAATAAACATTTTCTATGGGTTTTAAAGCTTTTTTCCTTGATTTTTTTAAATGTTAGTAAAGAAATAGTTATCGTTAACGGATTATCGTTAACTTCCGTTAACTTTGTAGTAAAATTATCGGATTATCGTTATCGGAGTTAAAAATTGGGGTTAACGGATTATCGTTATCGAAGTTAACTTTTTGGTTAACGGTGCCCACCACTGTATATATGATGGAAAATGAAAATAACCACGAAGGAAAAAGAAAACACGAAATAGTGCTCAAGCGCTTTCGTCTAATGACATCCTCAGGAACACTGAAATTAATAACAAGTTGAAGACAGTGTATATATCAAAAGGAAAAAAAGGTAATATGATTGGTGCATAAATAATTGTAGGAAGAGCATTTTTAGGCATTGCTAATGTACTTAAACTTTTGGATATTAATGTAGTATTTTCATATAACAATATTGTGAAAAATATCATAGTAAGAAATAGCCCTACCAATAATTCAGGCATTATCTATAAAATTCGTTGTAAACAATGTGATTCCTTTTACATTGGTCAGACGGGAAAGGAGTTGCACACGCGTGTAAAACAGCATCAATATTCCGTTAGAACGGGACAGTCGTCCAGTGCCCTTTTTGTCCATTTGTCAGAGTTATCCCATTGCATTGATTGGAATAATGCTTCAGTTTTGTTTCACTATAGCAACATTGTTAATAGAAATATTCTTGAGTCTACTATTATTCAACTTACAAATAACTTTAACATGAGCAAAGGTCTTTCTCAACTCGATCCCGTTGTTGTGATTTCGTTCAGAATGGATTTAGACAAGAAGGGCAGAGTGCTAAACCTTTGATAATTTTCCTTTATAAATTTGCATGCTTCTCTTACAATTTTTATTTTTCAATTTATTTTTATTTTTTATTTTTTTATTTTTTTTTTTTTGTATGCTCCTCCCACAATTTTTATTTCTATATATATATATATATATATATATATTTGTAACCTATATATAGTCTTGAACTCTTTATTTAATTCAGTGTTCCTGAGGATGTCATTAGATGAAAGCGCTTGAGCACCACTCTGTGTTTCCTTTCCTTCGTGGTTTTATTCATCATATATATATATATATATATATATATATAAAATGCGCACACAGAAAAGGAAAAGCGGTTCCAAGGCCTTTCGTGTATATATATACACACATTACAGAATGGCCACAGACTTGCCTATAAGCTTCCTTTGATGCCCAGAGCCACAGGGTATGGGGCACCTGAGACACTCGGAGTCCGACAACTGTCTAGAGAGGACGTGTAAAAGTGAAGTTGTTAGTGTTGAGACGAGACAATTGTAGAGTGAAGGCATGTCAGTTGTTAATTGGGTGAGGTGACGTGTATGTATATATATGTATATAGTCTAAAAGTCACTAAAGGGTAAATATCAGTAAATCTAAGCTGAATGGCAAGAGCAAGTGATAAACGAACCAACGCGCTGTTCGTATTGCTTTGGTCTGGCCTAGACATGTTTTTTCCTATCTGACCTAATCTTTGGTGCTGAGTAAAATTAGGTGATGAATCTAAGGTGACAAATCGGGTAGGAAGTTGTTCGTACTTAAGTATAGTTAGGGGTAATGTCTATAGCTTCTAAATTGGTAATGTAAGAGAGAGTTAGGTAGGCTGTTTGTGGGACACAGGAATAAAACGGTAGGCTTCAAGGAATACCTAATTCAACGCACCGGTAAGTGCTTTTGATTGTTTGCTAGAACCTAAGTAACCTAACTGGGGTGTCTACCCCACGCTATCACATTTGGCGACGAGGATGGGATTTGGCTCATTTGGTTAAATTTTGTTCATTGGGTTAAATTTGGCTCATTGGGTTAATTTGGCTTATTGGGTTCAAGTGGTTGTTTGGAAAATTGGATGTAGCCTAGTGGGTCGTCCGATTTGGTTTGTTTGTGTGGGGAAGCTACCGTACTATAGCGTAGGTCCCGCCGCCCTAATTCTAAAACTAATTCCTACTCAGCCCTAACTCTAAAACTAATTCCTACTCAGCCCTAACTCTAAAACTAATTCCTACTCAGCCCTAACTCTAAAACTAATTCCTACTCAGCCCTAACTCTAAAACTAATTCCTACTCAGCCCTAACTCTAATACAATTCACTATTCAGCCCTAACGCTAATAAAATTCACTATTCAGTAACTAGATCAAATTTAAACCTAACCTAACCTACTTCACGTGATTTGGCCTAATTCGGTTTTGCTCTAGCATGTCGGTGATTGGCCATATAAGCCCCTACGAAGACAATGGGGAGGACTTCGAAGCTTATGCCACTAGGGTGAGGTTGTTTTTCGAGGCAAATTCCATTCCGGATGCTAAGAAAGTACCTACCTTTTTAACTATAATAGGCCCTAAAACGTTTGGTTTAGTTATGGACCTAGTTTCTCCTAAAGCACCGGAAACTTGCACCTATAATGAATTGGTACAGGCCCTAACCGATCACTACAAACCCCGAGTAGTTCTCATCTATGAACGTTTCAAATTTTATTCAAGGCATCAGACGGGAAATGAAAGCATTTCAGAGTTTGTGGCAGGAATAAAAAGCCATAGCCGTACGTGTAAATTTGGGGACAAATTAGATGAAATGCTAAGAGATAGGTTTGTAATGGGTCTCAAAGAGGAGTCTACCCAGAGAGCCCTATTAGCCATACAGGACCTAACTTTTAGTCAGGCTGTAGAAATAGCTACGGCTAGAGAAGCAGCTGCTAAAGATGTTAGAGCTTTTGGCAATCATAGTAGTAAAGCCCAACACGTAAATAGCTTTAAATCTTCTAGGCCTGGCAGACCTAACGAGCCTACTAGACAGGCAAATAAAAGGTATGAGGCGAATACGACTAAGCCTACTAATTCTACTAAGCCTTCCAAGCCATGTACAGGGTGTGGAAAACACCATTGGAAGAAAGATTGCTTTTAAAGAAGCAGTTTGCCGAAACTGTAGTAAAATAGGCCACATAGCTAAAGTGTGTTTTTCAAAGAAAACAAAGGGTGAAAATTCTAATTTTAACATTTCTAGTATAAATCCTCAAAAGGGAAATACTTCGAACATTGGAGTGGAGTACCTATTCTATGAGCAGTAAAGTGGGAAAAATACAGGCCCATATATTGTAGAGGTAGGCCTAAATGGAATTACAGTTCCTCTAGAATTGGATACGGGTGCTGCCCGGACGGTCATGTCCAAGGTAGTTTTGATAAGATTTTCAAAACACACCTAAACTACATGCATCTAAAACGATTTTGAAGAAGTATGGGGATATACAAATACCTATTTGTGGAGAAGCATACGTCACAGTTACACTCAACCAGAAAACTTTGTCTCATCCCTTAACCCTTTTACTGGTGGATGAGCAAGGGCCTACTCTACTAGGCCGTGATTGGATTGATGCTTTGAAAATGCCAATTGACAAAATCTTGCCAAGGGGTCAGGCAGATGTGCATACACTCTCATATCCATCTGACATAGACTCATTGTTAAAGGAGTTGTCTTCTATTTTTGGGCCTGAAGTAGGCAACCTAAAGGGCCATCAGGTCTGCATAGAAGTAGACCCTAATGTAACTCGGAAATTTTGTAAGGCTCGTTCAATTGCGCATGCACTGCGGGAGAAGGTGGATTTAGAAATTGACAGGCTGCTAAAAGATAAAATTATTGAACCAGTCACACACGCTAAGTGGGCTGCCCCAGTAGTTCCTGTACTAAAACCGGACAAGTCCGTGCGGTTATGTGGGGATTACCGTTTAACAGCAAATAGAGCCGTCCTTCTAGATTGCTATCCTATACCCAAGCCTGATGAATTATTTAGCTCTCTTGCTGGGGGTAAATATTTCACAAAACTCGATATGTCCCAAGCCTATGCTCAACTAAGTTTAGATGAAAACTCTAAAGAATTAACTATCATAAATACGCACCGAGGCCTATATAAGTACAATAGGCTATGCTATGGAATAGCATCGGCTCCGGGTATTTTTCAGAGGACAATGGACCAAGTTCTAGGTCACATTCCAGGGGTACTTTGCTTTCTAGATGATGTCCTCATTTCAGGTTCGACTAAAAAAAGAACACCTAACTAGATTAACCACGGTTCTAAAAAGACTCCGGGATGCTGGACTTAAGCTAAAGAGAGGAAAGTGTTCATGGGTCACTAACGAGGTTTCATATTTAGGGTTCCGCATAGATGCCTCAGGCATTCATCCAACGGTGGATAAACTAGAAGCAATAGAAAAGGCACCACCTCCACAAAACATCACACAGTTACAAGCTTATTTAGGTCTCCTAAACTTTTATAGGAAATTTTGCCTAATGCATCGACTTTCCTTGAACCCCTAAATAAGCTATTACGATCTGGGGAACAGTGGAGATGGGAGAAAACTCAAAAGGAAGCATTTGAGGCTTCCAAGGACGTACTACTAAAGTCCACTCTCCTAGTGCATTATGATCCTAAACTTCCTCTCGTAGTTTCAGCAGACAGCAGTTCTTATGGAATTGGGGCAGTGTTATCTCACCACATTGATGGTGTAGATAGGCCTATCTGTTTTGCTTCTAAAACACTAACTGAGACGGAAAGACGATATGCACAAGTGGAACGTGAAGCATTAGCCTTAGTATTTGCAGTAAAAAAATTTCATTTCTATCTATGGGGTCATGAATTTAAACTAATTACTGACCATAAGCCTCTTTTAGGTTTATTTTCACCTAATAAAAATATTCCAGTTATGGCCTCAGGTAGGATTCAACGATGGGCACTGATTCTACAAGCCTATAAATTTGACTTAGTACATCGGTCAGGTAAACTTCTAGGTACGGCTGATGCGCTAAGTAGGTTGCCTTTAGAAAATCCAAATGATTGTGTACCTATACCTACAGAATGGGTTCACTTGGTGGAGTTTTTGGAATCCACTCCAGTATCTGCAGTACAAATAGAGCAGTGGACAAAATCAGACCCTATTCTGTCTAGGGTCATCCATTTCTGCTCAGTTGGTTGGCCTACTAAGGTTGAGAGTGAATTACAGCCTTTTATTCAGCGTCAGTCTGGCCTCTCTATTCAAAATGGCTGTCTCTTATGGGGCCACAGAGTGATTATTCCAAATAAAGGCAGGTCGAATTTAGTGAAGGAACTTCACGCTGAACACATGGGCGCAACAAAAATGAAAGAGCTGGCGAGAGCTTATTTCTGGTGGCCTGGTTTAGATGGAGAACTCGAATCATTGGTTCGTTCCTGTCAAAGCTGCCTAGAGAACAGAGATCTCCCAAGGAAAAGTCCACTTCATCCTTGGGAATGGCCTACTATACCGTGGCATAGGATCCATGTTGACTATGCAGGTCCTATAAATAATATTTATTTCCTAGTCATTGTGGACGCCTACTCTAAGTGGGTGGAAATTTTTCCAACCACTTCCACGACTTCGGGTGTTACTATTCGCTTACTCCGTTCAGTTTTCGCTCGATGGGGTTTACCCGTAGTCCTGGTTTCCGACAATGGTACTTGTTTTACCAGTGAGGAATTTCGTTCCTTCGTCCACCAAAATGGCATTAGACGTGTCCGGTCTAGTGTTTTCCCCCCGTCTACTAACGGTCTCGCGGAAAACATGGTCCGTACTTTCAAGTCGGCCTTGCGTCATTCTCGTGGGGAGGAAATGCAAGTGGTGTTGGATAAATTTTTGTTTAAATATCGATTAACACCACACACCACGACGGGGGTGTCTCCCTCTAAACTTCTGATTGGCCGGGGAATTCGTTCAGTTTTCGATTTGTTACGTCCAAACGAAACGTTACAACAACGAGTTTTACGCCATCAGGAAAAACAGAAGTTGTACCACGACACTAAAAGAGGGAGAGTTCTAGAAGCGAAACCTAATGATCCAGTTGTGATTCGCAACTATGGGGCTGGACCAAAATGGGTTCCTGTAACCGTGCAGGAGAGAACAGGCCCTGTTTCCTTCAAGTGCCAACTAGAAGATGGTCGTTCTATTAAACGCCATCAGGACCAGATATGGGAACGTGAAGTGCAGAAGGACCAGAGTCTTCCGGAAGAGAGAACTGATCCTCCGGAAAATGGTTCAACTTGCCCGCCTATACAGGTTGCACCTAATCCTACTACATCAACCCCGCTCCGCAGGTCGTCTAGGGTCCCTCATCCCCCTGACAGACTAAACTTGTAGGGGAGGAGTGAGGTGACGTGTATGTATATATATATATATGTATATAGTCTAAAAGTCACTAAAGGGTAAATATCACTAAATCTAAACTGAATGGCAAGAGCAAGTGATAAACGAACCAACGCGCTGTTCGTATTGCTTTGGTCTGGCCTAGACATGTTTTTTCCTATCTGACCTAATCTTTGGTGCTGAGTAAAATTAGGTGATGAATCTAAGGTGACAAATCGGGTAGGAAGTTGTTCGCACTTAAGTATAGTTAGGGGTAATGTCTATAGCTTCTAAATTGGTAATTTAAGAGAGAGTTAGGTAGGCTGTTTGTGGGACACAGGAATAAAACGGTAGGCTTCAAGGAATACCTAATTCAACGCACCGGTAAGTGCTTTTGATTGTTTGCTAGAACCTAAGTAACCTAACTGGGGTGTCTACCCCACGCTATCACATTGGGTAAATCGTGCGGGCAGGCATATACCATTTAAAAAAAGAACAATCCTATCAAAGACTTGAGGTGGATTTAGTGAATAAGTTATGAAATTAAGGACCTTTTCCTTCAGCATCCCACAACCCATTCGGCACACCTGGCTACAGTGGTGTTTAGGTGTGGGGTCCACACTCACTTCAAGTGGAGTGCAAGTGACCTAACTCGAAAGTGCATAAGTTCCCCATTCACTTCATTTGGGGTGGAAGTGACTAAATAAAAAAGTGCACCAATCGCGAACCACCTCCAGCGATGTGCAATTCAAAAGAAGAGACTGGTCTTTATGAGGTGAACACTACTCCGGAATCAACAATCGACGGCCAGGATAACTACAAGATCGCACCTTTTGAAGCGCTCATCTTCAGCCGATGAGCTTGATCATTTGAGGAACGATAACTGGTACGGTGCACTTTCTGGTGGTTCCAGAGCAATTACACATCTCTTAGGAATTAGTTCTCCTAGAGTAAAGGCTCGAAACGAAAATCTTAGTTTTACATTAGATCAAATAGCTTTTCACGATAACGTAGGCCCAGCCTCTTCACCCCCCTCCCTCACCACTCGGTGGTGGTGTTTAGCACCAATAGTAGTCAGATTACGGAACCAGCCACGTTAGTAGCTTTAAATAACCCTCTTGTATCTGGGTCCATTACCACCGATAATTTTGTATTGGCTGACGAAGGAGCAATGACTGGCCCAAACAATAGTGCGGCTCCTCCTTCGGCGTTGGATCAGGTCGAGGCCGACGTTAACAAACTAAGAGCTTTAGCCAAGGATTGTACAATTTTTACAAGAGATATAAAGGATTATAGGAATACTGTTAGGGCTGGAAATTATACCGGTCTGTATGTTTCTTTCCACGCGTTTGCCGCAAACATAGAATTATTCCGAAAAACGCAAAATTCAGATGAATTAAAAATTAGGGTAACCACAAAATGTCGAAGACAGTCCACCAGAGAAGAGCTGTGACAACGAGTCAGACAAGGATATTTTACTTGCGCTCCCTTGTTATTTTTTTTAGTTTAATATCTCCACTCAGACAGTGGGAAATGAGACCTATTTTTAAGATGAACTTCGGCCAGTAAATTCAATTTCAGTTTTCCCCTAGAGCTTACGAAGGGCATTTCTCTTCAGGCCCTAGGCCATACTCTCGTTTCACTAAGCCTATTCCATATTTCCGAGTAAGGCCTATGCCCCTTTATTAATTACATAACGTAAGTTTAAAAATAATTTAACTTGTGAACGAACTTAAGACTGAAAGTTAAAACTTTGTTGTGTTTCATAATAAACAGTGGAAATTATATTTGTCATTTAAAATTCGTGACAGAGACACGCTCATTAAGAAAAAGTAATGGTAAAAATAGTTACTTTGGTGGAGTGAGTGCTCATACGACGAAAACATTAAGATATAAATGTCCCCACTACCATCTGTACAGTTAAATAATTATTTGTGAACTTTGTGTGGGTGGCAAATTTATCTGTGGGTAACAATGTGAATAAATGAAACACAGTATAGGCCTGTTTTAATATCTCTTAACCTTCTATGGACCACTTGTATAATGTATATACCTGTTGAGTCTGAAATAAAGTGTTTGCTGTGGGTGTTGTTGAATACCCATCGTAACAATAAAGTTTGTTCAGGTCTGTTCATGATGATGCTCATTTATCAAATTACGTTGCCATCCACCCACGAACAGAACAACACCACCGATCAACAACATGAGGGGTCACTGGGGAAGGGACGTCACCCCGGGAAAAACCACGTACTTAACAGGTTTTCGTTGTCAGTTTTCGCTTTTATTTTGAAGTAAAGCCGGAAACTGAAGCTCCGACTTTTAATTTTTGTAAAAAAATAAATTTTGAAAACTTGAATGGTTTCATAAATACTGAAATTAATGTTAGTATGAGGAAGGGTAGTAAAATACATACTTAGTTAACATATTTTTATAGTAAAAAAGACAATCAATATACATTCAATTATACACATAATTCAGTGAAATTACTGATATGTTCAAAAGTTTTTCGCCATCTCTCCGTAACATAGATGAGACATTCAACAACTGAAACACTATTAATTCTGAAACGAGACATCGGCCTCATAAAGCCTGATCGAGTACGATTTTAATATTTAAAACAACCACTTTACAATAATTATATAAATTAAGTAAATTAGAAAAAAGGATAAATCATGCAAGAACGATACATTAACATCTAAAATTATAAGTTCGAATCAGTTAAAAAAATGAAGTGTGAAAATGTATTTGGAAAACAATACGACAAATTAATTCATAATATGTAATTATGATGGTACTAAAGTTTTTGTCTAAAGAAAAATCAAAATGTATTCATAAGGAAATGATTAAATGTCATTTGTACTTACATGCAACGATAACAAAAGCTATAACACGACGCGCAATGGATTTTGAGTCCACCGTTAACAATGGATGTAAACAAAAACCCTGGTCTAATCAAAGCCTACTACTACAGAGTCTTATCATGTCATTCATGACGTGTTATACAAAATGAAATCTACAGCTTACTAAAACTATTTACTATCAAAGATTTATCTTGTGAGAAAAAGTGGAACGTTATATTGGTTGGATTTCTTTTTATCTGAACGTTATTTGCATTTACATTTAAATTTTACTTGGAAAACATGAAGCCAAAATTAGGAGCCATTTCAGATCGACATCCACCCTTCCACCTGAACTACATGACGCAGACTGACCAGAAAAATCGTCAATGGAATATTATACATCACTTCAGAGGGCGCTGCGAGTCAATTTTTGTTTGAATATTTACCAATGCCATGAAACTTTATGATAAGACTCTCTAGTACGCTTTGGTCTAACCCACTCTAAAATGACTAACCAGTGGCTCTAAACGGGCCAAACTAAACCCGTAAAACTCCGCACTGGTTCGAATGACATTTAGTCGATTTCTGTCCTCATAATACCTACTTATATAATGTATAACAGCAATATATTTATGCAAATAACATAATAACGTTAATAGGTACTAAAATACTTGAGGAATACAATGCAATGACTCTCAAGCATACTAAAGTTGTGAATTACAAATAATAGATTATTTTCTTTCCTTGGAGAATGGAATTCTACATATTTTTCACATATAACAATTAATTTCGGTTTAATACTGTCTTCGTAAAATGTTTACATTAATATTAGAATGAAATGTTGAATTTGATCCTATTCTCAAATATAAACAACCACCTAATTTAAGAATAAAAAGCACCATCAATACGAAACAAATTTTATTTCAAGTGTAACGACTATAAATAATAAAATAAGAAATGACAATTCTATTTTTAATGAATAAAAAGGAATTTTATAACATTTACATCTATTAATTTTTCTGATACAAGGTTCCATTGGGCAGAAGTTAAAATTTCAGTATTTGGTGGCAGCTGTAGTTAATATTATAATACCTGCATATCTATATACGTACCTTATATTTATATATATATATGTGATACAACCCGCAGGGAAAATTAAAAACTGTTCCGAGCGCTTTAGTTTCTTACAAAACTTTCTCATTCTCATTTTTTTTTAGGGTTTTTTTTAAAGAGAAAAATACTTGAACTCGTTTTTCATCTTTCTCACAGGTTGTATAGCATTTAATAACATTCATATTCAAGATTGTGTTATCTCCCATATATATATATATATATATATATATATACAAACTACATTTAAAAGTTTTTACAAATATGAGATTTATTTGAGACGGTACTTTTTTACAAATGAGTCGCTCCGGACCACAACCTGCCAAGCGTCACTGGGGCCAGAATTGAGTTATTTATACCACTATATTCCCCCACCCTTCCTCTATCCCGTAGGTGAGTCAGGGAGCAGATTGTTGTGGACCTTTACGTATGGTCGAAAGCCGCCAAAAAAGGTTGTTATGGCATTTTGTAAGTTTACAAACTTTAACTGCATTTTTCTCCATTTTTTTAAATTTTGGCGCTTGGCAGCTTGTAGTCCTGAGCTCCTCAAATATGGACGTAAATTTCGCACTAGAGAATGTAAAACCTAAATGAAGTGTGATTACGACTTCTAAACTAAATTAAAGAACAACATCGTATTAATACTTTATCCCAGTGGGTGGTTCCCAACCTTTATTGTATGGTTATTCAAAATCCATTATAATCCAGCTCCATTACCCTACTCATTAGATATTATTTTTATAACTTCTGAATCGCGTGTCATTACCCCACGAAATAGTTGTCATTACCACCCAGTGGGATAATTTACCCCTAGGTTGGGAACCACTGCTTTATCCTATCAGAATTTACCTCCTATATTTTATTCTATTTTTTTATACCTATCAAACATGGCGCTTCTCAGCAAGAAGCGCATATTAGCAAAAGAAACAAAGAATATTAGAAATCAGATAACTCAAAGAGGAATTTAAAGTCTTAACAAAAAGTACTTAATCTTATTTCAGTTTTAATGTTTTTCAACTCTTCTAAGGAAAGTGGGGACCATTCACGCTACAACAAAGATTACTTGTGAAAAAATGGATTAACTTATATTTGCATTGGCCAGACAAACACTTCGTATTTACTCAGTTTTAAAGAACACTTTTTTCTGTTTTTAATTTGGTTTCATAAGGTTTTCTGAAGGTGAAATTACAAATACAGTTTTGCTACGAAAGCTTTTTCTGACTGTGGAATTCTTTGGTTTTCTTCATGATCAAATATATAATGTGTATTTTTACATAAAAACAATATTGTCAAGGTAAAAGCAGTGAAAATGAGGTAATTTTTAGCTTGTTTTTTTCATCATTCTAAGAAAGTATAATACTGTATGTATTATCAAGGGAAAATGTTTGTACTAGATAAGCAAAAGATCAAAACAAGTCGAAACACACTTGATTTGATCAATGCTGTACCTCATAAAATACATCGTCTAACATACTTATGACGAGGAACATAGACTATACTGGTGTACTGTGTTCTTGTGCAAGTACAATTCATTGAAGGTATGAATTAGAAATTATGGTACATTTTCAACATTATTTTAGTTGGGAAAGTGAATAACTGTTCTGAGAGTGTCCATAAGACTACTTGCGTATGCTCTGGCAGTGCCCAGACATCTTTTGTGGGTAGTAATCGAGAGAATAGTAAAATTTTCCTTTGAAAGTCTGAAGCGTGTGTTGACACAAAGCTTGCATGAAATGGCATGAGACGGAGCGGAGAATCTTTGAAACATTCACTTCCTCACCCTCTCCTGAAAAGGTGGATGAAACATCTCCCATGTTGGTAACGCAGTAATGACTGTCATTGGCAGTAGGTATTCGAAGTTTTGACATCAATGAATTAAAAAATACAGCCAACCATAATTTTTCGCCCATAGGTTGCATTTTTAAAGTTCTCTTCTCAACATTTAATTCTTCGTAGACTATTTTGTGAACTTTACGGGCGTACTCCCAGAAGTTTGTAATATCATCCTTAGTCGTTGGTATTTGAATGTCTACCATAGATATGTGACAACCATATGCATTTTTTCGTTTATCTTTAGGCCAATAGCGCCTCATATTTACCGCTTGTTGGCCGTCAAATCTCGTTTTATCTACTGACCCATCCCTCTGTAAGATCATTCTGTACATGCCGATGTTTGCAGCTGCTGTAAAGGCAGTATTTAACGTGACGCCTTCCATCCTGCAGCGTTTAAGAAGCCGTTCCGTAGTGATTTCATCTAATTCATTTTGCAGAACGAGTGTGCAACCATCATGGTCATTTGGCATAGGGTAATGCCTCAAGAAGTTCCCAACGTATTCCCAATGCCTCATGAAGTTTCCAAAGTACCCGCAATAACTGGACAAAGACTTACAAACCCGATATCCAAATAACTGGAGTTGAAACAAATAACTCGAAGCAGCATTGGCTAAATCGTCGTGAATGGGATAGGCGAAACGACCCTCATCTTTCATATCACTAACCTTATTTAGTAAACATTATTGAGCAAAGATATAAAAATATTACAAAAGTTCATATTGGTAGTTCCATCACTGAAGTTGTGATGAAATCCAAATATGCAAACGTATTTGTGCCTAACATTGAAGTTGGAATCTCTGACTAGGTCATTCCTATTGACGGATGTGAGGAAGCGGACGAACCACAAAGGTCCTTCCTAGTGTTTGTATTTCCGCTGCAGGAGGGATTCAAATATACTTATGACATCTTCATCGGACTGGATTTCTTCAATGTCTAGACGATCTGACTTCATTTCCCTCCACCAACGATCGTTCTTGTGGTTTCCGATGCATAGGCGCAAGTGTGGCATTTTTCTGTGGAAAAGAAAGTGATTAGTTCATGAAGCGAAACTCTAATGTAACCTTCGTGTTGAGAGTATTTCTTACTGAACTTGAAGTCAATTAGTATTAAAATGTCAGCAGATATACATGAAGTTCTCATTTTTTGGATTTAGGAATTACGAACGAATAACGAAAGGAAATGCCATCACCAAAACAAGTGGAAGAAAAATAACATAGACGAATGATAACTTAAAATTTTTGTCCGTCATCTAAAGCCACATTCCGAAAAGTAAACACATGTTATACTAGATTCGTTAAATCAACCATATAGGCCTATAAACCTCAAGTGGAAAATTAGTTGATTATATGTGTGTGTGTGTAAAATGTCAGAAATAGCTGTGTGTTATCCGTTTATATAGGTAATATACAATTTATTACAGGTTTTCGGAATATAGTGAAAACAAAGTTAAAGTTTGTGCTGTTCTTGCTCAGTGGTCCATAACATCCTATATGGCCAGCAAAGATCGCTACAGTCAAAGCTACCCACATCAGCTATCATTTACTAACTGTAAATTGTAGTTTACTATTATTCCTTGTTGAGCATCCAAGCTTTCGTCATTTCCTTGTCATAGAGAGCAATTACGCTCCTGTTAGTAGAGCCACTGTAACGTCCAATCTCTTAAGCATGGTGAATGAACTACAAGAGAAAATAGTAACCAACTTATCAAGGTCAGTAGTGTCTCCTGATACACCTAGGTAGACAAACAAATGAGCGGGTTTCTCGGCGTTCAGATCACAATATGAAGAATCACTTAGGCTTAATCAAAGTTCTTGCTTTGCTCTTATCGATTCGAAGAGTCACACACTGGGTAAAGAATAAGCTTGTCATTTGAAGCCGTGTGTGAATATAAAACAAGAAAGAAAGACTACATTATTATGGATAACGCAGCTAACATAGAGAACGGTTAGTGTTTGCTTCCCTGTCCTTGCTACTACCACCAATGAAGAAGACAGTATATGAGGCCCTCCTAGGAAGAAGTAGCGAAGCGACAAATTAAAAAACGCAGTTAAAATTGCACCAAATTTGAAAGTGCCATAACTTTTGAACTTTTGAAGATATTTCGACAACTTTAATTGCGTTTTCTGGCGTTTTTTGCTTTTGTTGTTTAGTTACTTCTTCCCAAGAGAGCCTCGTATAATGTTTACGAGTGACAAACTTGATGATGCCAACGTATGGGAAGAACTACAGCAGCAGGATGATCAACAAGACATTGACCTAGTAATTATAAGAAATTGTTGCAGAAAGCGCATCCAATGTTTCGCCATCAATTTGTAACTTGTCGTTGAATGATGGGTTTTGTGTGATCTCTTTGAGCAGCATAGGCGGATCCAGAGGGGGGGGGCCCAGCCAGTGGGCTTAATTGAAGCAATGTGGAGATAAGCATTTAAACGTTTTACCTAATTTCGTTTAACCAGGATGTATGGGGTCTCCAAATTAACCCCCGTTGCTTCAGTTAAGCCTCCCACCCCCCTCCTTTGGATCCGCCTACGTTGAGCAGCATGGACATAAAATAGATCTTGTTAAGCCAACGGGCGTGGAGCCAGTTTAAAGATTTGGTAAACATTCTCCAGCGCCATGTTTTGAAGCAGCGAACTTAACACAGGGAGAAAAGTAGCTAGTTTTGCCCTGCATACTCTTCCTATACCACCATCTTCATGATATGATTCGGAGCCATCAAATTAGCTTCTTAAGCATTCTAACCAAGACAGTGACAGAATCACTGAAGAAGAAGAAGAGGTTCGAGGGAATCTTTGTTTGTGTGAATGGTTGAGTCATTTCAGAATCCAAACAGCCTTCCTTTTGGTGATAGATCTGTGTGATAGATCCATCATTTTCTATGAAAGTGTTTGACCACGACGTAATGGCATCCCAAGAAGTGAAGGTAAGAGGGAAGTAATCTTTGGGCAGTTTATTTCGTAATATCTTGTTAATTTTTGTCTTCTCATTTTCATAGTGAAGGTTTTTAATTTCTGTGAACATCCTATTTAATTGAAAGGTATCTACTTAACGTGAGATTAAATGTTAATTATACCATCACCGTAATACAATGGCCATAATAAATAATATCATAATTTTACAGTTTTATATTACACATCATTTGTTTTATCTAAAAGTTTAAAACACTGACGCAAAGGTGGTCAACTTAATCCAAGAGAACACTCAAATCAGTGGTAAAGATCAGAAAAATCAAAGAAAGTTTGCCTGTTTGCTAGTTACTGGAACAACAAACCAAGAATAGAGGTCATTCCATTTCAGGGCAGTTTAGTGGCTACCTGGAGCCACCTAGTAACCCTGAACATAGTGAAATAAACACCTATTGGTCTCGCAACAGAAAAAAAAACTGTCGGCATTATTTCCAATAGCCGTGAAAATGTAGGCTGCCCCAGTTTTAAGTTCACATGTCGAACGAGTATTCAGAGAGGAAGGGATTATAATGCGCTCTAACAGAGTACAACTAAATGAAAAAATGTTGTCAAACCTCTCTTAAGCGTAACTTTGAAGTATAAAATTAAATACATTTAGGGCTATAGCTATTAATCTTTGTTTTTTCTTGAATTCTACGCTAAAAACAAACAAACTGGATTAACTTGCAACTTGATTCTGGTGTCTCGAGACATGACTTACGACTTAATGACAATGACTTTGTCACATCTCTGCCAATTTTGTCCGGTGATAAAATGGATATAGTCCGTTGTCAATGGAATGTCTCGTACCAGTCAGGAGTTCAAACACTGCACCTTTTCCATAGATAACGGGAAAATGGGTTTCATAATTTATGTATACACATAGCTATTATACTTACTAACACGCTCCTTTTCATAAAAAAAAATGGTTCCTTATTAAAAGCTTCTTGAATCTTTATAAATAAATAAATGTTTTCGCCCTTTTCTTTGAAACTGTTTGAGCCTTTAGGGTCTTTTTTTTATTTTTAGTATCAAGAAGAACCAATGTGTTGTTCGTCATTTAGTAAAGCTAATTGAGAGAGAGAGAGAGTTTAAATGATTCAAAAGTCAGCAATTTCTTTACTTGATTAGGAAGGGCGCAGTAGGATGTCAGTAGAAAATTGATGTGGCGACAAAGATATAAAGATTTTGACAGAGATAGATAGAAAAATAGATATAACCTTTTCAAATTAGGCTTTTAGTTTTTCCATACGACACTACATATGATGGAATATATTGTGCAGAATAGGCACTGTCTGTACTTTATATCATTGAGATATTTAGTAGATTATATTAAGAAATTCTTCGAGACTTTAAATTAGGAAACAACAACAAAAAATTTAATTTCGAAATTAGTTCCGTGTCAATTTTAAACAAAAATGTCGAAAAGTATTTTCAAACTAACTGAGAAAATATTTCAGGATTTCAGAAAAGGAAAAATAAACTAATGATTAAACTCTTCATTAAACTAACGGTTAAACTTTCTAAATCCACTCACTTCGTAGAAGTAACACTTGAATGATTAAATATTTAGAGCATATATGTCACATAAACACCACGACGATCTATTGTGTAACTTCTTTCTAGCGAGACACGTGTTAGAAGATTCTTGGTTTGTTTATTTCCTTCGCATTACTAACCTGAACATCGAATTTGATGTGTATTTGATAGATTCGAATGATATCGGACCCCGGGAATCCACCCACAGGGCGTAAACGGTAGACATGTTACCCCACCCTCCTGCCACGGTCATGAATCGCTCGGCGTACCCGAGAGGCCTGACCCAGCGCCATTCACCCCCAGAAGGACTCGGCCAAGGTTTAAACCGAAGCGAAGGGCATGTCGTGGAGGAAGTGGAGGAAGGTATAGTCTGTAATGCACATCGTGCAGCAGGGTCGGATGGAGGAGGATCACATTCGCATCCTCCTCTAACTGGAGATGCCCCCACATCGTTGTGTATTTCCGACGATGAAAACTCCTTGCAAAGAGAGCCTGTGCAAGGAAGGGGCGTTGAAGGGAAGTTGCAGGGAATATAAGATGAGCATCCTGACGTAGGAGAGCTCCCTTTGCCGCGTGTGAAGTGGGCGGGGTGTCCGCCTGAGGCGAACACTTTTCCACACGGTGGAGAATCGATAGGTTCTGAAAGAAAACAACAAAAATTAGTCAATTCTGATTTTCTATAAATCCCCGGTTCTATAAATTCCCGATTACGAATGAAATATTTGTCAGCCACAGTAGTTCCCACAGGATTTTCTGACAGGGGCGGGGGGGACACTTCCACAACGTTATCGGATATATACAGTATATATATATATATATATATATATATATATATATATACAGTGGTGGGCACCGTTAACCAAAAAGTTAACTTCGTTAACCGCTAATCCGTTAACCAAAAAGTTAACTTCGTTAACCGTTAATCCGTTAATTCGTTAAACATGTAACGGAAGTTACCGATAAACCGTTAACGTTAACTTTTATTATAAAAAAAATGAAAAACACAATATATATATAATTTAATTTTCCCTCTTCTTCTCGTTCTCCATTCATTTTGTCCATGAGATGCATGTTGCCCTTCATGAAAATTAGCATATCAAAGTTTTCATCAGACAGGGATGATCTCTTGGCCCTCAGGATGTCCTTGCCCATAGAGAACAAACGCTCCACTGCAGCACTGGAGGGGATGGCTGTGTTGAACTTGATGAACAAGTCCACCAACACTTGCTCACCCAAGAAGGCAGCATCTGTCAGCAAGTCCTTGGAGTTGGTCTCCAGCCAGGTCTTGACCAAGTTCTGGCGCCACACGCTCACATTTACTTCTCAGCGTCATCTATTATCTCATAAAGAAACTAATTCACATTGGGACTTGAAAGTACCGGCAGGATCAACCGGGTAGAAAAATAATTATGGAGATTTTAAAGATGTGGTACCTAGAAGTACCGCCAGGACATAAAGGGTTAAGGTGAAAACGCTCCCATTGTAAGATATCAATTGACTTAATTTATGTCATCAAAGTGACACGAGAATTGAAATCTTACCTGATCAGTTTTATGGTTCTTGAAATGTATCAAGGAGACTACTAATAAGGTATTACAGACATATTATAAATATACATGACTTACTTGACAACGATTATTTTTAAATATTCACTAGCACAAACATGTTGCGCAAGAGACAGACTGCAAATGAAACGAATGTAGTTATTTGTTGTAATTGTTACATATATATTATTGAAAGTGCCTTAAAATGCTCGTGATATTTCTTGAAAGAAGTTGAAACATTCAACTCAAATGGCAAATCTTTCCGCCTGATTTTACAGTCGACCATGTTTTGCTCAAACCAATGCCATAAATAACTACCATATTTGGTAAGACAAATTGTGGCGACGGAAACAAATATATCGCCTGATTTTGCACTGCGGAAATGGAAATTCGTTCATCACTATTAACAGTGGCGGATTAATTGCGCACCTGCTCAGCACTGAAAATAATAGAAACTTTTAAACGTTTATTTATGAATTTTTTGGGTTGAACGGACTTGAGTTAACGGAAGTTAAATGTAACGGAAGTTAATTAGTCCGATAATGATTTTCAAAGTTAACTTAAAAGTTAAATCGTTAACGAAAAAGTTAACTTCGTTAATTAACGATTAACGGATTAACGGTTTGTGCCAGCTTTGTATATATATATATATATATATATATATATATATATACAAAGCTGGCCACAAACCGTTAATCCGTTAATCGTTAATTAACGAAGTTAACTTTTTCGTTAACGATTTAACTTTTAAGTTAACTTTGAAAATCATTATCGGACTAATTAACTTCCGTTACATTTAACTTCCGTTAACTCAAGTCCGTTAACCCAAAAAATTCATAATAAACGTTTAAAAGTTTCTATATTTTCAGTGCTGAGCAGGTGCGCAATTAATCCGCCACTGTTAATAGTGATGAACGAATTTCCATTTCCGCAGTGCAAAATCAGGCGATATATTTGTTTCCGTCGCCACAATTTGTCTTACCAAATATGGTAGTTATTTATGGCATTGGTTTGAGCAAAACATGGTCGACTGTAAAATCAGGCGGAAAGATTTGCCATTTGAGTTGAATGTTTCAACTTCTTTCAAGAAATATCACGAGCATTTTAAGGCACTTTCAATATATATATGTAACAATTACAACAAATAACTACATTCGTTTCATTTGCAGTCTGTCTCTTGCGCAACATGTTTGTGCTAGTGAATATTTAAAAATAATCGTTGTCAAGTAAGTCAATTAAAGTCATGTATATTTATAATATGTCTGTGTGTACCTTATTAGTAGTCTCCTTGATACATTTCAAGAACCATAAAACTGATCAGGTAAGATTTCAATTCTCATGTCACTTTGATGACATAAATTAAGTCAATTGATGTCTTACAATGGGAGCGTTTTCACCTTAGCCCTTTATGTCCTGGCGGTACTTCTAGGTACCACATCTTTAAAATCTCCATAATTATTTTTCTACCCGGTTGATCCTGCCGGTACTTTCAAGTCCCAATGTGAATTAGTTTCTTTATGAGATAAATAATAGATGGCGTTGAGAAGTAAATGTGAGCGTGTGGCGCCAGAGGCTGTTTACTCTTTAGTATCTCTGCTGTGAAGACCGAAGAAATTTCAGTTCAATTACTTCCCGAATATTCTGTGCCATATCTGTTCCAAATAACAAAGGTATGACAACAACAAGGTCGCCAGGGTGAGGAAAAGCATGGAGGGTACAGTCGAGGAGGCCATGAAGCAGCAGTCCAACGAAGTGGGCAGCAACAGTGGAGGCAGCAACAACGAGGAGGAGGAGGAGGAGGACTTCTTCAGTGCTGTCATCCAAACAAAAGAGAGCAGCAGAAGCACAGGTCACTCAAGGGCAAGGCCCAGAACTTGGTCAAGACCTGGCTGGAGACCAACTCCAAGGACTTGCTGACAGATGCTGCCTTCTTGGGTGAGCAAGTGTTGGTGGACTTGTTCATCAAGTTCAACACAGCCATCCCCTCCACTGCTGCAGTGGAGCGTTTGTTCTCTATGGGCAAGGACATCCTGAGGGCCAAGATCATCCCTGTCTGATGAAAACTTTGATATGCTAATTTTCATGAAGGGCAACATGCATCTCATGGACAAAATGGAGAACGAGAAGAAGAGGGAAAATTAAATTATATATATATTGTGTTTTTCATTTTTTTTATAATAAAAGTTAACGTTAACGGTTTATCGGTAACTTCCGTTACATGTTTAACGAATTAACGGATTAACGGTTAACGAAGTTAACTTTTGGTTAACGGATTAGCGGTTAACGAAGTTAACTTTTTGGTTAACGGTGCCCACCACTGTGTATATATATATATATACATGTGTGTGTGTGTGTGTGTGTACACCTTTGGTTTGTTTCCGCCGGAATTGTTCATTCTGACAAAGGTCAAACTTTTCACTCCACCTTAGACCTACAGTTTAACGTGGAATCCGAACCACGACCCACCACCAGCCCAGCGTCTTAACCGCTAGGCTACTTTTATCTACCAACCACTTTCTTTATTATGTGGAAGGATGAACAGCTGGGTTTTGCTGCGCGCCGCCCACCGTCACCGGGTCTCGATCCCGGAGCCGATGGATTCGTAGTCAGCGACGCTAACCACACACCGAGGCGTATTATAGTATATAATATTGGTAATTTACAGAGGATATTTAAGATAACACCTTAGTGTATAAGTAATCTCGAGTTTTTGTGTACTTTTATAAGTTAAAGAAAAGCAGTGAAAGCACATTAACACATAGATAACAATTTGATAAAAAAAAAAAAATGTCAGTTATTGTATGTAAATATAAAGTTGCTTCACCACTCCAAAAAATTTTGAGGAAAATAAAAATTTTGTGGGTAAATAATTTGATGTCAATTACTTTATTTGCACCTATAATTGTAAAAATGCATAAATCTTAGATTCAAACAAGGCTGTATATACATTCAAAGGCAGTGGCGGATAGCCCTATAGGCTGCACAGGCTGAAGCCTAAGGCCCGGATGTCTTAGGGGCCCGCCAAAAATATGTGTATAAGTAAAAAAAAACAATCAAACAAAAGTATTTATTTCGGAAAATGAGATACATAAAAACTGAAATACATATATAATAATAGAAATATTTAAAATTGTAATTTGCGACATTTTTTGCCTGCGAATTCATTAATAATATCCTGACAGTCAATTTTATGCAAATGCTCCCACTCGATGTGCATCAATTATGATATTTGTAGCCTAGCGCCCTAGCCACAAGTCACAGCGCTGTAAACACGTTCAACCACGTTCACACTTGTTTTGTGCGCTATTATGCATTACTCCCTCAATGAAAATTAAATTTTTATAGTATATGAATAAAAGGGCCCGATCATACATACTAAGCCTAAGGCCCAGAAAATGTTAATCCGCCCCTGTTCAAAGGTGTAAATATCATTAGATGGTGTATCATTAGCATATATTTTCGATAGATTTTCCATATTGTTTTATAATTTTGGTACATTTTCATATTTTATCAAAGAATTTATGATTTTTCGTATCAACTCGTAATTTCTGTAAAAATTTAAAAAATTTGCTCATAATAAGTGATTTTTATTTCTGTTATAATGTTTAAGACCAACAAAGACCCTAGGATCCACTCATGGCTGGTCTACCTAACTGTGTTCGTAATTGTGTATTGCGCATGTCCTCCGTGGTGGCGGAGGGGACCTACAATTTTACTTGGGTTCCGAACCACAAAGCCTCAATTTTACTACCTTAAACTATATCCAATCTATCAACATATGCGTCTAATCGATTTTTAAACATGTTTATAGACGTGCTACTAATTACTTCTACCGGCAAACTATTCCGCCTATTTACTATTCTATGCGTAAAAAAGTTTTTCGCAACTGTTGTCTCGAACTGTGCATTTCATGTATCTGTTTATAGAAAAAAGGGACCTTTTCCAGTTTGTGTACCGTTTTTCATATAATTTATTTTTGATTGGTCATACAGCCACCGTCGATTATAACAACTTTTTAAGAGAGGTAAGTTCTTGATAACCTAACCTAACCTAACCTAATCTTCTGTTTTACGCTATGCTGTGCCTAACAGAAGCAAAGAAATACTAGAAAGTTGCATAAAATCCAACATTCTGCCTGGATCTACTATTATTAGTGATATGTGGAAATCTTACGATCAAATTGATAAAATCCCACATTATAACTTTCGTCACTACACTATAAATCACAGTGAAAATTTTGTCGATCCAGCGACCGGTGCCCACACTCAGCAGATAGAGAGCACCTGGAACGTCTTTAAAATGACAAAACAAGCTGCACAAATGTGAAAATGCATTTCCGAATGGTCCTTGAATAAATAATTTCAATCTAAAAATGTTTACTATGCTGTATGTAATGTACTGTAGAAAACGGTCCATAAACTGGAAAACGTCCGAAAAAAGTCTCATACAAGTAGGCCTACATATAATAGCAATATTTATAATAGCAATATTATGGACGAAGGGGCAGGCACGTGTCCAAATGCCAACCCCGCCCCTCCATCCCCGTGTGGACGCTACTGGTCAGCCATTTTAAACGTTATTATGAAAAGTTATATTCATTATCTTAAAATAATAAGAATTTGTATACATTATTTAACTTTACCTTATAATAACAACTCGTCAAGCATACCAACCACACACACAAAAAAGGATTTAATATGCAAAAGGTATGTAGTGTCCATACTAAAAACTTAATTTTTATTACTCATTTAACACTGACCTACATATTAAGCTATTGTAAACTTTTAATATTTTTTGTTGTTTTGAGAATTTGTTTGTTTGCCGTGTGCCATTAGGTATAGACGTGCTTAGCATGACAAACAAGGGAGCCAAATATATTTTTCATTATCTCGTATAATTGTGGTATAATAGTGAAAGACTATTAAGCGACATTGGGGCGGATAGTAGTTGGATGGGAGACAGTCCTGTACGTGTATACTACGTAGCTACCGTGGTTCGATTTCCACGTAAAGCTGTAGGTCCCCTCCGATATGACCTTAGATGCTGCGAAGGAAGTTAAAAAACTCCATCATTATTTATTTAGTGAAAGAAGAGTTTCATAGCTGGTAAAATGGTAAAATAGCTGTCTGTGATAACTAACAAGTTATACGTCTTAACTCTTAAGAAAAGGCCTACAGAACAAGGTAAAAAATTAGAAATAAAACCAGTTCTTTCCTAAGTTGTCATTAGGCCGTGTTCTGGACGAGGGGGGAAATTGTGAAGTCGAAAAAACCAAAGTTGGAGAACCACTGACTAATATGTGAAAAGGAAGTAGGCCAAATTAAAATATTAATATATGATATTAAATTAACTTAAAACAGCCTGGGGTCCAGGATAACAGGAAAATACCATTTATTTTATTACCAATTATTTCCGCGTCAAAATTTTTGTAAAAGTAATTTATTATTATTAATTAATTTAACATTTTAAAATTTTTTAATAACCTTTTCCTTAATATCAATCAGCTATTTCCTCTACTGGATTTTGTTTCTCCAGAACACGGCCTAATGACAAGGAAAAACTGGTTTACATTAATTTTCTCCTTATTTTGTAGACCATTTGGTAAGATAAGATGTATAATTTAAATTAGGCCTATAATAATAGCCAGTAATGGACAAAATAGTCCTATATTTTTACGTCTGATAAAGTCAGATAAAAACAGAATGCTTTTCTGACCACTTTTTTAGTGACAACATGTTATTACCAAGAAGTGTTTGCTTTAAAAGTAGCATTTCGCTTATACAGTTTGGCAAAAAAACACTTTTAAATTGTGTTTTTGAACTTAGAAGGTCAGTGTGGGACTGTGCAGATACTGACTAGTGTCGGGTCTACGTGACCCCATAATGAAAATTAGAAAATTAAATTTATGGATTAAACAATTTATTGTTACTAAACAATAAAAATTAAGGATCACCTGAAGATCAGGGCCCCCAGCCTTCTTTAGTTAGCTTTATAAGGCTAACTAACGAAAATATCACGACCTAACCTAACCAATCGTCAAGGGCGTACAGTTGACCTAACGATTGGTTAGGTTAGGTCATGATATTTTCGTTAGTTAGCCTTATAAGGCTAACTAGAGAAGGCTGGGGGCCTTGATCTTCAGGTGATCCAAACAAATGTATAAGGTGGTCACAAAATCCCTTTGCATGAAAACCAAGGGCAACATATACTGTAGATATACTCAGTGGTGGGCACCGTTAACCAAAAAGTTAAACTTCGTTAACCGCTAATCCGTTAACCAAACAGTTAACTTCGTTAACCGTTAATCCGTTAATTCGTTAAACATGTAACGGAAGTTACCGATAAACCGTTAACGTTAACTTTTATTATAAAAAAATGAAAACACAATATATATATATTTAATTTTCCCTCTTCTTCTCGTTCTCCATTTTGTCCATGAGATGCATGTTGCCCTTCATGAAAACTAGCATATCAAAGTTTTCATCAGACAGGGATAATCTCTTGGCCCTCAGGATGTCCTTGCCCATAGAGAACAAACGCTCCACTGCAGCACTGGAGGGGATGGCTGTGTTGAACTTGATGAACAAGTCCACCAACACTTGCTCACCCAAGAAAGCAGCATCTGTCAGCAAGTCCTTGGAGTTGGTCTCCAGCCAGGTCTTGACCAAGTTCTGGGCCTTGCCCTTGAGTGACCTGTTGCTTCTGCTGCTCTCTTTTGTCTGGATGACAGCACTGAAGAAGTCATCCTCCTCCTCCTCCTCCTCGTTGTTGCTGCCTCCACTGTTGCTGCCCACTTCGTTGGATGTGGTACCTAGAAGTACCGCCAGGACATAAAGGGTTAAGGTGAAAACGCTCCCATTGTAAGACATCAATTGACTTAATTTATGTCATCAAAGTGACATGAGAATTGAAATCTTACCTGATCAGTTTTATGGTTCTTGAAATGTATCAAGGAGACTACTAATAAGGTACTCACAGACATATTATGAATATACATGACTTACTTGACAACGATTATTTTTAAATATTCACTAGCACAAACATGTTGCGCAAGAGACAGACTGCAAATGAAACGAATGTAGTTATTTGTTGTAATTGTTACATATATATTATTGAAAGTGCCTTAAAATGCTCGTGATATTTCTTGAAAGAAGTTGAAACATTCAACTCAAATAGCAAATCTTTCCGCCTGATTTTACAGTCGACCATGTTTTGCTCAAACCAATGCCATAAATAACTACCATATTTGGTAAGACACAAATTGTGGCGACGGAAACAAATATATCGCCTGATTTTGCACTGCGGAAATGGAAATTCGTTCATCACTATTAACAGTGGCGGATTAATTGCGCACCTGCTCAGCACTGAAAATAATAGAAACTTTTAAACGTTTATTTATGAATTTTTTGGGTTAACGGACTTGAGTTAACGGAAGTTAAATGTAACGGAAGTTAATTAGTCGATAATGATTTTCAAAGTTAACTTAAAAGTTAAATCGTTAACGAAAAAGTTAACTTCGTTAATTAACGATTAACGGATTAACGGTTTGTGCCCAGCTTTGGATATACTGTACTGTAATTTCATTGCAAAGGAACTTTGTGACCACTCTGTACTTCTATTGTAATAGGACACGCTTGCATTCTAGGGTTAAACAACAATAGTTAGCAGAGGTTATACTTTATATCAAATACTATTTTATAAATAGGCTTCGTTTATATGAAGCAGATTTTACTCTATTAAAGTTGTGCCACAACATTCTCTGAGAAAAGCAGAGACGTCAATCTTGAAGTATGAAAATCCGTGAAATTTTGCTTAATTTTTTTTGCCTGTGCCTCATTTTGATAACTGGAAACGTATCCCACATAATGGAGTTTGAGACTTAAAATCTGTGAGTCTCACGGAGAATCCGTGAGAGTTGACATGTCTGGAAAAGACATTTTAACATTTACCTCAGTAGCTAATTAAATAAATCTATTTTATATCATATGGTGCATAGTAGATAAGGCTTTATCTAATATGGTGGATAGTAGATAAGGCTTTATCTAATACGGTGGATAGTAGATAAGGCTTTATCTAATATGGTGGATAGTAGATAAGGCTTTATCTAATACGGTGGATAGTAGATAAGGCTTTATCTAATACGGTGGATAGTAGATAAGGCTTTATCTAATACGGTGGATAGTAGATAAGGCTTTATCTAATACGGTGGATAGTAGATAAGGCTTTATCTAATACGGTGGTTAGTAGATAAGGCTTTGTCTAATACGGTGGATAGTACATAAGGCTTTATCTAATACGGTGGATAGTAGATAAGGCTTTATCTAATACGGTGGATAGTAGATAAGGCTTTATCTAATACGGTGGATAGTAGATAAGGCTTTATCTAATACGGTGGATAGTAGATAAGGCTTTATCTAATACGGTGGATAGTAGATAAGGCTTTATCTAATACGGTGGATAGTAGATAAGGCTTTATCTAATACGGTGGATAGTAGATAAGGCTTTATCTAATACGGTGGATAGTAGATAAGGCTTTATCTAATACGGTGGATAGTAGATAAGGCTTTATCTAATACGGTGGATAGTAGATAAGGCTTTATCTAATACGGTGGATAGTAGATAAGGCTTTATCTAATACGGTGGATAGTAGATAAGGCTTTATCTAATACGGTGGATAGGGCTTTATCTAATACGGTGGATAGGGCTTTATCTAATACGGTGGATAGGGCTTTATCTAATACGGTAGATGAGGCTCTATCTAATACGGTAGATGAGGCTCTATCTAATACGGTAGATGGGGCTCTATCTAATACGGTAGATGAGGCTCTATCTAATACGGTAGATGAGGCTCTATCTAATACGGTAGATGAGGCTCTATCTAATACGGTAGATGAGGCTCTATCTAATACGGTAAATGAGGCTCTATCTAATACGGTAGATGAGGCTCTATCTAATACGGTAGATGAGGCTTTATTTTATATAGACAGGGTAAATATTCTTTCATGCTTAATACATAATGTTGATTCCTTTTAAATTTTATTGATGTAGGCATGGTAGTATTAGGCCTATACGGTATTATACAATTTTTAAAAATATTAATAAACCTGACATAAATGTATGAGATCAATCCTGACATCAATCCACCTGCACAATGTCGACATACATATTATAATGTTGATACTAAAGAGTTAGTTTAAATTAGGTCAAGTTGTGTTAGGTTACGTTACATTATGCCAGGTTAGGTTACGCTAGGTTAGGTTAGGTTAAATTAGTAATTTTCATTGAAAATCTGAAATGTAGTTTGAAATGTGAAATCCATAAACTCGCCTAAGGTCGAATGTCGACATTATGAAACTTGATTTTGTCCATGGAACGGATTCTAATTGGTTAGAAATTTCGGAGCTATTGAAGAATAGGGACCCCAGCCTTCTTTAGTTAGGCTTATAAGCTAACTAACGAAAATATCACGACCTAACCTAACCAATCGTTAGGTTAACTGTACGCCCTTGATGATTGGTTAGGTTAGGTCATGATATTTTCGTTAGTTAGCCTTATAAAGCTAACTAAAGAAGGCTGGGGTCCCGATTTTTCAATAGCTCCGAAATTTCTTTACTAGAAATGTAAGCAAATTTTGGCATGATGTAATTTGTTTAGAAAAAAAGGGGAGGAATTATAGGGGCTGGCAAAGAGGTAATTTAATTAATGCAACTCTTATTTCTACAGGGTAAGCGAAAAGTCCCTGCGCACCTGCAAGAAGTGTAGTGAACCTGTACCTGCACTGTGTTGGAAGTGGACACGTATACAGGGAAAAGCTTTTCGCTCACCCTGTATATGAATAGAATTGTTATTTGTGGATTTTGAGCAAATGGAAGAAGTAAAAGTACAATATAAAAATACATATAAATATATATGTTGCAGGGAATTTGTGAAATCCCTAAAATATTCAGGGATTTCATGAAATCCCTAAAATATTCAGGGATTTCATGAAATCCCTAAAACATTTAGGGATTTCATGCAAGGTTAAATCGTGATATTTTCGTTAAACCTACGGGAAAATTATTGAATGCCTGGTTAGGTTAATTGAATGCCCGGTTAGGTCAACTGTACGCCCTTGATGATTGGTTAGGTTAAGTCGTGATATTTTTGTTAAAACTAACGAAAATGTCGTGACCTTACATGAAATCCCTGAACATTTTAGGGATTTCATGAAATCCCTAGTTGCAAAGATTCCCTGTAACATATATGTGTAAAAACATCATAAAATGTCATAATGACAAATGAATAATGACGAAACTGAATAATGGACAAAACTGAATAATGGACAAAACATAGTGAAAAGGTATTAACAAGTAACTCGTTAAGTCCAATGATCATTTTCATAATAGGTGAAATTACTTAAAATTATAAAATAATAATTTATATAATTAAAGTCAATTACGACACAATTCAAAATATAAAATATATTACATTAAAAATGAAACGTGTTCTGAATTCCATCACTGTCTATTTCCTTGCATAGATCTATTTCGGGGCTGACCTTATAAATTAATTTGCCAAATCGAAACTAAAAATGGAGCCATAATTTTGGATTAAAAAATATTAATAAATCACTGATATAATTAATAACTTTGTACGCAATATTTTTTGCTTATATTGCTTATATGTTAATTAACAATATACCTTATTTACGAGTGTACATTGATGCATTTTTGTTTTTTATGCTGTTGTATACGTTAAAAATAGGGAGCTATTGAAGAATAGGGACCCCAGCCTTCTTTAGTTAGGCTTATAAGGCTAACTAACTAAAATATCACGACTTAACCTAACCATTCGTTAGGTTAACTGTATTCCCTTAACGATTGGTTAGGTTAGGTCATGATATTTTCGTTAGTTAGCCTTATAAAGCTAACTAGAGAAGGCTGGGGTCCCTAGTCTTCAATAGCTCCAAAAGTAGTATCAGAGCACGGATGTGATGATATGGTAGCGGCAAAAACTTTATTTCAACCAACTATTTTTACTCAGGCAGATATCTTCTCATTGCGTAACACCATACAACACCATACATACATTTACACCATAAAATGAGGAAGTTTAGGAATTTTAAGTTTTAGCCTTTTAAGATTTGCAGCCTTCACTTATCTTTATTTACCATATAATTATTAATTATTGGATCACCTGAAGATCAGGGCCCCCAGCTTCAATTACCGAGCGATATCTTCGTTAAAACTAACGAAAATATCACCACTTAACCTAACCAATCGTCAAGGGCGTACAGTTGACCTAACCGGGCATTCAATTTATTATTATATTTGGTACTGTAAAGCCAAAAACAACAATACATGGGAGGCCCTGAGCTTCAAGTGATCCAATTTTTGTAACTCCATAAACAAAGACCTGAAAAGGACTAGTTTATAAATTTAACAGCTGACTGCATCAACGTGTTGACTGAATAAAGCCGGCTAAAGCAACCGTTTAACAAAATAAAATAATTACCGTACATAATTTTAAAATAATGCAATATTTATTATAAAATTCTTGACTTGGAAGGTCATTTCATTGTGAATTATTCAAATAGAGGAAGGATTGTTACGGTAAATTTTATTCACGACCAGTTACAAATATGCATTTAAATAATAAGTTTTTCCTGTTTTCTGCATATTCTTTTGAGAAGCCAAGGTGTTTGCATGTACCGCCATACAAAATGCCTATTATATATATATTATATATTATATATATAATTATATATATATACACACATGAGCCTGGCTCAGAACAATTCCAGATGAGCCGGGTGTACTTGGCTATGTGAGATGGAAAACACAAATAACCAACTCTCTACTTCACCCGGCCAACTCAGGAGGCGGGCAACAAGCTTGACCTTCGTGAAATGAAGAATCATCGCACGAAACATTTGAAAGGTTGAAATATATATATTATATATATATATATATAATATATATTAAAGTAATATTGTGAAATTATTAATTTCAAGAAATCCTTGAAATTTTCAGTTATTCTCGTAATTACTATTTCACTCAGGGACTTCAGGAAGTTACTAACCTAACCGAAGTCCCTGAGTGAAATCACTGGTTTCACAATTTTATTGTAACACACACACACACACACACATTGTTGCAGGTAGAATAACACGCATTGGCTAATATGAAAGTGAGTTACACTCGTGAGGAAAAAGCCTCCGAAGGCCTTTTCCTTAAGAGTGTAACTCACTTTCATATTAGCTATTGCCTGCAACCACAACAAAAAAAGTCCCAAAACAAGACATTAATTTGAACATTTGTTTTAGTTTTAATGTATTAATTTTGTAAAGTTAACGTAAAATAAATTTTCCTGTGAGACCGGACTTATGGGACACCCTGTATATATATATACACAGTATGTACATATATTATTATTAATTTGCATTGTTGAAATGTTTCCAAAAATGTTAAAAAAGAACGTATCAAAAGATTACCATATTTTGTTAACTCACTGTGTGCCCTTGAAAAATCTAATATGTACCCCCCCTAAGAGAGTAAGAGTCCCTTCAGGCATCACGTAACGCACAGGGGTGGGGTGGTTAGTCGTGCGTTACAAAGTGTTACGGGAGTGTGTGTGTGTGTGTGGGGAGGTGTTACTGAATTATTAATTTCATGAGCCAAAGTTTTAAAGTGAACCTAAAAGAAATGGTTTGTCTTCAGGATGCATTTGATTAACCCTTTAAGAACGACTGTTACAAATTGGTAGCGTTTCGGCGGGTGAGATGCGTGAAGAGGAGGGTTGGTGGGGGACAGGAGGTCGTTGGGTCCAGCGAGGACTCCCTTTGGGAGGGATGGGGAGTAGTAGTCGAGGGGGGTTTGAGCGGCAAATTTTTGGCACTTACTTACAGAGTGAGCAACATATATAAAAAAAAAGCCTTTAACTTAGACTTAAAGTTTAAATTAGATAAATATTTAACTATTTAAATATTTCTTTAAACGCATGCAAACTTCATAATGCTTAATTAAATTTTTTAGGTATATTGAAAAACATCAATAAGTTCTAATTCTGCAGCTGCTATTTCCTCTTGTTTGAAAATTTGTGTCAGATCATCATCAATCTCGAAATTTATGTAGTTTGTCAATAATTGAAAGTTTGGTAGATGCTCTTTTAAGTGTTTGAACCTCTCTTCGAACTCGTCACTAATGTTTTCGAGTGCTTTTACTATGAGTGATGGACAGTTGCTAGCAGTTTCAGCCAAACATTTTTTAAGTTCAGGAAAATGATTAGATTCTCCTTAGAAACTTGGCTCTGAAGAAGTTTTTTTTTTAAAATCCGTAATTTCCTCATATAGACAACAACAAAATTATTTTTTCCTTTTCAACCTCAGATTTAAGTCGTTTAAATGGCTAAAAATGTCGACCATGAATGAAAATGTTATCTTGAAGTCAGCAGTAAAAATTTCAGGAAAAATGTTATCCTTTTTGCTTTGCATTAGAAAAGCAGGCTTTGTTCGTGAGCAACATTTGCCCATTTGAAGAGCAACATGTTGCTCGCGAGCGACAGGTTAAGAACCCCTGCCTTAAAGGGTTAAGAGACGAGTACAAGTAATAGCCATGAGACAAAGAGAAGTGATGGTTATCCTAAAGCAGTGGTTCTTAACCCATGCTGGGTCGCGACCCAAAATTGGCTCGCCAAACCATTTTCATTGGATCATTAAATTGGTCATTTATTTACGTTACCCTAATCCTTTTACCATTAATTATTTAATTTATTATCTATTACGAGTGAACTGTTTGAAAGCATGGGTCGCCGAGCTAGCCCCGCGACCAGAATTTGGGTCGCAGCCTAAAAAGGTTAATAAGAACCACTGTCTTGAAGGATAATTTCGCTGAAGAAACTCTCGACTGGATGGATAGGGAATATGTTTCAGAAGAACGCAACATGCTTACCATTTCTGAACCAGATCTAGTAAATAGCTTCCCTGTAATTCGTGATTTAAAACTGAATCCGGCGCGGATACAGGGGGTGGGGCGCGAGGGCTTAACTCCTCTAGCTTTAACCTAAATGACATCGCGTATTTTAATAATCTCTAATGGTATTGTATAATACAGGGCTATTCAAAATGATCCATCCGATTTCAACTGATCCGATTTCAACTGAGAATACTTCCGTACCTATCAACCGTGCATCAACTGGGCATACACCACATGAAAGAGGAAATCTCTGAGTTTTACAAGATCACCGCGAGAGGGCTCTAAAGTCACGCCATGGCCTAGCCTAGCAACAAACAGTCAGTGTGAAAATGGCGTCCGCACAGCAGAAGGCGTTTTGTGTGTTGCAGTTTTCGAGCTGTAAATTGGTAGTCACAGTGCAGCATGAGTTTCATCGACATTACAGAACAGATCCACTGGATGCTCTGAGCACCCGGTGGATCTGTTCTGCAATGTCGACGAAACTCACGCTGCACTGTGACTACTGATTTACAGCTCGAAAACTGCAACACACAAAACGCCTTCTGCTGTGCGGACGCCATTTCACACTGACTGTTTGTTGCTAGGCTAGGCCACGGCGTGACTTTGGAGCCCTCTCGCGGTGATCTTGTAAAACTCGGAGATTTCCTCTTTCATGTGGTGTATGCCCAGTTGATGCACAGTTGATAGGTACGGAAGTATTCTCAGTTGAAATCGGATGAATCATTTTCAATAGCCCTGTACATATTATGTAGTAATATTGGTATGGCTATATTTACATGACATCGGCATGACAAATCCTAAATCCCCGCGCCCCTTCCCTGAATCCGCGCTTGTGAATATGGGACCATGGGAGGAAAAAAAAATTCCTGTGAATAATTTATTTTAATGCTTTAGTCACAGTAATATCAAAGTCAGTTGTATGAAAATGAGGTAAAAATTTATCGTATTACGTTACATAGGGGGAAGGGGTCAAAAAGTATTTTTTCTTGCGTTATTTAATACGTGAATGACCCCCTCTAACGGGTACACGTAACCACCGATTGGAAACCCCTAGTCTACAAATTATAGTATAATATCCCTTAAATTATGTAAGAAATCTATTTTCTTTCATTTCATATTTTGTGAAAGAAAATGTAAAAGTTTTAGGGTAGACATATCTTACAAATAAAAGTTATGCTTAAATTTACAAAATCTTAAAATAACGGCAAGAATTTAGCTTAGTATCTAAAATTATGAGAAGTACATTCATTATCATTATGAAAATGTACAATTGTACGTTGTCAGACGATGGCTGAACTTTAACTTCTGTTGTTTTGATAATAAAACCCCACTCTAATAGAGAGTTTATTTCCACAACAGTTTCGATGCCCACTGACATCCTCTTCGGGTGGATACAGAAAAACGAATGATCCACTCGAAGAGGATGCCAGTGGGCATCGAAACTGTTGTGGAAAAAAAACACTGTCTATTAGAGTGGGTTTTTATTATCATATTTTGACCTTCACGTAGAAAAGTGAAGTTTTTTGCATTTATTATGTTGTTTTGTTGATCTAGTAGTTTCTTTTGACGATAGGTAGGTCATTTAAACTTATTTAAAGTATGTTATAATGAATCATTAATCTAACCTGTCGGAAAGAAATAGTGTTAAAATTAACATAAAAATCACAAGAATAAAGTTTGTATAAAGTCAATAAAAAAAATATATTTCTGACAACGGTGTTAATTCTTATAGCAAAACACGTTCCAAACAAGGATCGTATAAACTGAGCTTTACATTTTAAGCCATAAATGCTCACCAAGTCGATTGCGATCAGTTGGTGTTTTCTCTTACGTAAAGTTTACATAACTATTTAAAAGTAGATTACCAAACAAGAAGCGATAAATAGAGGTCATGTCGAAACGTTTGTGTACCTTCGGTCATGTCACAACGTTTGTGTACCCTCGGTCATGTCTAAACGTTTGTGTGCCCTCGGTCATGTCGAAACGTTTGTGTGCCCTCGGTCATGTCGAAACGTTTGTGTACCTTCGGTCATGTCACAACGTTTGTGTACCTTCGGTCATGTCACAACGTTTGTGTACCCTCGGTCATGTCAAAACGTTTGTGTACCCTCGGTCATGTTATAAACATGTGTAAGAAGATAAAACAAAAAGATTTAATCGAATTTATGTAATCCAAGACAGCGGCCGTGGCTTAGTGGGGAACATCGTTTTCCTGTAAGTAAACTGATGACAGTGAAGTGGCAGGAGGGTCAGAAATTGGCACAGCGCTCAGACCAACTAATACGGCCTATTCCTCTAATTCCTGTATTATTATTATTACCAGCATCATCGGAATTCGAACCCCCGACATCAATGTCTTCACTTTGTTTATATAGTAAAAGGGTGTTACTCCCTGATCTATGGACGCTGGCGTCGACTCCAGAGGGCGCTGGCAGTAAACAAGACTTAGCGTAATGGACTGCGTTAGTTGGCCTGATCGCTATGACATTGTTATTCGAAGATAATGTGAAATACTAAAACTCCACAAACTAAAAGGAAACATTATCAATGACGATTAAGAAGTTTTGAAAGCTAAATTAAAATTCTATGGACATGAAAACCAATCGAACCACACCCCAAGATAATTAATCAAACCACACCCCAAGATAATTAATCAAACCAAAGAGGAAAGACCTGCTATCACCAAATTATCATCGAATGACAATGTCATAATAAGAAGACCAGACAAGAGCGGAGGCGTAGTTATTTTAAATAATCAGTTATTTTAATTGATTATTTTAAATAATCAGTTATTTTAATTGATTATTTTAAATAATCAGTTATTTTAATTGATTATTTTAAATAATCAGTTATTTTAATTATTTTAAATAATCGTTTATTTTAATTGATTATATTTTTAAATAATCAATAACGAACCACCATTATTAATAACGAAACAAAAGTTAAAGTAATCGACAAAAAATAAATGTACAAACTTAGAAGTGAAATAAAATAATTGAACCAATTGAATTGACAAACCTTAATCACAACGACAAAATGAAGTGTGTTGGGGAAAATCGATAATGGTTTCCTATATGAACTACTTTACATCCATAAAATTGAAAAACTACCACCACAACCACCATCCTATCATAAACATATCCGGCACTACTACCCATGACTTAGCTAAACTACTCAACGATATTATTTGATCCAACTTTAACTGCAATTACATCGTAAAATCTACTGACGAATCCATTTTGACACTCCATGACCTTCAAATTGACTTCACCGACTGTTTAGCCTAACTGGGCGTTGAGTTTATTTTATCAACGTACCACTTAAAAGAACTATTGACAGTTATAAAAAAGTATACCATCATCCAACTCTACCACCCACGACTATATCACATTAGGGTGTGTCAATTTGGAAGGTGAAAATTAATTTTTGCCAATTCCTTCACTGAGTGGTTTTAAAAATGTTTTTGGATGTGAAGAATTCAAATCTGCTATTATTTTGTGATTGCTCAACACTTAGCTTGGTAAATCTATGTTTATTAAAAAGCACATAAATTGCTCTCGGAAAACACATTTATTAATTTTAGCTTCTCAAAATGTCAGGTAATGCTATAAAAATTTTAGTTTCTCTGCATAAAACATATCCTAGTAATCATAAAACATATCCTTGTAATCATAAAACAACATTAGAAAGTAATGACATCAGTAAAAAAAAATATTTAAACAACAAGTTTCATCAAGTCTTGCTTTGATTCGTTCTTGGACATCAGCCGCCGACTTGCTTCTTGGCCTCTGATATAGCCCTCACGTTTCTCATGTGTATACACCCTGCCTGCTGCCTCTGTGACTTGTTTCACACACCTCTCTATTGACTGAGCATGACAGGGCCACTGTGGAACTTGCATAGGCTTGTCAAAGAACTTCTTTACTTCCGCTGTAGTCAGTTTACATGTCAAAGGAGGTTCAAATACCCCGTCAGACCAGTCTGTCAGCTCCAACACGGAAGAAGCACTGGGTTGATGGAAGGTGTCTTCCTGGGACGTACAGAAAGATCTCCAAGTGTGTCATCATCTCCACCCCTCATGTCAACAATCTTTTGGACACCAGCTCTCCTCTCCTCACTGTCATCTGAGCACAAGTGTGTCTGGATTATCATTTCGCTGAATGCATACCATGCTGAGCGCTTGATGGTTGGCAAAACAGCATCCACTACAGCCTTCTTTTGCAGCATAACTAGCCGCAGCTGAAACAAGATGTGGCGTGGGACTTCCACCCAAGAGTGTTTTACTTTGATGTTGAACCAACAGGGGTAGTACACACCAACAATGTATTCCACTATCAGTCTTAAGTTGTTGAGGGTTTTGCCTTTAAGGCCATGTTTTGAAACCCATATGCGACAAAGCCTGTTTGCTGTTGTCAACCACCTTGAATGGCTCACTGAACCAATTTCAAGAAGGGCCAGATCTGTGGGAAGTTCTCCTGTCCTTATGGCTTGTGTGATCCTATACCCGTACGCTTGATCAGTAGAGAGATCCTTTACGACATTGTCACTCAGTGAAGTAAGAGGCTCTCCAATTGAGAGTTTGGTGAATGAAGGATCAATTTCAAGTTCGGTTGCAGTGTCTATCATCTTGCCAATGTTACCTGTCCACTTGTTGTTAGACAAGGTCTTCCCATCCAGTGCTGTGATCAAGTGTCGCAGAGGTAACTCGTTAGTGTGGAGGGCACAAACCAACCAGATCAGCTTACGGCAAAGCTTGACCTCTACCCAATGCATGGAACCACCCTCCCAGCCAGTGTTAACATTTGTAGAATCACCTCCAATGGCCTGTAGGCTTTTATCAATGCCCTTCTTCTTCATGAAATCTACAAGATTATCAGCAATAACTTCAGCAGGTTTTTTCTCGTTGAGCCTTTCTCAGGAGTGAAGTGGTAGAGATATCTTCCACCTGGCTCACTGCACACAGAATAATGCTCTTCTTTGATGATGCTGGGGAACTGACGATCTGAATTGTCTGCTTTCAGCATAACTTTAGTTATATCTTGACGGCCGTCAAAGAAGATGCAGTCAATTTCACCCTTCTTACAAAGATCATCAAATTCCTGATCCAGGGATTCAACTTTTTCTTGGGCCCTCTTGACTTTATTGTGATCAACTACAAGTCTCTTGTCTTCTTCAGTGATCAAGCCAGCATCCATAAAGGCAGCAGTGGTGATGGCAGCTGTGGCACGCAGGCCAACACCATATCTGATGCTATGCATAGCAACATTAGGTATTTCTAATGTGTTGTACTCTGGCTTTTTATTGGAAGTTGAAGACGTGCTTGGTATTTCTAATGTCACTTCATAACTTCCATCCTTTCCATCTTGAGCATCAGCTATTTGTTCTTCATTTTCATCAGAGAAAATTATTTCATTTGATGGCATTGAAACATCCTGCTTACTTGTCTGCTTATATTCAGCAAGCCTTCTTCTTTCGTCTTCTTGCCGCTTCTGCTTTTTGACTTGTCTGTTGTGCTCAGGTTGATCTGGCAAGCCAATCTGATGTGGTCCAATAGAACCAGACTTGTCTCTCTGACCTTTAATGAAAGCAAGTTCCTTCACAGGGATCTTCATCTCCCTAGGGCATGTACAGTTAATGTGAGTTTCGTTTTTGCAACCAGCATCTGCAAGGCAGCCAAATTCAGAGCAGAGAACAATTTTACACTTGCAACTGAGGATGTCAAAAAGCTTGTCAAATTTTGCAATGAAAGCCTCTTTGACATGTAGCTTTCCTCTCCCAAGAGATATGTTTTTGGCCTGCTCCCAGCTCTCTTGGATCTTGTTTAAGATTGTGACTCGTGAATTTACAACGGGGGCTACAAAAGAACTGTTTGCTCGTTCCCACTTTTCAAGCACTTTAGGGTAAATGTCCTTTGCAAGACTGGCTGCTGGGTAGTTTCTCACATCCTCACCACTTTGTTCTCTTAGCAGTAGCCCATATTTCAGAACGTCTCGCAGAGTTGGGAGTTCAGAGGGCAACAACTCTCTACCAGTTCCAATTAGGTTGCTCATATGTGTGAATGTCCCCAGTCTTGTCCTCCTTTTAGAAGCCATTGTAGGTCAATTCCCACTGGTTAGGATGGTAGCACTGACGGACAAGTAATCTTCAGCACACTGATGAATATGTTTCAACCTGTGAAATAATCAAAAACAGCAGTGCATTATATATGTATACAGCATATATAATATTAATATAATAATTATTATAATATTCCACAAAAAAGTAAAAAAGTAACTATTTTTATGTAGCTTCTTACCAAGCAAAACTAAATTATATTAAATTAACAAAAATATCTTTAGAATTCCTAACTCATGCTGCAACTTTTTAGCACCCCTCATATTTGGAATTTGAAAGTTGAAAAATTCGACACACCCTAATATCACATGACATGGAAACGCTCCTGCTTTCCGGCACTACTGAATCTCCATGACCTTCAAATTGACTTCACCGACTGTTTAGCCTAACTGGGCGTTGAGTTTATTTATCAACGTACCACTTAAAAGAACTATTGACAGTTATAAAAAAGTATACCATCATCCAACTCTACCACCCACGATTATATCACATGACATCATGGAAACGCTCCTGCTTTCCCGCACTACTGAATCTCCATCTCATATTTCCAAACAAATGTTACCTTCAAACTGACAGAGTGTCAATGGAATCCCCACTCGGTAGCACCTTCCCAAACTTCTCCATGTCCGACGTTGAAAGTAAAACATTGAATTAAAATAACGACTTCCCAAGGTTCTACATTAGGTACGTTGGCAACACGTTAATAATGTTGGATTACCTGAAGATCCGTCATCCCAGCCTTTTTTAGTTAGCTTTATAAGGCTAACTAACGAAAATATCACGACTTAACCTAACCAATCGTTAGGTCAACTGTACGCCCTTGACGACTGGTTAGGTTAGGTCGTGATATTTTCGTTAGTTAGCCTTATAAGGCTAACTAAAAAAGGCTGGGGTGACGGATCTTCAGGTGATCCATAATGTTTAAAGAACACTGTCACTTAATTAAATTCACCAACTTATTGAAAGAGAACGGTCTACTCAACCTTACCTTGGAAACACCCCAACCAACCAGTTCCGCTTCCTAGACGTGAAATTAATACGGTAATAAAAGCAAACTATAACGTACAAACTAGCATATACACCAAACCACCAACCAACGAAAGAACATATACTAACTACACCTCATACCTCACACCTCAATCCGACCTCATACACATATACTGACTATACCTACAAGGTATAAAATCTTAAGAATTGGAACCCTCGTTTATAGAGCTTACAGAATTTGTTCAACTTGCCCAACTTATTCAACAATTTGTTCAACAATTTGTTCAACTATTCGACAATGAAATCACAAGGATAAGGCATGACTTCATCAACAACAACAACTTCCCCCATTACATAATAGATAAGAACATTCTCTCTCTCTCTCTCTCTCTCTCTCTCTCTCTCTCTCTCTCTCTCTGACGAACAACACATGAATAAACTTTACAGTTATGAAAAATATGTAACCAGCGATAAGAACACCATTAAAATCTATGAAGAATACAGGGTGTTCATAATGTTACGCAAGTGAATATGCATACATACTTCACTATATTAGCGTGCGTAACTTTATGAACACCCTGTATAAAGCCTCTTACATCGGCTACACTACAAACACGTTCACGTTTAAATAAGATGAAAAGGGCAAAAGGTAATGATGTGGGAAACTACATATACAGGGTGTCCAAAAAGAACGGTCTCATAGATTGATGTCTTGTTTTGGGACCTTTTTTTTTTTTAGTTGCAGGTAGAATAACAGGGAATGGCTAATGTGGAAGTAAGTTACACTCGTGAGGAAAAAAGGCCTCTTTCTAATGTATTACTTTTGTAAATTTAATTTTAAATAAATTTTCCTATAAGACTGGACTTATAGGACACCCTGTATATAATAATAATAATAATAATTAGCTTTGATAGATTTAAACTAAGATAATATTAATAATTTTAATAACAAAAAAGAATATTTATTATTTACCATTTAATACATTTTCAGCTCGATGCAAAATTGTGATTAAAGTTTTCTAAATAATAAAAAAATTTAAAATCAAATACCGCTGAAAGTTACTTAATTTTTAATATTTTAATATAAATTTTAAAAAGATTAATTTGCAAATGTAATTTTTGAAGTTAGAAGTAAAAGACGAGTCTCTTAAATTGAAAGATTAAAGTAAAAACTTTTTGGATCACCTGACGATCAGGGCCCCCAGCCTTCTTTAGTTAGCCTTATAAGGCTAACTAACGAAAATATCACGACCTAATCTAACCAATCGTTAGGTCAACTGTACACCCTTGACGATTGGTTAGGTTAAGTCGTGATATTTTGTGTGTGTGTGTGTGTATGTGTGTGTGCGTGTGTGTGTTTAGATAGTTAATTATAACAGAGATTATCGTAAATAATAAACGGTAATATTTAAAGAGGAAAACAGTGCCAAAAACAGTGCCATACCTTTTCAGGAAAATTAATTCATTAAATAATTACTCTGAAGTAGAATATAATTGAAATTTCCTTCCTCCAATAGATGGCGCCACCATTCAATACTATAAATCGTATTTTTAACAAGCCTCATTTTGTTAATAAGGTAAACAATGAATTTTAACAATACAGACTTTGTAAACTTTGTTGTTCGCAGAAAATGTCACTTTAACAAGACCTTGAAGCTTACATTATCAGAGGGAATATTTGTAACAAAGATGGTTTTCTCAGCTGACATATATAACCATGTCATATTAATATCATATAATTTTCTTTGTCATATTAATATTACTGTGTTTTGAGCGTAGCGTCTCTGGTTACGAATCCACTGGCCCTGGGTTCGAATCCTGGTACAGCCGCCATACCGACTTTCGTTGGGCTAATGTTACTTCGCAGCATTACCTACAGAGGGAGGCACCGGGAAACCATCCCAGTTATTTTTGCCCACGTATTTAACAAACTGCTGAAAATCACATGACTATATATATATTATATATATAGATTATATGCATTTTTTTTACTCCATAATATAATTGTGAGAACGCTGTGAAGGTTAACTGGCCTACAATTGCAGTTTAACCTTTTAATTGTTTCTCCAATCTAAATCAATCGATCATCATCATCCAATCAAAATCAATTTCTCCAATCCAAGAAATACAGTGGCGCTCATAAGTATTCGTACAGAGAAATATTTCTCTTATATTCGTCCCTTTTTTTTTTTTTGTATCATGCGTTAGGATAGTTATGAAAAGTTTATCGTTCGTTTCGAAAATTTTAACCAATGAAAACATTAGTTTAACTCTAATATATAATGTAAAAACATCAAAGAATTTGAGGAAAGTAAAAAAAAAAAAAAAAGAGTTGATATGCAAAAGTTTTCGTACATTTACTTACAAAGTATTTATAAATACTTTGTGTGTCGTCCATCTTTTGGCTTGAATGACTTCAGCAGGGGCGGATCCAGGAATTTAAGCAGAGGGGGGTCCAGTCTTGGTGGGGCTCGTTACTGATATGTCCTCGCCTTCGGCCGAGGACGCGCGAGCGAAGCGAGCGCCAGGGGGGGTAGGAAATTTTTCATATTTTCATATTTGAAGATAGCTTTAGATGGATTTGAAGTATATTCCCGTTATCAAAATCCTGCTTGTTCACACACCCAGGCCAGGTCTGAAATGTCTCAGGATCGGACATAAACTTTTTTTTTCTTTATTTTTTTGGAAATTAATTTTGTGGCAACCGGGATACAATGTACCTTAAGCCATTTTAAGTCTTCAGGGCTTATTTTTCATATATAGGAGCAAACAAACGCAATCGAAAAATCGTTGGTCACCGTGAGCAGGGGGGGGTCCGGACCCCCTCGACCCCCCCCCCCCTGGATCCGCGCCTGTTCAGTGATTCGTTTTTTGGGGTATTTTTCTACAAGGTTTCGACATCTCTCAGTTGAAATTTTAGCCCATTCTTCGAAAGGAAATTGTTGCAATTCGTTCAGATTCGAAGGGTTTCTCTCGCGGAGACATTTTTTTTCAAATCAAACCGTAAATTCTTGATTAAATTGAGATCTGGGCTTTGTCTGGGCCACGCGAGAAGCTTGAAATTCTTCTGTTGAAGTCATTTCATGTACTCTTACTGTTATGTTTTGGATCATTATCTTGTTGTAGTACCCAACTGCGACCCATTCGCAAATCCCGAACTGAAGTCAATACATTTTCTTCTCAAATTTCTTGATATTTCTTCGAATTCAAGATTCCATTGATGACAACAGGCTTTCTTGGAGTAGAAGCATTAAAGCATCCCCAAAGAAGCAACCTATCACTACTATGTTCAACTGTAGGAAGGGTTTATTTTTGGAAGGGATTATTTGACCGGGATTCCGGCCGAATAACCACGGGCTATTTAACCGGGGTTATTGGTCGCATTCAAATAGAATTTTTTAAGTTCAGTAATTAAATAAAAAACTCGTGGCGATCTTTCGTTACAGATAGGTAAAATCGAGGCTACAAATAAGGCGGCGATCTTTCGTTTCAGGTAGGTAAAATCGAGGCTACAAATAATCATTCGTTTTAAGTACGTAAAATCGAAAGATCGCCCAAAAGTTCTCTGAACTGTGTTTAGAGGCTACAAATAAAGCAAATAAAATGTAGGGATGATCATTTGTTTTGGATCTATTCCTTTATAGCACCCTCAATTTCTTCTTTTAAGTTAGTAACAATTTTGACAGAGTATTTTCGTTAAAACTAACGAAAATATCAGACTTAATCTAACCAATCGTCAAGGGCGTACAGTTGACCTAACCGGGCATTCAATTAACCTAACTGGGCATTCAATAATTTTCCTATAGGTTTAATAAGAGGAAGGGGATACTTGACCGGGGTTCCCGGCCGAATAACCACGGGCTAAATCTAAATAGACAAGTTTTATTTTAATAAAATGAAGAAGCCAAAAAGAAAATACGAAATTAAGGTAGCTAGAGAATCAAAGGTAAATCCCAAAAGATAAAAAATATAACTTTTTACTATATGGCTGGGGAACAATCCCCTGTCAAATAGCCGATGACTACTTGGCCGGGTCTCGGTCAGATAACCCACGGTTATTTGGCCGGGAATCTCGGTCAAATAACCATTTCGTTTATTTTTTCCTCGAATGCAGTATTTGATTTTCGCCAAACATACCGTTGCTCGTTGTTCCTGAATACTGTAATTCAATTTTGGACTCGTCTGTCCATAAAACTTTCTTCCAGAATGCAAGTCCCTCATTTTGATGATCCTTGGCGTACTTTAAACGCCAAGGGTATAGTTTAAGGTAGTAAAATTAAGGCTTTGTGGGGATAGATCCCACAGCTCAACACAAGTGTTGTGGGATATAGGGAGGCAGCGTCTTGGGTTAGGGGATACTCTCTGTCCTTACACACCCCATTTAAAGAGATTCCTCTGCCGAGCGGTGCCCCCCATAGTACTGTGAGGTATTGAAAAACTCATGATCTTCACTTGCCCCACAAACACCTTTAAATGGGAGACCCATAATGGGTGCACACACATTTCTACATTACTGTACAGTCTTTGCAGCCACACCTACACTTTTCCTCGTATGTGTATACACAATACACGATTACGAACACAGTTAGGTAGACCAGCCATGAGTGGATCCTAGGGTCTTTGTTGGTCTGAAACATTATAACATTATAACATTATAACTCTTCATGCAGACCACTCTTACTCAATGTACGACGTACAGTAGAGGGATGGACATCGATCTTATATAGTCTTAGTGTTTGGTAAATATTATTTCCAGTTACTCGTGGATTCGCAGCAGCCATTCTTTCAATCCGTCTAGATGTACGTTCTGAAATCTTGCAAGGTCGTTCACACCTTGGTAGAGTTTTGATTATTCCAAAGTCTTTCCATTTCTTTATAACTGCACCAACTGTCGTAGATGGAATTCCAAGTTTTTCTTCTCTCTTCCTATAACTCTTTCCAGATTCGTGTGCAGTAATAACCGATCTCTTGAAATCTGTACTCAGATCTTTACCACTACGACCCATTACTTACTAATGACTTCTACAGTCATCCGTCTTCCATGAAGATTCACAGAGAAAATTCTAGAATTTAGAATTGCCAACAGTCTCTAATCAACAAACAGCCAACTACAAGGTGAACACACAAAATATTAAATAATTTTGTAAATAAATGTATAAAAATTTTTGCATTTCAACTTTTTTTAAATTTTTCTCGAAGTCTTTGATGGTCTACATTATATGTCGGAGTTGAACTAATTTTTTTTTGTTAAATTTTCCCAAACGAACGATAAACTTTTCATAACTATCCTCTGCATGATACGAAAGATAAGGAAGAATATCACTTGAAATATTTCTCCATACGAATACTTATGAACTCCACTGTAATTGCTCACCACCAGATTAGGTAATGATACAAAAGTAGTTGCTTCAGTTACAAATACAGAAAAATTCTTATAAGCTTATAAAAGATCTTGATTGATTAGTTTCCTGGGGCAGTAAATGACAGATGGAATTCAATGTTTAAAAACTCCTTCATTTTGGCAGAAATAATGAAAACTTTAGTTATGAGATGCAAATAAACTGGTTGGAGGATGTTTGTTAGGAAAAAGATCTTGGTATTATAGTTAGTAGTGATCTAAAGTTCTCTAAACAACGAATAAAATGCTTGGTATTATTAAGAAGAATGTTAGCTACAAGAGTATGTTAGGTCTCACTTAGAATACTGCATTCAAGCTTGCTCCCCTCACCATAGGCATGATATAAAACTCAGGATCCAAAAAATAAAATAGTCTCAAATGAGCTCATGATCTTGATAGTACCTTTAAGTTATAAACCTTTATGAGGAACAGCGAGTATCTGTGACGTCATTATGATAAAAAGGCCAAAGGCCAAAACTCTGTGCCAGTTTTGAAGAAAAAAATTGAAATATAACAAAAAGTTAATGCATAGCGACATACCAAAATATTAGGATATCTTATCAGGTGTTCAAAAAAATAGATTATGTTTATTGAGTACTGCCAATATATTAAACCTTTATCAAAGACTTTTTAACTCTGCGTCTTAATATTTAATTGGTCCACCCTTAACCCTGATTATGGACTCCAATCGACGTGGCATCGAGTCGACAATCCTCTTGCATTCTTCTGTAGTTATCGATTGCTCGGTTGTCATCAAACACCTCTTCAGTTCACTAAGTGTTCCTGGTTTACACTTTTGGACCTTCTACTTAGCAATATTCCAAAGGTTTTCTATTTATTAAGATCGGGAGAATTAGCTGGCCATGATATTACTTCAATTTCATGAGCATCAAACCACGCAGATATTGCAAGAGACGCATGAACTGATGCCAGGTCATGTTGAAAAATAAATGATTCGTCTCCAGCAGTATGGTGGCATTTACGACGAGTAGGGGAAAGTGGCTAGGTGGCTAGGGCTAAGGGGTGGGGAGTGCCAGTTGAATATAGAGTATAAATAAGTAAAATATATATATAAATTTCACGTCATAATATGAACTTTAGCGACCACTATTTTAAAAGATAAAAAAGTTTAAAAAATTGAAAATATATAAGGTTTAGCGACCACCTGATATAATACAGCACGCTGAATAAAGTACGCTGACGCAATGCTATTATGAACGTAGGGTATGGTGATCACCGGCAACACTGTCTTAGGCATAACACTGATATTAATAAAAAAAAAATAACACACACACACACACACACGAGTAGTGTTTAAGAAACTAAATAAATCTTTTCCCTTCATCTTATTAAGACGCATACAAAGACAATTTAAAATGGATAAGGAGTAAATGGAAACACAGTTCTATACAATATTTATTTACATTCAAGATATTATTTTTTTATTAGTATAATAAATTCACAAAGAATGGTGGAAATAGTTACATTCTCATTGCATTGTATAATACATCCAATTCTTTTTAGAAATAATACCCCGTTTAATGTATGAGGTAATCTATACTTGATATACATTTAGAAATATTCTTGTTACTACTTTACAACTGGCCGTAACATTTTCATAATTCTTAATCTTTGAACATACAGATTGAAAAGCCTGTTCAAGTACACGGTATTATCATGATAAGTTAATGTTTACATAACATGTTCTAAGTGAGCATTTATTCTCTTTTTACCAGTTTCTTTCCACTTGAAAACTGCTCAAAACTCAGTGATGTGTGAGGAAATCTTCTAAATCGTAGCGACAGTTACAGCGCATATATATAAAAAGAGTTCTTGAGGATGAACGGTAAAGGCGAGGGATGGTTTGTAACGCTTCAGACTAGCGTCCCAAAGCGAGTGGTATTTTTCGGGGAAAGTGTCTTCTAAATATTCCCTAAGCTCCAGTCCATTCTCACCTTGTTCATCTCTCCACTTCATAAAATCATCAATTAAAAACATACAGGTATGCTCGAGAACGGTGTCAAAATAATGCAGGTCGTCAACTCGCACATTTAATAAAGGTTTCATGTTGAGGAAGTTGGCTATTTCAAACAATCTATCGAGGATGAATTGGCAACGAGTAGGCACTAGTCTGTTATTAACATTGTTTTGACTAAAGGTTTTTAGAATAGTTTTCCACATCAAACGTGTTTCAACGCAGGGTTGGCTCGTATCGCGATTCACAGTTAATGTACAAATAATACAATATGAGGGGTGTCACTGATCATTACTTTTGTTGCACTTGCGATAGGTGATACTTTATTATTCTCACCCAACCACTTCGCAACCAGTACAACTGCTTTTGACATCTCGTCAACTTTCAACCTTTCAAATGTTCCGTGCGATGATTCCTCATTTCACGATGGTCAAGCTTGTCGCCCCTCTTCTCATTCAAATAAATAACATTATGTTTGGGGAAGTCTGTGCGTTTATAATTTGTCTCGATCACATAATTAATCGCACCCCTGCTACGTTCAAACACTCTCACTGATTTGGAAAAAGTCATGGCGTATTGAGTGTTAAGGATCAGGAGCGGCTCGCAGGTAGGCACTGTGGAACTGCAGCACCCCCATGATCTTATGATATTTATATTTAAATATTTAAAATAGCCTCTCTGATTGTTTTTTTTCAATGAACTTTGAGTTTTTAAATCAGATTATATCCTTTTTTCCTTAAACTATTTCAATGCCGAACGAATGAATCACGAAAGTAGCTTCAGCCTTCCCGTGGAACTGCGTACTTAACAGTTCCAGATTTTGTTCAAAACGCTTGAAACCTCGATGGCGGACGTACGAAGAGCGAGTCAGAATCGCGGGTTTAAGAGGATCCAAAGCACTGTGGACAGAGCAGTGCCGATTTGTTTGTTTGACTTGATAGTTGTGTTGCTGTATCGTTTGCTAATTCGAAATTTAATTTCCGAATTGCATTTATCAATGATTCGTTATCATTTATTTTTTGTCGTGAGATTGAAGTTAATTATATAATAATTGGATTATTTACAATATATAGCTTTCATTTCTTAGAATATTTTTTCGCTCAGAAAAAACAGAAGAATAGAATTTGTTTATAAATAAAATTTTTGGCAAATTCGAAATTACTCGTTAAGCGTAAGTACCCTATAATTGATTTATGATACTATTTTACTTTTTTTATGACTGAGTAGTGAGTAGTTATCTATTTATCTGTTCGACTTTCTCTCTCTCTCTCATATATATATATAATCGACACCATTGTTCGCAATTTCTGAGGCAGCACCCCCATAACTGAAAGTCACTTGCCGCCACTGTTAAGGATACTGCTTAGCGGTAGCTCTATCTTTCTTTGTTACGCCCAGTCTATGGAAGGGAGTACGAATAGCTGTTCTTCATTTGGTTTTCCTGTTTGGACATGTTGAATAGGCTCCACCCACAAACCAGTGTCATCACTCGTTGTGTTTAATCTCGTTAGTCGTTCGTAAACATCTGTGTCGTGAACACGTACTCAGCTGCTGAAGTTTTTACTTCTACGTTTTATCATAATTACCTGCGCGTGTGTATGCTTATACACCTATCCCAAATTTAACTTTTTAACAACGATGGCTGCCTCTAATATTGTATGCAACAGTTTTGTAAAGTGGTACTCTGTAAAATCTGAAGATGTAATGAATACCCGACGTCCCTCCTTACACGCATCTTTTGAAGTTTTTAAATCGGACTTAATTCACGCAAAGATGACAAATCAGGATACTCAAGTACTTCATATTCTAACGAGAGTATTACAGGGATTCGTAATGCAAAAGATGTCTTGGAGCATGTGACGAATTTAAGTTGTGTCAAAGATATAACTACAGTGAAGCAAAAGTTCAAACGATCAGTCTGAAAAGTCTACATAAGGCTGTCCACGTGTAAAAACAGGCTTTGGGATATAAATGCAAAACATCTACGGTCAAATTGGCATCTTTATCAAGGCAGCCGGAGAGGAATGGGGCAGAATTATCAGGACGTTATAGCTAACTGTAAGAAAATTTGGGAAGCCGGACCTCGGATGTGCTTATTACGTTTACTAACTTTACTCGCAATCCAAGATGGACTAAAATCGCTGAAAGCATTGAAGCTAATCAAAGACCAGAACATAGGCCAAGTATTGTTGCAAGAGTTTTTCACATGAAATTAAAATAGTTGCCTCATGATTTAACAATAAACTTAGGTTAGGTTAGGTTTAGTTAGTAATTTTCTTGTTCTTGTACAATAATGCACTTGGCTTCCCGAGTATATGTTTTATCGTTTTATTTATTATTGACCTAACATTTTTCAAATTTTTTCTCTTTTTTACCTTCTCTCTATCTGACTTCGTTTAAAAGTTGCACATGCGCATGGGCGCAGGCCTGCGCGAACGAAAAAAATAAATATCCTTAGAATCCTCCCAGAACAGAGACCTTTCCAACGGTGTAAGAATGAGTAGCGTAAGTTGAGCAGCTTCCCAGAAAAACGCCGTTCAGATAGAAGGCCAGACAGAAAGACAAACTGCGTATTATTATTGTGTATAGGTTATGACCCTTCTTAATGTAGGGAGGCAAGCTCCGTATGAGAAATAGTGAAATATCATTAATCAACGTATAATGCATAATAAACTTTACTAAAACAGGAATCTCTCTGCCTAGGATATGTAACACACATATACGCAGTTTCTGTCTTTCTCTCTGAATGGCTTTTTTCTCGGAAGCTGCTCAACTTAGGGCATTCATCCTTACACCATTGGAAAGGTCTCTGTTCTCGGAGGATTCTAAGGATATTTATTTTTGTTATTATCACCCTCGACGAACATTGCATCACTCTTGCTGAGCCTTGAATACTTCAAATAAAATTTGATTACTACTTCAGCTTTCTAAAGTAAATTAATAATAAATCATTTAGAAGCACCAGAAACTGGTACAGTGCTCAGGCCAACTAATGCGATCCATTACTTTAACGCCTGTATTATCATTACCAGTATCATTCATCGGGGTTCAAACCCCGGAACTCAGTTTCTTCACTTCCTTTATGGTAAACAGTGTTACTCGCTGAACCAAGAACGCTGGGGAAAGAGTAAAATACACAGTCTACCTAGCCTAAGCCAAATATAACTTTCAGTTTTTGCCGTCTTTATATTTATCTTTAGGCATGTTCCGCATTTGAAATTGTAAATTATATTAAACGGCTAGGCCCTACTTCTTGGTAGTAATACCTGGACACTCGCATTTTTTTTTAAATCCTTTTACCTTTCAGTGTAATTAAATTTGTATTATGGTAAAGTTACCGCCATATTGAATTAAGGCCTTTAAAGTCTTCAGAGGAATCAATGCAGTAACAGTTCATTGTAATATTGTTTAATCCTGCGTTTGACTTCAGGAAAATCTGGTTATATATCAAGGGTTAAAGATATATATTATAGGTTCCTCACAACTGTCCTTTCTCCCCCTCTCAGAGAGCGGAAGAATACTTTCAAGGTCTCTTTGCGTGATACCCTGAAATTTTATGGATGAAAGTAGAGAGTAAATATTGATATTTCTTTCTCTATCTCGCCCCCCATTCACCTCCACCCCTCCTCCTCTCTCCTCGAAATAGCTGAAGAGTTTGTTTGATTATTAAATTTTTGTTGACACTTCGCGAGGCCATCTACTGATATATTTGTCATTTTGTTTATTACGTGAGGCAGAAGCGCTTTAAGGTAAATTTAAGGTAAACGTACCGTATCACAGATTTCCGTTCTCTCGACGTCATATTAGGCTATTTCGATATTTCCGTTCTCTCGACGTCATATTGGGCTATTTCGATAGTCAATAAATTTTCGTTTAAGTTTGGTTTCTCTCTCTGTATATATATTATATATATGATAATGGGATATATACAGTATATATATACACGTATATATTATACAGAGCTGGGCATTTGCGGCATATTTTGCGGTACTGCGGTACTTGCGGTACACCGCACTACCACCCCGGGCCCCCATAACGCAGTACCGCAAAGGATCGCTGAAAGTACCGCAGTACCACTACCGCATTCAAATTTCGCGTACCGGTTGGTACCGGTTTGGTAGTGCAGCAGTACCGCAGTACCGCAATATGCCGCAAGTGCCCAGCTCTGTATATATATATATATATATATATATATATATATATGTGTGTGTGTGTGTGTGTGTGTGTTGTCTACATTTGTATATAATCCAACAGCAAATTGGTATAAAATTTCTTGAGATATGAATTTTTGGCGCGTTTTTTGTTGCGTGTTGAAAAAATAGGGTGATTTTTGTTAAACTGACATTTTAAAAGGTTCATATTTTTTATTAACTGAAATAAAAGCATGAAATTTCTTTTACTGTACCTTCTCTGTACATGGGGAATTAGTCCCCCAGTGCAAAACATGCTCTATGTGATGTCTTCTCATCTCATTAACTCTGTGCATACGAACAACAAATATTTGCAGTAGTATTCTGAACAGAGTACCTGTTCAAATCTGAGAAATTTCTTGTTCAATTGATATTTTCAATTCTTTTATTGTGGTGTGTGGACTTTGTTTAAGCACTTTATCTTTTAAATAACCCCACAGATAAAAGCCACATCTGGTAATGTTGGTGGCCCATGATATCTTTTTTTATATAAATCGCAGGAAGTCTGTTGGACAGGACTCTTCCATCAGAAGTATCCTGTAGGAAGTGAAGCACTTATTACAAGTGTGAGATCTCTGGCTTAAGCTATACGACTGCTAACGCAAAACGACTGCAATATCGTACAAACTTAAAAAAGGTATTTCATGTTTTTATTCCAGTTTATAAAAAAAATACAATTTTTTTTGTGTCAGATGTTTAAAAAAATACCAAAATACTGCAAATCACTCTTATATTCATGAGTAGGGACAATTGCTTATCGATTCAACACAATTAACCAAAATAGAGTGACAGCCCAAAAACGATTTCCATGATAGATGATTACGAGTCCAGCTTAGTCCCAAACCAGATCATCAACCATGCTACTGTTGTAGTTGTATAATGGCAGAAAAAAGCAAGTTGACTTACACACAAATGAAGTAACTTACCAAATCTTGACGAAAAATTATTGATTTTCTGTTATTGTCTTCTTTTTGTCAGTATATATTTTTTAACCTTGGTTAACCTTGGTTTGCTTCCGTCAGATTTGTTCATTCTGACGAAGGTCAAGCTTGTCACTCCTCCTTAGACCTACAGTTTAACGTGGAATCCGAACCACGCCCCACCAGCAGCCCAGCGTCTTAATCACTAGGCTATCCAATATCCATGGTACCCATTTATCTACCAACCATTTTTTTTATTGTGTGAAAGGATGAACAGTCGGGTTTTGCTGCGTGCCGCCTGCCGTCACCGGATCTCGACCGGGGCCGATGGATGCGTAGTCAGCGACGCTAACCACTAAACCACCGAGGCGCATTAGCATCAGAAAAATAGGTTACAAGTAATATTCGATGTAGCATGCTTCCTTATACCCACGAAACAATTTTTCTCAACTTTTAGCAAGTTGTAAGATGCTTCCTTCTGCCACTGTACGACATCGCGGGTGGAACCCATGTGTCTCCGTTCACCATTCCAGCCCCACTGTAAGTAAATTTACTCCATGGTTGGGGGGGGGGGGGGGGGGGATAACTAATTTATCCACGAAGAGTAACTGTGTACAATAACCGTACTGCAATTTTAACTGACATACAAGACATTACCCTGAAAGACAAGTAATACTTTAATACGATCGCTCGTGGAGGAGTGTGTTCTATAGAGGAAAGCACTATTATACCCATAAAACTTTGATTTGCACAGTGAACTTCCGTAATTATTCTTGAATGAGATGTCATATATATATATATATATATATAATATATATATATATATATAAGCAAACAACCACAGGGAAAAGGAAAAGAAAACACGAAATCCGAGCGCTTTTGTGATATATTCACATCTTCAGGGATATATTCACATCTTCTTGTCCTGAAGATGCGAATATATCACGAAAGCGCTCGGATTTCGTGTTTCCTTTTCCTTTTCCCTGTGGTTGTTTGCTTATTAAAAGATCACGTGTTCTGTGATTTTATTGCATATATATATAATATATAATATATAGATATATATATATATATATATAATATATATATATATATATATATATATACACACACACACACACAAAATAACCAATATAAGATTATTTGCTCTGCTAATTCAAGTTTAGTAATGGGGGCTCAAAATCTTGAACTAAATATGAGATACAGGGTGATATAAAACTGTATAGTATATAAACAAGAAGTTAGTCGATATACAGTGTCTACGCCAGAGCTTTCCAAACTTTTCACGTTGGCGACACACTAATTAATTTTTGTTATCAAATATCAAATATCAGATAATTTTTCAGTAGGTGGTTTATCTTGTAGCCGATTTTGTTGATACAAAAATCAAAATTTTCAAAATACAAAAAAATTGAAAATAATTAACTAAATTTGGCGACACACCTGGGAGGTATTGGCGACACACTAATGTGTCGCGACACACAGTTTGGAAAGCTCTTGTCTGCGCCATCATTCTTACCCGTAACCATGTACGTAAATGTTTATACGTACGTGTACACTGTACAGTCACGGAGAAAATTTCGTCGTCAGATAAGACAATACACTGCAAAAATACGACCCCCACGCAAAATTCTCTTGTTGCGCCGTACGAAAAAACTTACCTCTTAAGGCTCTTAAGGGCAAATATTTAGAAATAATTAGCGGTATTCAACGAGCCTCAAGGCAAAATTTGAGGTCCATCCTACAAGGATAAAAATCTCATTGACAGAGGAAGTAAATAAGCCGACAAGAAAAAATTAAAATCCGGCATTACGGAAGCTGCGGACAAGCATGCTAATATATATATATATAAACTGAAAAATAAAAGGCATTACTTTCGTACCGACCCTTGTGTGTGTGTGTTATATATATATATATATACGCAATTATACATGCGCCTCGGTGGTGTAGTGGTTAGCGTCGCTGACTACGAATCCATCGGCCCCGGGTTCGAGACCCGACGGCAGCCGGCGCGCAGCAAAACCCAGCTGTTCATCCTTCCACACAATAAAGAAAGTGGTTGGCAGATAAATGGGTACCCTAGGTGGCCTAGTGGTTAAGACGCTGGGCTGCTGATGGGGCGTGGTTCGGATTCCACGTTAAACTGTAGGTCTAAGGTGGAGTGAAAAGCTTGACCTTCGTCAGAATGAACAATTCGGGGGGAAGCTAACCAAAGGTATATATATATATATATAATATATATATCAACACAGATATGGATCATTTTCTAGGAAGCATTGAAATCTTTCATTTAAATTTTGTGTACTTGACTGATAAATTACTGGTCATAAGAAATCGGGCATAAAAATTACGATATAATTTATCTGATCTTATTTTATGGCCTTTTTTTTAATTTTTGCGGAAATTTAAGAAATTTTCTGAAAATCTTCTGTCATGAGAGAGAGAGAGAGAGAGAGAGAGAGAGAGAGAGAGAGAGAGAGAGAGAGAGAGAGAGAGAGAGAGAGAGAGAGAGAGAGAGAGAACTTAGTTTAGTTTAGTACTTTATGCGTAAGACTATGTCATGGCCATGTCTTATAACCATTTCCCGTCGATCAGCGAAATTAAGCTACACTGGGTCTGGCCAGTAGATAGACGGGAGATTGTCCTCTGCGTCCGGATGATATAGCGACCCTGGGTGTGTCATATGACCTTTGCCTCCTCTTAACGAAGAAGGTTAAACAACCTTAAAAACACACTCACACACTCACTTCATGTACATAGGGGTGAGCCACCTGTAAACAGTTCCGGAAGTCAACGTGCGTATTTGTTATACGTAAAGAATGAGGGGATCATTTTTATAATTGTGTTGATGGGGTTAGTTCAACTCTGAAAGTGTTACATTACTGTATATTTGGAAAACATGAAGCCACTCGGACTTATCCAGGTTATCCAAGTCAAATGAATGATTCTATGATAATAATAAAAACCCACTCTAATAGACAGAGTTTATTTCCACAACAGTTTCGATGCCCACTGGCATCCTCTTCGGGTGACTTTCACGTAGAAAAAAAGTGAAGTTTTTTTGCATTGATTCTATGATATATTTCATATTCAAATTTTGCAAAATATTACATTTCAAACAAGTTAATATTATCCTTCAACTATTTACAAAGTTACTGAGGTACTTTCCATACTTGTGCAGTAGACAAGCGATCTTAAAGAGTAGTGCAGCAGTGTTCATGGAACTACTTTCAGATGGCCCACCATATATATATATATATAACTTCTCAAAGCCTTTAAACATTTCACTGGGATAAAAACATGTATTTTATGTAAATTAATAATGTGAGTGATTAAACTTTGCTATGTAGTTCACGTGTGTGTGTGTGTGTACACGGTCAGGTCAAGGCGGATGAACCATAATTTCTCCGTGAAATTCTTATCCATGAACTAAAAATAGTCATTTTCAAAACGTAATGCAATATTCTTTTAATTTTGATACGATATAATTTTGGCAGTCAGTATAAATTCAAAATGTAACACCGAGTCATAAAATGAGTCATAAAATTATATAATTTATAATTTATTTCATTTTATTTATATAATTTAAACGTATAGAAGACAGCGAAAAACAATGTTAAGAAATTAATTCGCGTCGCGTTATTGTAGATTTCCGGAAAAAAGTTCGCCTACGAGCAAATTTCTCAAAATGTATAAAAAAATTGCTACTTATGAAAGATAGGTTTTTGGTTTTTTAAATTTGATTCATGTAACTAAAAATCAAAGATAATAAAATGTCCAAAGAAAAATAACATGTAACCAATCAGTAATTTTTAATGTTTTTTTTTTTTTTCAGAAATATGTTTTTAAGCGACCTTTCTTTCGAAACTATTGTCCATTATCGGACGTCTTAGGAGACACAATACATAACAAGGAAGTTAAAATTTAACACGAGAACTTAGGATGTGTCTAACTGTAATCTTTGCTCTTTGAACGCGCGGTTTTTTGGTTTTTTTATTATTATTATATATTTACTTACAGAACAAAAAGAGGAGGTTTGGTAAAGAAATAGTATCCTACATTATTTTTCAGACATCCATATATATATATATATATATATATATATATATATATATATCTGCGCACATTCATAGGTTTATCTTTTTCAAATGACCGCCCGCCCGCCCGCCACCACCACGACCCCCATTTCTTGCACAATACATTGTAAAAATGATGAAAATGATATCACAAAACTTGATTACGTTTTGAAGGTTGAATAAAATTTTAAAAATAATCTAAAAATTAAAAAAATAAAATAAAAATTCAAAAAATAAAATAAGACTTAACTAACCTTTAGCTCCTATTGGATTCCCAGCTCCAGTAAACATATACGAAACAGATGTTAAACACGATTTTAACACGGTTTCCATGGTTACTTCTCGGCCAAACGTTTCAAGATGCGATATTAAGAGATTTTCATTTTTAAAAATTTTCAGATCGACTTTGGGCACAAGAGTAACAAAAACGGGCACGATGATGGGTATTTCAGTTAAAATATAACTATTTACAATATATTTTTTTAAAAATTTTATTAGTTATCCTTCAACTAATGACGTCATAAAATAACTAAAAAAATATATTTTTTTAATTTTTAAGACCACTTTCTGACGATTTTTATCTCTGAAGAGTTAAAATATCGAATGATACCCCAAAAATCACAAATTGCCAGACACGTCCGATCCCGGTCGAGTCTGGAGAAATACTAAACTACACTGGAAGAGTCATTTTGGGACACACCATCAATGATCATACACCTGAAAAGAGAAATTATATTATAGTATTATTTTATATGTGTTACAGTAAGATTGTGAAACTAGCGATTTCATGAAATCCCTGAAATTTTCAGTAATTTCGCGTAATTACTGTTTCACTCAGTGACTTCAAAAAGTTACTGAAATACTGAGGAATTTCAAAAATTTAGGTTAAGTTTTTGCAAATCCTAACCTAATCTAACCTGAGTACCTGACCTAACGAGTAACTTCCTGAATTCCTTTAGTGTATATATATATATATATATATATGAAAATTATTTCACGAAAGTAACACTCGAAAAATATTTATGATGAATAAAACCACGAAGGAAAGGAAACACAGAATGGTGCTCAAGCGCTTTCGTCTAATGACATCCTCAGGAACACCGAGGATGTCATTAGACGAAAGCGCTTGAGCATCACTCTGTTTCCTTTCCTTCGTGGTTTTATTCATCATATATATATATATATATATATATATATATATATATATATATATATATATAGTATATGTTAAGATATTTCATTCAGAAAAATGAAAGTCGGAGTAGCGATGTTTCGCTCCAATCACTGGAGCATTCTCAACTTTAGACTTATAGTTTAACGTGGAATCCGAACCACGCCCCACTACGGGGGTCAGAAATTACAAAGTCCTCGGCCAGACTTGGGCTCACAATCAGCAGCCCAGCGTCTTAACGACTAGGCTACCTAGAGTACCCATTTAGCTACCAACCAATTTTTTTTAATTGTGTGGAAGGATGAACAACTGCGTTTTGCTGCACGCCGCCTGCCGTCACCGGGTCTCGATCCCGGGACCGATGGATTCGTAGTCAGCGCTGCTAACCACTACACCACCGAGGCGCATATATATATATGAGAATGAAAATGAAAATGTTTATTGTTAGACTATAGTCCATATGACAAATATTATTAATACAATGACAGTTCATATACTAAGGATAGAAATATATACAATTGATTAGAAATAATACTGTAATGTCGAAGTTAAGTGGAGCTACAGACAGACGTTTTCGTACCAAGAAGTCCATAGCTTAGAGGATAAATGGCAGGACTCATGGATAGCTTGGATGATCGGGTTGGTTGATTTTTTAATTCTTTGCATTAGACTGTATTGAGCACGTCTTGTTACCTCCGGGAAGCTCGGGACATTGCGGGTAGCAAACATTTGCGAAGCTGAGCATCTCGGGGGGTAATTTATGTAAGAGTCTAAAAGACCTGTTGTATGGCAAATTTTCTGCCAGAACCTTTTTTATAATTCACCCAGAGTTGCTGTCCGTATATATTACTGCAGAAAGTACGAAAGAGAGTGTCTTTAGGTTCACTTGTACAGAATCGAAAGTTCCTTATGGTCATATTCGCTTTAGCACACAGGCTTCGAGATTGTTTTCTTATATCCAAGTCATCACTCAAGGAGGTGGTAATAGTTTGACCCAAATACTTAAACTCTTGTACTTCCTCAATTACTTCACCATTCATTTTAAACCTTATATGAGCTGGCCGATTACAGCTTTTAGGATGAAACTGCATAACCTTAGTTTTTGTAACATTAAAAAGAATATCATGTTTCTGCGAATACTCTTCGCAGACTTTTAGTAGCCGATCCAGACCTTTAACAGAGGGACTTATTAACACCATATCATCGGCATAAACTAAGTTATTTATCCTTCTGTTATCTATACAACATCCCACTGTTGCCTCGTTAAGTGAAGCAATTAATCCGTCAATTAAACAGCACAAGGGAGAGCAAGGAGCCTTGTCTCACCTCGCAAGAGGAGCCAAAACACTCGGATAGTACATTGCCCCACCTAACAGTGAAAGATTGGTGAGAATATCAAAATTTCAATAAATTTAATATGTACATGGGAACCTTCTTGTTTTCTAGTTTTGCAAATAAAATATTGTGGTTCACCCTATCATATGCCTTACTTATATATAGGAAACAGCTATAAATAGTTGAATTACTGTCAACGTATTTAGATAGTGTTTCTTTAAGTACATAGATACACAGGTCAGTTGAGTGGGACCTTTTAAAGCCAAACTGATTATGAGATATCCATAGAAAATCATTTAATCGGCGTAACAAGAGTTTTTCTAGTAGTTTCGAGAAGCAGGAAGCGACAGCAATAGGCCCGTAATTATTGCTGGACAGAATGTCTCCGTACTTATTTTTGACCAGGGGCAAGATATATACCCTCATGAACTCTGCAGGGATAGAGCTATGAGCAAGCATGGCTGATAGGAGCAATGATATATGCATACATACTACGTCATTTGCATATATATATATATATATATATATAATATATATATATAACCTAAGGTAAAACCAACCTGAATATTTATTCTGGCAAATGCCAAGTTTGTTTATTTGAAATACCATGACTCAACAATAACATATATATATATATATATATATACACATTTAACTGCAATGACCACGCAGTATATTAATGTATAGAAACGACGTAAGTATAGAGGAGCGTTCTGCACACGAGGAAGAGAAATAACGAACAAATGAAAAATGAGGTGAACCGCCCGGGAATCGAACCCAGGATCTTCCGATTGCCGGTCAGATGCGCTATCCATTACACCACGGGCCTCGATCAGTCATAAGTCGAAATTCTCCTACATAGGGCAGAAACCAATGCCCTGAGAGGGCACCCTCGCAAATCGTGAATATGTACATTTAACTGCAATGATCACGCAGTATATTAATGTATAGAAACGACGTAAGTATAGAGGAGCGTTCTGCACACGAGGAAGAGAAATAACGAACAAATGAAAAATGAGGTGAACCGCCCGGGAATCGAACCTAGGATCTTCCGATTGCCGGTCAGATGCGCTATCTATTACACCACGGGCCTCGATCAGTCATAAGTCGAAATTCTCCTACATAGGGCAGAAACCAATGCCCTGAGAGGGCACCCTCGCAAATCGTGAATATGTACATTTAACTGCAATGACCACGCAGTATATTAATGTATAGAAACGACGTAAGTATAGAGGAGCGTTCTGCACACGAGGAAGAGAAATAACGAACAAATGAAAAATGAGGTGAACCGCCCGGGAATCGAACCCAGGATCTTCCGATTGCCGGTCAGATGCGCTCTCCATTACACCACGGGCCTCGATCAGTCATAAGTCGAAATTCTCCTACATAGGGCAGAAACCAATGCCCTGAGAGGGCACCCTCGCAAATCGTGAATATGTACATTTAACTGCAATGACCACGCAGTATATTAATGTATAGAAACGCCGTAAGTATAGCAGTTTGTTTCTATTTCATTTCTAAGGTTAGGGACAAAGCCCTCAAGTATTTTCCATATTAGTCTAGGATCTGGCCCAGAGTTCGTATAAATTTCTGGGTGCAGAGGTTTTGACGACTGATCTAGACTAATTTTTGGGCGCGGAATCCGAATTTTTCTATGCTATCGCACCAAATTGGTGCGAAAGTGGTCAAAATGGCAAAAAAATGGCAAAAATGGCACAATTTTATCAGTTTTTCATATTTTTGTCATATTCTTGATTTGAAAAAATTTTTAAGGACAATTTTTTGTTTGAGAATCTGTTTTTGCAACATACTGCTGCCTGAACCAAGAAAACTGACAAAATGTCAAAAATAACAGCAAAAATAGTAAAAAATTAAGTAAATATTGTAAAAAATCGCAAAAATGAAATTTTTGGCTATTTTGGTGCATAAACTAGCTCTAACCAATCATATCGAACTAAATAGTCAAGAAATTTGATAATAATAGCTCTGCAAGAATTTATTAAAACAAAGTATGCACAAATGTCTAAATTTCGGTATAAATCGATAAAAATGGTTGTAAAATACTTGAAAAAATAGCCAAAATAAAAAAATAGTACTAATTTTATGTTATTCTTAGGCTTGCTTGTTGTAAAATGCTTGAACTTCTTATAGAATCGATCTATTTGATTTCTTTAGAGCAGTGGTTTTTAACCTTTTTACTACCATGCCCCCTCTAGGAATTGGTCCTTCCCTCCACGCCCCCCTTCAATCAAATAACATTCTCAATAACTTCTCAATATTAGCCCATGCTCTCGTTAAGAGAATAACAAATACAATTAGAGAAATTCCTGTTTCTAGGGGGCGCGCCCCCCCCGGTTAAGAACCACTGCTTTAGAGTAACTAAGTCATATTTATTGTGTTTCAGGTTTAGTATTGGTAGTAGCTACAAATTGAGGATCCCTGTATTCATTATGTGATTCAACAGATGATAGATCATGGTAAGTAATAATCGAATTGAATATTTAAAACATAAATATAAAGACCAATGTGTTACAAATGAATTTTTATATGTATAGAATAGAACCAGTTTATTATAATTGCAATTGCAAGAAGTCTTAGTATATTTTATTTTTTCAGGATGTATGTCAACTTGTGCCAGAAAAGAAGCATAGCTTAAACCTTGGTAAATGTATCTTGCGCCAGAAGAACAAAAGCCTAAGTGGAGAGAAATATTTGAGCAGCGGATAACATGGAATAAAAAATTTGCTTCAGTTGGCTTCTGCGTACCCAAATGACAAAAGCAAGCGTTTGAAAGCTCTTACTGAGAGTCAGACTCCTTATATCCAGTATCACAGCACTTCGTGCTATGCAACATATAAAAAGTTCGTTGAACGTAGCCAGAAGTCTAAAAATGCTGAATCTGAACCCTCCGATTCCTCCTTAGGGGAAGCATTAACTCCTCCAGAAAATAGTTCAAGCAAAAGGATTAAAACACAGCATATGAAGGATATGAAAGTGTGTGTATTTTGTGGTTCAGCTCGAGTCAAATTGAAAGGTGGAAACAATGACCATGATTTGTTTCGGATATGTACTCCAGGTCGTGCCCACAAGTTAGATTCATCCTGGTTCAGCTTTTTATTGATCTCTTGTCTCAAGTAAGTGACACTGTATTCACAGCTTGTGAAGTCTATTTTTGAGACTACATCATTAAACGCTTCTTGACCATGTCAGTAGAACCCATAACTTCATTTTCTTGCTGTCTGTTTTCCAAATCGTCTCTATTCTGCGATCATAGCTGCAAAATGCTTCTGTATACAATATTATAATAGAATCATTTGCAGCGAATACATCTTTGTATTCGTTCAACATCGCTACTCTGGTAAAAACATCGTTTTGGAACAAGTGAGGATAACTCAATAACTTTTGGGCACGACCTGGAGTACATATCCGAAACAAATCATGGTCAATGTTTCCACTTTCAATTTGACTCGAGCTGAACCACAAAATACACACACTTTCATATCCTTCAATGCTGTGTTTTAATCCTTTTGCTTGAACTATTTTCTGGAGGAGTTAATGCTTCCCCTAAGGAGGAATCGGAGGGTTCAGATTCAGCATTTTTAAACTTCTGGCTACGTTCAACGAACTTTTTATATATTGCATAGCACGAAGTGCTGTGATACTGGATATAAGGAGTCTGACTCTCAGTAAGAGCTTTCAAACGCTTGCTTTTGTCATTTGGGTACGCAGAAGCCAACTGAAGCAAATTTTTTATTCCATGTTATCCGCTGCTCAAATATTTCTCTCCACTTAGGCTTTTGTTCTTCTGGCGCAAGATACATTTACCAAGGTTTCAGCTATGCTTCTTTTCTGGCACAAGTTGACATACATCCTGAAAAAATAAAATATACTAAGACTTCTTGCAATTGCAATTATAATAAACTGGTTCTATTCTATACATATAAATTCATTTGTAACACATTGGTCTTTATATTTGTTTTAAATATTCAATTCGATTATTACTTACCATGATCTATCATCTGTTGAATCACATAATGAATACAGGGATCCGCAATTTGTAGCTACTACCAATACAGGCAATACTAAACCTGAAACACAATAAATATGACTTAGTTACTCTAAAGAAATCAAATAGATCGATTCTATAAGAAGTTCAAGCATTTTACAACAAGCAAGCCTAAGAATAACATAAAATTAGTACTATTTTTTTTATATTTTGGCTATTTTTTCAAGTATTTTACAACCATTTTTATCGATTTATACCCGAAATTTAGACATTTGTGCATACTTTGTTTAATAAATTTTTGCAGAGCTATTAATATCTAATTTCTTGACTATTTAGTTCGATACTTCGATATGATTGGTTAGAGCTAGTTTATGCACCAAAATAGCCAAAAATTTCATTTTTGCGATTTTTTTACAATATTTACTTAATTTTTTACTATTTTTGCTGTTATTTTTTGACATTTTTGTCAGTTTTCTTGGTTCAGGCAGCAGTATGTTACAAAAACAGAGTCTCAAAAAAAATTGCCCTTAAAAAATTTTTCAAATCAAGAATATGACAAAAATACGAAAAACTGATAAAATTTTGCCATTTTTGTCAATTTTTTGCCATTTTGACCACTTTCGCACCAATTTGGTGCGATGGCATAGAAAAATTCGGATTCTACGCCCCAAAATTAGTCTAGATCAGTCGTCAAAATCTCTGCACCCAGAAATTTATACGAACTCTAGGCCAGATCCTGTAATATATAACTTATATATTATTGTGTACCGTTCGCGCCTTCTTTCGAGAGAGTATAGTTTTAGGGATTGTAGTCGAGACCAGTAGTCTTCACCTTCCGTTTCTTCTATCTTAGACGTAAAAGTCCTTTGTATAGCTTCAATGTTCGCAATGTCTCGTTTTCTGTATGGGCTTCTGAGTACTAAGCAATACTCAATTACTGGTAGGACTAGACTCTTCCATAATTTGAGCATGATGTTTGCTTTTCTGCTGCGGAAGCTCCTCCAGATGACTCCCATTATTTTTCTAGCCGCTGTAATTTGGATGTTGTAGTACTCTCTGAATTCTGTATCCGACGACATTTTTACTCCCAGATCCCTGACTTGTAGATTTGGTGTTATCTGTTTGTCTTGCAGAGTTTTGTGCCTTTTATTCTGCAGCTCCTTGTTATTACCAATCTTAGAAGTTGGAAGTTTTCTTCGTTGAACTTCATATTGTTGTCTTCTGCCCACTGGAATAATGTTTCAATGTTGCTTTGTAATTTTCTTATGTCATCTTCGTTCAGTATTTCCTTACATATCTTTGTGTCATCTGCGAAACATCATACAATACTGTCCTTAATATCTGCAATCATTATTATGAATAGCAAGGGAGCTAATACTGTCCCTTGTGGGAGGGAGCTCACGACTTCCGAGACTTCCGATTTAACTCCGTTTACCACCACTCTTTGTGTTCTTTGCGTCGAGAAATTAAATATCCATCTTCCTAGCTTTCCAGTAATTCCTGTATTCTTAAGTTTGTGTGATATGATTCCATGGTCACATTTATCCAAGGCTTTAGCAAAGTCCGTATATATTACACCTATATTTTGTCCTCGACACAATGTTTCCAATATTTTCTACTGGTGGTCTAGTAGCTGTGATAGGCATGATCTTCCAGCCCTGAAACCATGTTGATTTGGGTTGTATAGGTCTTTTTTTTGTAAGTAGTAGGTAGTTTTGCCTCTAATTATACGTTCAAAGCACTTTATAAGGTGTGAGGTAAGAGCCACTGGCCGATAATTCTTGGGCATTGCTCTGTTACCACCTTTAAATAGGGGGAGCAATGTTTGGGGGGAGTGGAGTTTGTCCTGTGTCGAAAGGTTTCCTCTATAGTAAGTATAGCGGTTTGGAAATACTCTCTACATTTCTTCAGAAACGTGGCACTCCACGTGTCTGGCCCTGGCGCTGAATTGTCTCGCATCTGTGATAAAGCCTTGATTACATGTCCTTCCGTGAACTCGAAGTCCATTAATAGGTTTGTGCCGGAATTTGTTCTTGGTTGATTTGTATCTATGTCGAAAAATTCGTCTGGGTTTTCCACTTCCATCTCGGACTTAGGGGTGCTAAAAATAGAATTAAATTGTTCCCAAAGCAGTTCGCTTATTTTTATCGGGTCATTTGTGTATTTGGCCTCCCCATCTATCAACGGACCAATACTCTCCTTACACTGCATTTTCCTTTTCGCAAACGTGTAGAAGTATTTTGGGTTATTTTTTGTTTTCTGCTACCTTGTGTTCCTCCTCGTTTGTCTTATGTATGAATGTTTGCTTTAGGTCTATTTCTATTTCGCCAAGTTTCCTCTCTAATTTGAGTCTCTGCATCAGTTCTGCGTCTGTAGAGATGTTTTACGTTTTGTCTTCGTTGCCTGAATAGTGTCCTGATTTTCCTCTCAAGCTTGCTACGTTTACTTTTCTGTCTCTCTGGAATATGTTTCAATATTATAGGTCTGGTTTCAGTGTCTATTATACATAGTATTTCTTGTGGAGTCTTCTCGTGACGTAGTAATTCCCAATTTACTTCCTTTAAATCTTTAGTTATGTTTTCCCAATTTACTTTCTTTGAATTTATGTTTAAGCCTTCAAATATTCCTTCTGATTCTCTGGGATGCGTTTTCGGGGTGACCGGTCAATTGACTCCGGTCAATTGACTCCCGGTCATTTGACTTCCGCACGGTCATTTAACTCCCGGGCAATTTGACTCCCGGTCATTACATTCCCTCTTTAAAAATTAAAAATATAAAAAATTAAGTTTATTGTACCAATTTTTTTTGGTAATGTCGAATAACGTAATAAAATTAACACAATATTTTTATGTAAAATTTATATTGTAAAAAAATGAATATTTAATTTACGTTTATTTTTTAATGAAAGTTTTAACGGATGTAATTTTAATTTTTTAAGGAGTTAAAAATCCAGAAGAGGGCGTCACCAGGGCAGTGGTGAGGTTTAAGCGCTGAAGCTTAATATTAAATAGTTAACAACAGAAGCCAAGGTCAAAAAGTTTTCATCGCATACCATTCTACGATGCCGCACGTCATTAACAGCAGCCGAGGAAGGAAGAAACTTGTAGAAGATTTGAATTACATTTATGAAGCACAGAGAAGAAATGCTGATTTATCAAAGATTTATTGGAATTAAATTTATATTAAATTTAATTTTTTTTTTTTAAATGTATAATTCTGCACGACTTTTTGCTTTAAATTAATTTTAATTTTTTTTATATTAAATTTAATTTTTTTTAAATGTATAATTTTTTTATTTAGTCAAAGTAAAATTTTTTTTAAAAGTAAAATATCCAACATTATTAAAATGGGAGTCAAATTGTCCGGGAGTCGAATTGTCCGGGAGTCGAATTGTCCGGGAGTCGAATTGTCCGGAGTCGAATTGTCCGGGAGTCGAATTGTCCGGGAGTCGAATTGTCCGGGAGTTAAATTGTCCGGGAGTCGAATTGTCCGGGAGTCGAATTGTCCGGGAGTCGAATTGTCCGGGAGTCGAATTGTCCGGGAGTTAAATTGTCCGGGAGTCAAATTGTCCGGGAGTCAAATGACCTAGAACCCGTTTTTGGACCTCTGGGTGCTAACTTCAATTGTATATCGATGAGGTTATAGTCGGAGAACTTAGTATGCGTTACTTTTTTTATTTATCATCTCGCGTGTGTATATATATATATATATATTATATATATATATATATATATATATATATACATATACACACACCTTTGTTACTGTGAAAAAACTATATAGGGCTATGGGTTGATTGCCTGTGCCCTCATCCGTTGGAAATTTCCAGCAGACTTCAGTGGAGGGTTACCGACAAAAGCCCTATGCTTTTTCGTTAGAGAGTTATGAATATGTAGGTCTTTAAAGGACCTCTTTATATTTATTTTGATTACGGTAATTCTAGCGTCGGGATTTGCGCGACCTACAGTATATTAGAATGAAAATAATTTGCCTCACCTTATTTTTGCTGGGTCTTTGTTTGTTTCGATGGAGGGCGTTACGATCATCTTCGGTGTAGGGCCGCCACGATCGAGTTTCGCGACGAATTAACTTTATGTAATTAATATAATATAAACACTTTTAGGTATAGGCCTATCCTGTGGTTTATTATAAGGAATTCACTCAGAACTTTAGGGGGGACAATTTCACATCCTCCCTGTTTAAAGCTTCGCTGTAACATAAACAGCCCTGAGAGCCGTTCCTTGGTTCTGGTGTATTATTTGCCGAACTAGCAAAATTTTTGTTTGGTCTACCCTCTGTGGTAGACTAAACAATAAATTGGGTTTTCTTGTTGCTATGTGAGGCTGATTCATACATACAGGTTCTTTGTACGTATGGCAATTCAATTATTTCATTCCCAATAGGCTATGTCGCCAATCCCGAGGCAATTTTGTATAGATATTTAATTCAATTAATTAATAATTTATATTTAATTATGAAATAAATGTACCACATATGATACCATGTTGTGAGTGCGTATAGTTTTTCCATATACTGGGGGGGGGGCGGAGAAAATTTGTATGTTGTAGATCAAATTTTTTGATAAACTGTGTTTTAAACCATGTGAAATGGATTGAAAAGAATGAAATAGGAATTTAGGAAGAGAGAGGTTACTCAAGACCTATTTAAATATAAAAGTTCAAGAGGCCAACTTCTCACGTTTAGTTAAAGTTATGTCAATCAGTTTGACTCCCTTTAGGTATAGAAATTTATGGAATTAAAGTATGGTTATTAAGCATTTTAACTTTGCTCAATTTGTGTAAGGTTTATTAGTCACCAGTTTTAATTTTTTCTTGTAAAAGTTTTCTGGCTTTCAAAGCAGTCTTTCTTTGAGGCCTGTCAGGTTTTGTGGGACCCCCATGTGGTGTATTTTGTTGTGGTATCCCTGATGATGAGATTTGTGAAGTGATTTCTCCTTGGAAGAAGAATTGGGTGCTTAGAGTTGTAAGTCAAAGTTGACTTGTTAAGCCTTCCTTTACACCTTATCAGACCCTCTGTATCCAGGTACAGATTTAGATCCATGACAAGTGAAGGAATTCCTTTGTTTAATGTGTTACTGGACCTAAGATACTTCAACTCCTTGTCAAATTCTGAAGCTTGTATCTGTTGGAGCCAGTATTTTGTTGCAGTTTCTGTTAAGTTAGAAAAGGCCTTCTGAGGACAGTGTTTGAGAAGGTAGCTATTGACAAACTTGCAGCAATAGACTGTAATTCTCAAGAGTTTGTTGAGGTCTGAATAAAGGTGATAGTCAAATATAGGTTTGTCCTCAGTGATCTTTTCAGTTGTTGTAGAGTTGAGTGTGAGGTTAACTACTTTGGCTGGCCAAAGATCCTCACATGTTAGCCATTCGGGCTCTTCATACCAGATTTTATTTGTTTTCAACAGCTTGTAAGAGAGCCCTCTTGTCTAAAAGTCTGCAGGATTCTCTTTTGTTTTTATGTACCTAAATTTGATACCAAGGTTTGTGTTTGCAGTTTTGATTTCTGTTTGTCTGTTTTTCACAAATATATTTTTGCAAGAAGTTGTATCTGTGTTGGTCACCCATGTTAGACAAATTTGACTGTCTGTCCTTAAGTAAATGTTTGTTATGTCAACTTCTTTATACACTTGTGAAAGAAAGTCTGCTGTTTTAACTCCCAATGAGACAGCTAATAATTCAAGTTGTGGTACAGTTTTCTTTTGGTTTAAGGGTGCCACTTTTGCCTTTGAATAAACCAAGTTACTTTCATTTTCACTTGTTAAATAGGCACAACACCCGTAAGCTTGTGTGCTGGCATCTGTAAAAATGTGTAGTGTTTGAGATTTCAATCTGTAGCCAGCACATCTTGGTACGTAGATGTCTTGAACTTTGTTCAAGTCTGTGGCTAATTTTTTCCAATGAAGTTGGTCTTCCACTGAAAGTGGTTCATCCCAATCAATTTTCTTTTTCCATAAGTCTTGCAAAAGGGTTTTGGATCTTATGGTTGCTGGTAATATAATCCAATGGGGTCGAAAATTTTGGATGATTCTGAAAGCACTTGTCTTTTTGTATCGGCATTTGGATTTAAGTTATAACTCTTTGTGCAAAGAGTGTCATCGTGTTCGGAATTCTGTTTTAAAAAACCAAAGCATTCCAAGTGTTTTCGTGTAATTGTTTGGTTCAATGTTCCCATTGTTGTCTTTTGTTATTTGTTCATTTAATTTAGAAGAATTAGAAAGAGTTTGTACTGTATTCAAACCTCCTACCACTTCAGACTAGTCAATACCCGTAGTTTTAGTGGAGTAAATTTACTCCTCCACAGGTAGATCTGGAGGGCTTGGGGGTTCGAATCCTGTACTGGTTTTGTGTTGTTTGGCCTATGGCCTAGGGAGGCCACAAGACTTTTTTTTGTTTGGTCTCTGGCCAAAGGAGGCCTCAAGACCCTTGCTGTTTGGGTTATGGCCAAGGGAGGCCACAAAACCCCTGTTTGGGCTATGGCCAAGGGAGGCCACAAAACCCCTGTAGTTTGGGCTGTGGCCAAGGGAGGCCACAAGACCCCTGTAGTTTGGGCTGTGGCCAAGGGAGGCCACAAGACCCCTGTAGTTTGGGCTGTGGCCAAGGGAGGCCACAAGACCCCTGTAGTTTGGGATATGGCCAAAAGACCCCTGTAGTTTGGGCTGTGGCCACGGGAGGCCACAAAACCCCTGTAGTTTGGGCTGTGGCCAAGGGAGGCCACAAGACCCCTGTAGTTTGGGCTGTGGCCAAGGGAGGCCACAAGACCCCTGTAGTTTGGGCTGTGGCCAAGGGAGGCCACAAAACCCCTGTAGTTTGGGCTGTGGCCAAGGGAGGTTTGGGTTGTGGCCAAGGGAGGCCACAAAGCCCCTGTTTGTTGGGCTATGGCCAAGGTAGGCCATCAACCCGTTTGATGAATTTGTTGGGCTATGGCCAAGGTAGGCCAAGGCCCTTTGATGATTTGTTGGGCTATGGCCAAAGGTAGGCCATCAGCCGTTTGATGAATTTGTTGGGCTATGGCCAAAGGTAGGCCAAGGCCCTTTGATGATTTGTTGGGCTATGGCCAAGGGTAGGCTATCAGCCCTTTGATGAATTTGTTGGGCTATGGCCAAGGGTAGGCCATCAACCCGTTTGATGAATTTGTTGGGCTATGGCCAAGGTAGGCCAAGGCCCTTTGATGATTTGTTGGGCTATGGCCAAAGGTAGGCCATCAGCCGTTTGATGAATTTGTTGGGCTATGGCCAAAGGTAGGCCAAGGCCCTTTGATGATTTGTTGGGCTATGGCCAAGGGTAGGCTATCAGCCCTTTGATGAATTTGTTGGGCATGGCCAAGGGTAGGCCATCAACCCTTTGATGAATTTGTTGGGCTATGGCCAAGGTAGGCCATCAGCCGTTTGATGAATTTGTTGGGCTATGGCCAAAGGTAGGCCAAGGCCCTTTGATGAATTTGTTGGGCTATGGCCAAGGTAGGCCAAGGCCCTTTGGAGTAGAGTAGTTTGTTTGTACATGTCACTGTCTAACCATATAATTTTTGGCACAAAATTATGTGCACAGAATCAGAGCGCAGCAATAAAAGCTTTTACTCTCCGATCCTTGGTTATGTTTAGACAGGTTGTTGTGTTTGAGACACATGAAAGAGTAGTGTGTGTGTGTGTGTGTGTGTGTGTGTGTGTGTGTATCATTCCTCCGAATCCAGTTGGTCTTCAAAACTTGGATTCACCACTCCAATGAAATTAATACCCGTAGTTATGAATGAGTAAATGTTGTGTATCCTACAGGTAGGTCTGGAAGGTTTGGGGTTTTGAAGGAATCCAATCTGTTTGCGAGGAATGTTTGTGTCTGTTAATGAAATCTGTTGTGTTTCTTCTTTTAAAAGAAGAATTGGATGTTTGAAGTCGTATGTATATATTTATATACTGTACCGTACGTATGTGTGTAAATGTGTATTTTGTGATGTTACAGGTTTTAGTCGAATTTTGTGATGTTACAGGTCTGAGTCGAATTTTGTGATGTTAATGAGTCTTATGAGTAAGTTAAATTGCTGAAATAAATTTTATAACCTACACCACAGGTTCAATTATAAATTTAGTGTTTTAGTTAGGATAGGCCTTGAGTGTAAAGAGTAAGGCCTACTTTAAGAGGTAGGCCTATTATGTAATGTAAAGTTAGGTGGGCCTACTAAATATACCTATTTGTTGGGCCTACCAAATAGGCTTTTGTTTGGGCCTATTATTTTATAGGACCTTAAATTAGTTAAGCCTGTTAAATTAACAAGGCTTTGTTTTTAGTTTGAAGAGTAGGACCTATTAAATAGGCTTAATGTTGTGGGCCTATTTTTTTATAGGACCTAAATTGAGTTATGCTTGTTAAATGAACAAGCCTTTGTTTTCGGTTAGTGTAAAGGTAAAGGGATCGGTTCCCAGTTTTAGGCCACCATATGAAAAAACTATAGTGGGGTTACGGTTGAAATTGGGGTTAGGTCTAATGAGCTAAACCTAGCCACTGCGTGTCAGTGTAAATTGTAGAGGGGTTAGTTCCCCATACACAGGGCCACCATGTTAAAAAACTATATAGGGCTATGGGTTGATTGCCTGTGCCCTCATCCGTTGGAAATTTCCAGCAGACTTCAGTGGAGGGTTACCGACAAAAGCCCTATGCTTTTCGTTAGAGAGTTATGAATATGTAGGTCTTTAAAGGACCTCTTTATATTTATTTTGATTACGGTAATTCTAGCGTCGGGATTTGCGCGACCTACAGTATATTAGAATGAAAATAATTTGCCTCACCTTATTTTTGCTGGGTCTTTGTTTGTTTCGATGGAGGGCGTTACGATCATCTTCGGTGTAGGGCCGCCACGATCGAGTTTCGCGACGAATTAACTTTATGTAATTAATATAATATAAACACTTTTAGGTATAGGCCTATCCTGTGGTTTATTATAAGGAATTCACTCAGAACCTTAGGGGGGACAATTTCACATCCTCCCTGTTTAAAGCTTCGCTGTAACATAAACAGCCCTGAGAGCCGTTCCTTGGTTCTGGTGTATTATTTGCCGAACTAGCAAAATTTTTGTTTGGTCTACCCCTCTGTGGTAGACTAAACAATAAATTGGGTTTTCTTGTTGCTATGTGAGGCTGATTCATACATACAGGTTCTTTGTACGTATGGCAATTCAATTATTTCATTCCCAATAGGCTATGTCGCCAATCCCGAGGCAATTTTGTATAGATATTTAATTCAATTAATTAATAATTTATATTTAATTATGAAATAAATGTACCACATATGATACCATGTTGTGAGTGCGTATAGTTTTTCCATAGTTACCGTGGTTTTTGCTTCCGCCTGAATTGTTCATTCTGATGAAGGTCAAGCTTGTCACTCCACCTTAGACCTACAGTTTAACGTGGAATCCGAACTACGCCCCACCAGCAGCCCAGCGTCTTAACCACTAGACTACCCAGGGTACCCATTTATCTTCCAACCACTTTCTTTATTGTGTGGAAGGATGAACCGCTGGGTTTTGCTGCGCGCCGCCTGCTGTCACCTGGTCTCGATCCCGGTGCCGATGGATTCGTAGTCATTGTGTGTGTGTGTGTGTGTGTGTGTGTGTGTGTGGAAATCCTCATAATATTTGTTTTCTTTGTGGGCAAATGCTTAAAGTATTGTACAGGTTGTAACATGTCGAATACTCGTGAAGGATTTGAACCATAACAAAAACGTGAGCACTGTGACGCCGTGACGCGTTTCCATGGTTTTTTCTCCAGCTTTTTACACGGGTTGAAGTATTTCATGGCAGTAAAAATTGTCACGTGAATTAAGAAAGTAACACGGGAGCAGAGATGGGCAAAGATACTTAGAAATGTATCTAAGATACAAGATACTTTATAAAATGTATCTAATATACACAGATACAAGATACTTTATAAAATGTATCTAATATACACAGATACAAGATACTTTATAAAATGTATCTAATATACACAGATACAAGATACTTTATAAAATGTATCTAATATACACAGATACAAGATACTTTATAAAATGTATCTAATATACACAGATACAAGATACTTTATAAAATGTATCTAATATACACAGATACAAGATACTTTATAAAATGTATCTAATATACACAGATACAAGATACTTTATAAAATGTATCTAATATACACAAATACAAGATACTTTATAAAATGTATCTAATATACACAGATACAAGATACTTTATAAAATGTATCTAATATACACAGATACAAGATACTTTATAAAATGTATCTAATATACACAGATACAAGATACTTTATAAAATGTATCTAATATACACAGATACAAGATACTTTATAAAATGTATCTGATATACACAGATACAAGATACTTTATTAAATGTATCTAATATATACAGATACAAGATACATTAAAAATGTATCTTAAAGATACAGATACGAGATACATTTCAAAGATACATTTTTAAGATACAAGATACTTTGAGAACATTCTAGTAAATGTGTGGTGAAAATACATAGGGCCTATTTTTAACATAATTTATTATGTGCAAGGCTACATAACTTGTACAGGCTAAGCTAGTTTATAACTAATGATATCTTGACTGACCTGACACTGGTGTAATTTGTAATGTATTAGTTAGGACCATTAGTTAGCATAAAAAAGGGTCGAGATATATGTAGTACGGCTTCACTTATAAAGACGTCAGAAATAATCATAAAAAAATAACGTAGGCCTATATAGAAAATGTATCTTAAAAAGTGTATCTTAATATTAAGATACTTGAAAAAATGTATCTAAGATACTGCCCAAGATACTAAGAAAAAAAAATGTACCTTAGATACGTATCTAAGATACGTATCTTGTACCTTGTATCTTAAGATACTGCCCATCTTTGCACGTGAGTAATATTTAGGATAAAAAATAACCTCGAAAGGAAATAAAAAAAAAAGAAATACCTCGATCATGTTATCTTGAAGTTATTCACAACAGATTTAAATAAGGGCAAAATGGCTTTTAAAACTACTCTGGTAGCTAGCTATTGTACCTGAATTGTATGTTATATATATATACATATATATATAGTGTCATTTAAATATACGTATATTGAAACTGGATACCACTTTCTCTTTGTTAATCGTTCTCCAGCTGTAGCAGAACAGAGTGGTGCATGAGTGGTTCTAAGGTCGGCCGCGCATAGGATCGTCTTGCGACTCATGAGTCATGACTGATGACTCGAGTCGCGTGTGTGATTTTTACACTGACAGAATGGGAACCCCCCACACACACACACAGCAGTGACAGCGACGTGATTCGCGTCGCGGTTCGTTCATATTATTTCAGTCTATTGATAATCAAAAAGAAATTCAATAATAATAACTAACCTAACCGGGTCTAATCTAACTAATATTAATGTTTCGCTTGTTTAAACTCCTTCGTAACGGCAAAAGTCACGTGACGGAGTGGACCTATACAACTTTAAGCGAGATTCGAACCACAGGTCGCTACATCATCACGTGAAGGCAGAACTACTGAGCAGACCCTTTCAACTTCGCTGATGTAACGTGAAGCGATGTTGGACGTGGCTACGGCGCACCATGGATTAATTTTAATATTACTACGAAATCACCAGCGTCCGTAGTTCAATGGATAACGCAGTTTACCTATAAGCAAAGTGAAGATACTGAGATCGATGATTCGAATACCGATGGTACTGTTAATAAAAATAATAATATGGTAATTAGAGCAATAGGCCTCCGCCTTTTCCTCATGAGTGTAACTCCCTTTCATATTAGCCATTGAGTGTTATTCTACCTGCAACAAAAACAAAAATCCCAAATCAAGACATCAATTTGAACATTTGTTTTACTTCTAATGTATTATTTTGGGAAATTTAATCTAAAATAAATTTCCTATGAGACCGGACTTATGGGACACCCTGTATATATAAAAGTTCGGTTTATGTAACACTCCGTAATCAAATTGATGAAACTTTCAACGTATTCTGACATTAAATAACTCGGAATACCATATTTCCATACCGTAATACCATACTTTCATACCGTACTTTCATACCGTAATACCATATTTCCATACCGTAATACCATATTTCCATGCCGTAATACCATACCGTAATCCATCGACAGATTTTTGTCAAATACAAATTTCCCAACTAAGAAAATGTTTGGTTGGATCTCAACTTGAACAGAGTCGATGAAATATAACATGATCTACTCTAATTTTATTTGATCTAACTAGACCTAAGCGGGTCTAATCTAACCCTGAATTAACTGTATGTACCTAACTTTCATTAACAAAGGTTTCTTGAAAGATAAAAATAGTATAAACATCTTCTTAGACGCCATCTTTAAAAAAAATTCTCTCTCCTTCTCTCTCTCTCTCTCTCTCTCTCTCTCTCTCTCTCTCTCTCTCTCTCTCTTCTCAATAACAAGGGTAAAGGTGTGCAAGGGTGGCGGACGTACCTTCAACTGAAGGGTGCGTCCAGGTACAGGTGGGTGACCCTCCTTCCACGTTGGAAGGGGCTCAGGCTCCTGCGGAAGTTGCCCCCTCGTTAGTGAGGGGCTCTTCAACTCCCGACAGCCCTGGCTGTTCGGGAAACGGGTCGTGCTAGGGGGCGGTCAGAATAGGGAAGGCTCCCTCTGTGCAATGCTTTTTAATGCTAGGTCGATTAGGAACAAGTTTTGCGAGCTACGGGCGCTCTTAGCATCAGAATACCAGGATATCGTTGCTATCACCGAGTCCTGGATTCATACTGATCGTAGGGACTACGTTGGGGAGTTCGAAATTCCCGGGTATAGAATGTTTCGCAAAGACCGCACCCGTGGGGAGGGGGGGGGGACTAATATACGTCAGGGACACGTTGAGTCCGGTTGACTGCCAGTTCCGGTCGGAACGGGAGCTGCTTGGCGTCGATCTGAATGTGGGAGGGACGAGCTATAGGTTAATCTTGGTGTACAAACCTCCGCATCTCCTCCTCGAGGAGGATACAGCCCTGTACACCGAACTCAGTAGCCTGCTAGGGGATAGGGTTGTGTAGTTTTAGGAGACTTCAACTGTCGCGGCATAAAGTGGGAAGACAGGACTGCTGATGCTGAAGGGAGGAGGCTAGTGACTTTGCTGATGAGAACTTCCTCACTCAGTGGGTTAATGAGCCTACACGAGGCGAAAGCGTTCTAGACTTAGTATTCACGACCGAAGACAACCTCGTCACTGGCCTCACCGTTGACGAATCGTTGGGCGGGAGTGATCACGGTCTGATTAGGTTCCGTGTGTGCGTCCCTCGGGTGAAGCGTAGTAACTCGAGAGGCAGTAAGCTCGATCTCCGGCGGGCGGACTTTGTTAGCCTCAGGGATAGCGTAGGTGAGATGGGGTTAGAGGTCGGCGGCGATGTTGAGCGAGTCTGGAGTGCATTCCGGGACGAGTTTATAGTGCTGCAGTCTGCTGCCATACCCTCAAAACAGGTCACCCCTGCTTCAACGCAGCCTAAGTGGTTCAATCGTGACATCGCTTCGGCTATCCGAAATAGGAAAGTAGCGTATAGGAGGGCGAAGGCCAATCGTTCCCATGAGAACACTGAAGCGTATGTCCGCCTGTGTAGGGAAGTGAAGGCGAAGGTTAGGCTAGCGAAACGTAACGAAGAAGTACGGGTGGCAAGCCTCTGCAAGGGGAACCCTAAGGAGTTCTTCAGTTATGTTAATAGTAGAAAGCCCATTAGAAGCTTTGCGGACCTCCGACGCGGACATCGCCAATGTGCTTAATGAGTACTTTGCGAGAGTGTTCACCAGAGAGGACACCCGCATCATCCCCGAGCCAGGCGTCAGGCACGAAGGTGCTGGCCTGGATAGTGTTCGATGTACCGCGACAGTCGTTGCCGATAGAATAGACAAACTGAGCGCGTTTAAGGCTCCTGGGCCAGATCAGTTTCTCCCCAGAGTGTTGCGGGAAGTGCGCGACCAGGTGGCTCCCCACCTGGCTACAGTCTTCAACAAATCGTTGGAGACGGGCCAGGTGCCTGGTGACTGGAGGGAAGCCAACGTGACCCCTATCTTTAAGAAAGGGGATCATGAAAGTCCAGGGAACTATCGTCCCATTAGTCTCACTTCAGTTGTAGGTAAATTATTAGTGGGGATAATAGCCGATAGGATCGTTGACCATTTGGATTCCTACAAGCTGCTTGGGGACTCCCAACATGGGTTTAGACGGCATAGGTCGTGTCTCACCAACTTGCTCGAGTTTTTCCACGTCATGTTGGGTGAGTATGATAAGAGTAGGGCGATTGATATACTTTATCTCGACTTTCAGAAAGCCTTTGATGAGGTACCTCACCGCCGGCTAATGGCGAAAGTGCGCGCGGTGGGTATCGGTGGGGAAGTAGGTAGGTGAATTGAAAACAGGCTGAAGAATAGGCGGCAGAGGGTTGTAATTAAAGGGGTTAGTTCGGGTTGGGCCTCGGTCACTAGTGGGGTTCCTCAGGGTTCCGTTTTGGGGCCACTGTTGTTTATCATTTACATAAATGATATCGACGGTGGCATCGTCAGTCGGATCGCCAAATTCGCTGATGACACCAAGCTTGGGGCCAATGTTGGGACGCCCGAAGCGATCGAGGAACTGCGTGCGGACCTAGGTAGGATAGGAGAGTGGTCCGAAAAATGGCAAATGTCGTTTAACTTGAGTAAATGCCAAGTGATGCACATTGGCTATGCCAATCCCAAGTCGGACTACTCAATGTTGGGGAGTAATATCGAGGCGATTGATTTGGAAAAGGACTTGGGTGTGCTAATTAGCAGCGACCTTAAGTTTACCAAACAGTGCGTAGAGGTTGAAAAGAAAGCCCAGAAGCTGTTAGGTTATATCAGGAGGCAATTTCAGTTTCGGAACAAGGAGATTGTGCTCTCTCTGTACAATTCCCTGGTTCGGCCGCACCTGGAATATGCTGTGCAGTTTTGGTCGCCCACCCTCAGGAAAGATATTGAGAGGCTGGAGCGAGTGCAGGCGAGGGCCAAAGTTAATCCCTTCCGTTAGGCATATGGGCTACAATCGACGGTTACGCGCCCTGAACTTGTTTTCGCTGGAAACTCGGAGGCTGCGCGGTCAACTGATCGAGGTTTTCAAGCTCTTACGCGGGTTCAACGATGTCGATTTTAGAAGCATGTTTAGTTTAAATGATAACCCAACTCGCAACAATGGTTGGAAGTTGGATTTGAAACGGTTTAGGACTAGTGTGTGTGGGAATTACTTCATCTATAAGATCTGTGACACGTGGATCGTGGAACAGGTTACTTTCAGAAGTTGTGAACAGTTCCTCTGTGGATCATTTCAAGAAAAGGTTAGACCAAATCTTGCACACTATTTGAGTGTGTAGAAAATTTTCCCTGGCACTCGTTGCCATTGGTACCTCCACGGTATGGGCCGCAAGGCCTTTTGAGGTACTTCTTTTCCTTGTAACTCCTTGTAACTCTCTCTATACCTTGGTTAACCTTGGTTTTGCTTCCGCCATAATTGTTCATTCTGACGAAGGTCAAACTTGTCACTTTACTTTAGACCTACAGTTTAACGTGGAATTCGAACCACGTCCCACCATCAGTCTAGCGTCTGAACCACTAGGGTATCCAGAGTACCCATTTATCTACCGACCAATTTTCTTATTGTGTGGAAGGATGAATTATATAATATATATATATATATTATATATATACAGGGTGGGCCGTAAGTTTCCATACATAGGAAAAATTAAACGTTTGTTTTTATGTTTCAGATACCCTAAGAATATGCGTTTGACTAAGATCTTGTTTACTGATGAAGCAAATTTTTACGTCAATGGAGAGGTTAATCGGCAAAACATACGTTATTGGAGTAATGCTAACCCTAACTGGCTGAGTCCGACGAAGATGCAAGGTGCCGGTAAAGTGATGGTGTGGGCCAGGATATGGGGTGACAGAATTATTGGACCAATTTTTGTCAGTGGAAATCTTAATGCCGAAAGGTATCTTAACATGTTGCAAGAAGAGATTTTCCCATCCCTGCTAAACGAGGAAGGTAACTTCCCAGTTTACTTCCAGCAAGATGGAGCTCCACCTCATTATGGTCTTCACGTGCGTCGGTATTTGGATCAGCAGTTTTCCGGATGCTTGGATTGGTCGGCGTGGTCCTGTGGAGTGGCCTCCCAGATCCCCAGATCTCACCCCCCTTGATTTCTATCTTTGGGGGCACTTGAAGGCCATGGTGTATCAGGAAAAGATACGAGACATAAATCATCTAAAGGAACGTATCACCAACGCCATTACAAGCATAACGTCAACTGTGCTAATGCGTGTTCATCAACAGTGGGGAACACGTATTGAAATGTGTTTTCAAAAAATGGCAACCATGTAGAGCATATTATATAAATAAAAATGGTTGTCCATAAAAAAATGTTTATTTTTCCTATGTATGGAAACTTACGGCCCACCCTGTATATATATATATATATATGGGAATGAACTCAGAATGGTTCCCTGAGTATTTTATGATACACACAGACCGTGCACACAGACTGTATATATATATATATATATATATATATATAATTTGTGTGTGTGTGTTTGGACGAATGATTTTCGACACTTAACCTGACCATGAATTTTACATGGTTTTTATGTTAATAAAATAAATTTAGGCTTTATGTTCTTCCTGCTATCGGAAGAAAATATTTGATAAGATTAGGCTTAAACTTTTTAGTCTTCTCTTATATATATATATATATATATAGTTTAGCCCAGATGAGAGCAATGGCCAGCTAATGTCCCTAAAGGGCTAACCTGACTGGAAATAAAAACTAAAGGTTGGTCTTATCTCAGAGGATCACTTATTATTCCTTTGTATAACATATATATATATATATATATAACTGCAAACACGCAGTATAATTAACGTAAATAACGACGCTTGTATAGGAGATATTCCGCGCAAGACGAGAGAGAGAGAGAACGAAACAAATGAAAAAATGAGGTAACCACCCGGGAATCGAACCCGGGATCTTCCGATTGCCGGTCAGATGCGATAACCATTACACCATGGGCCTCACTCTTCCAAATGCCGTAATTCTTCTACATACTCGCAGAAACCAATGCCCCAAGGGGGCACCTTCCGCATGCCGTAACATTATATACATTTAACTGCAAACACGCAGTATAATTAACGTAAAGAACGACGCTTGTATAGGAGATATTCCGCGCAAGATGAGAGAGAGAGAGAGAGAGTTACAAGGAGTTACAAGGAAAAGAAGTACCTCAAAAGGCCTTGCGGCCCATACCGAGGAGGTACCAATGGCAACGGGTGCCAGGGAAAATTTTGTAAAAGTTTATTTTTCTTTCACCTATCCTAGCAGTAGTAGAAAACTGGATAGAAAAGTAGAAGGCTCTCTCCCCACCCTCCGCTCCCTCCCTGCCAGAGGCAGGTACGGAAAAAGGTTGAAGAAAATACCTTGACCCTGGAAAAGTAGCCAAGGAAATTTTACAGGAAAGTGGAGAATATATAAATAGCTCTATATTTAGCTTGCTCACAGAGACACCGAGCAAGCGAACTCCTGCAGAGTTTTCTGAGGTTTTAATCTTAAACTATGAGTGTGTTCAGTACTTTGTCTAGCCTATTTTTAAACACATTTACACTTTGACTGGAAACAACCTCTGAGGGAAGTTGGTTCCAGATATTAACTATTTTATAGGAAAAGAAATTTCCGCAGACTGAGGTCCTAAATGTCTTTACACACTCAAATAGTGTGCAAGATTTCGTCTAACCTTTTCTTGAACTGATCCACAGAGGAACTGTTCACAACTTCCGAAGGTAACCTGTTCCATGTGTCACAGATCTTATACGTAAAGTAATTCCACACACACTAGTCCTAAACCGTTTCAAATCCAACTTCCAACCATTGTTGCGAGTTGGGTTATCATTTAAACTAAACATACTTCTAAAATCGACATCGTTGAACCCTCGTAAGAGCTTGAAAACCTCGATCAGTTGACCGCGCAGCCTCCGAGTTTCAAGCGAAAACAAGTTCAGGGCGCGTAACCGTCGATTGTAGCCCATATGCCTAACGTAAGGGATTAACTTTGTGGCCCTCGCCTGCACTCGCTCCAGCCTCTCAATATCTTTCCTGAGGGTGGGCGACCAGAACTGCACAGCATACTCCAGGTGCGGCCGAACAAGGGAGTTGTACAGTGAGAGCACAATCTCCTTGTTCCGAAACTGAAATTGCCTCCTGATATAACCCGATAGTTTCTGGGCTTTCTTTTCCACCTCTACACACTGTTTCGTAAACTTAAGGTCGCTGCTAATTAGCACACCCAAGTCCTTTTCTAAATCAGTCACCTCGATATTACTACCCAACATCGAGTAGTCCGACTTGGGATTGGCGTAGCCAATGTGTACAGTTGTTATAAAGTACATGTTGTACATTACAGTTGTTATAAAGTACATGTTGTACATTACAGTTGTTATAAAGGACATGTTGTACATTTACAGTTGTTATGAAGTACATGTTGTACATTACAGTTGTTATAAAGTACATGTAATATTACTCGTCCATGTTCACTCGCGTTAGAGGGGGTAGAGGGAGTTGTGGAAGTAATTTAAGGTCAGAATTCCATTTTACAGCCTTCCCCCCCTCCCCATTAGTAGATGACCTTAAGTGTTACGAATACAAAAAAGGAATGATTCATTTGGGGATTTCTGAAGGAAACAGAAACTACGTTCCTTTTGGCAATACAACCTCGCGTGAAATTGGTATTCAGAACAAGTACATTACGGTAGAGAAACTCACATACACACAACATACACAAACGTATACGCTTGTTCAAGTGTGTGTATATATATATATATTGTTTATGAATTGTTTATGAGGATTTGACCCCCCTCTGCAGCATCGCGCCTCATTTGTGGGATTTGGTGAAGGAGGAAATTGCTTTCCGATCTCCTCCTGCCTTCGTAGCCAGCCAAGCATGGCTGGTCAGGGACCATATATATATATATATATATATATATATATATATATAAATGGAATGAATTTCACAATTAAACACATGAAATGAATGAATGATGCAAACCCACAAGGAAAAAGAAAAATTATTCCAAGGCCTTTCGTGTATTCAGCAATACACGAAAGACCTTGGAGTAATTTTTTTCTTTTCCTTGTGGATTTGCATTATTTATATATATATATATATATATATATATATATATATATATATATATATATATATATATATAGCTTTCAGATGTTCCGTGCAATGATTCCTCACTTCGCGGAGGTCAGGCTTTGCTACTTTCCATTGTTGTTTAAGTAGTTATAGGGTGAAAAGTAAGATTAGGGGCTAGTTCCCCCCATTGTTTTCGGAGTGTAAATAATGGTGTACTTCTCTCTTCTTCTTTCTAGTAAATATGAGTTTAATTCACGTAACCTTTCCCAGTAATTTAGTTCTTTGCATCCATTGATGTTGGCTGTGAAGCTTCTCTGAATCCCTTCTAGTTGTCTAATGTCTTCTTTTTTATATGGGCATGTTAGGACCGAGCAGTATTTCAATTTGGGTATGATCAGTATTTTCAATAGAGGAATCATTATATTCCTATCCCTTCTTTTAAAGGTTCTCAGTATTTGTCCAGTCATTCTTTTTGGTTTGTTTACTGCTATCTTATTTTGGGTTTCAAATTTCGCGTCATCAGTCATTACAATTAGTAAATATTTTGTTTTAGGGTTTCTGAATGTCCTGTCCATTTGGGGGTATAGTATTCCATGGATTTTAGGTCCTCCCTTCTTCCGTAGTACCTTAATAGTTGAAATTTCTCAGTGTTAAATTTTATATTGTTGCTTTCAGACCAATTTTATACAGATTCTGTCCATGTCTGTTTGTAGAGATCCCATATCCTCCGGGTTTCTCGTTTTTCTACTAATTTTTGTGTCATCGGCAAGAGATGTTACTGCGCTGTCACTTGGTAAACTTCCTCAGAGGAGGAGCGACAAGCTTGACCTTCGTGAAATGAACAATCGTTGCACGGAACATTTGAAAGGTTGAAAGTATATCAATTAACATGATTATGAGTAGTAATGGAACTAATGCTGCACCTTGTGGTACGGAGCTAAGGGCCTCTAACTTTGTTGAAGATATTCCATG